>JBBDHI010000006.1:19935056-19955863 GCA_037177115.1 Craterocephalus stercusmuscarum
GTCCAGTTTCTGGCAGCACCTGCTCATTTCACCTCGTGACAAAAGCACTACAATGGAAAGCATCACTGCAAATGCTACTGTAAGTTGTATACGCTCCTTTTATGCAAAACTGAACGTGACGCCACAGCGACTTGAGCGAACAATTTTTTGTAGCGGCTACTTTTTATGAGCGACAAAAGCTATTTTACAGCTTTAGTCGCTCTTGGTCTGAACGCACAGTAAAGGCACATTTATGGTTGCTGCAGAAGACGGATAAACAGGCAGATGGACAGTTTTGTCTATCTCCTGCATGATGACGAAATTGTCACTTGACACAGCAAACGGAGCAATACCAGCAGAAACAGCAGGGTCACTGGTATGGCTGACATCCGACCAGTGACTGGAGCAAACCAGAGAAGAGGAACAAAGAAGGAGAAGAAAGGACGAGGGGAGCGGCTGTAGAGATGGCGGAGCTTCTGAAGAAAGACTGTGTCACTATGTTGGGTGTTTAGGGTGGATGCAAGAAACTTTATAGTGGCGCATTATGGCCACTAACCAGTGTCCGAAACTCTGAACTCTGAACTCAGCACTGCCCACTTGTGGATGGACTGACATAACCATGAAAGGGTAAAACATGAAGGCCACTGACATATGACTGTACCTGAAACAGACGTACTTACACAAGGAGCATAAATGGGCTTTCTTTAAGCTCTCAGTATTTCTGTTGCCACTTACTGTAAACAAATGAATTTTAAATTTAGCTCTTAACAGGATTTGCCAATACATCTTTGTACCAACTGAAATTATGGCAGCTGCCAGACAGTATTATGTTGTTGGACTTTGGATGAGGAAGTGTTGGTGACTGCTGGAGTCCTCAGTAATTTCCGTGGTATAAATGTTTGAGGTTGAGGGCTCTGACAGGGAGCTTTTAAGAGGCAGAGAATCCATTAGACAGGGGTCGCTACAAAGTGACCAACGATTAAAAATGCAGCAGCACCATTATTCCCTGACCCAGCCTCCAACTTCAGTCTTCCTTACTGCGTCACTCTTTATTCCCTTTGGATCATTATCTCTCTTTTCTTTGGAATTCTCTTTGCTGCAGCCATCTGTTCTCTATTTTTTTTCTCATTTACCACTCTGTACTCACCTTCACATCCCTTTTCCTTCACTCTCTTCCTTTCTCCCTCCTACCATATATTTTCTATTACCAAACTGGCAGGTATGAGCTTCAGTCACTCCTCTGTGCATGTGCTGACCTGCTGAAGCCTTTTCACTCCTATTCGGAAAAGTGAGGCAACGGTCAGCATCCGCTACTGTACTGGGACAAGAATAGAACAGCCCACGGAGAATAATAAATGGACATATATGGGTGGTTAGGAGAGTCCCTTTTAAGCAGTAAAAACTACGGGAAATGTGAACAGATGGTGGGAGAGAGGGAGAGGGAGCCCAGAACTCAGTGGGAGAGAGGCAGGAAGGGGGCAGAGGGAAAAAAAAAAGGCTGGGAGACTTGAGAGGGCATTAAAAGAAGGCAACATAAGGACATTCTCTCTCGTCTGCACTGGCACACAACGCCACCGAGATCAGAGCGGAGATCCAAACAAAGTAGCTGGGTCTTTAAACAACATGCACCGGCTAATGTTGTCGGCTGTAAAACTACAACTGATGCAGGCAGGCAGATGTGTGAGGAGAAACAGGGCATGAGCAGAATGCACGCTGGGCCATAAACCCTATATCCTCTGTTTACTTTACACGCTTAACACACACTATTTCGTGTCTGTATGTGTGCGAGATGAGTGCTGCATAATTTATGGTCACTGTTTCTGCGGAGGCAAAGGACCTTTGGTTTGACTAGAGGTGGAACAGAGACTTCCAAGGAGACAAAGAATGAAATGAATGATTAGACGATGAGTTAATCAATTTCTTGACGGTGTCCTTGTGTTTACAGATTCCAATTTCCATGTTATGCGTGTTCCTCTTTCTCTCCTGTCCCTATGTTTGCTCATCAAAGCTAAGCCAAGCACTGACCACATTTATTCAGCGCTTAATGGAGAGTAATTGAATGTGAAAAGCTCATTTTTGAAGGGATGCAGTATTCTGTTAAGATGTCCAGGCGTGTCCACATGTGTCATTACTTTGATATCAGCTGAATGCTGTTTCTCATTACCTTAATTAAAGCTCCTTGTGTGCCTCTGAGCATATTAGCACACTGATCTGCTGCAAACTAATGATCTGCTGGTTGATAATGCGACTTTTTTCCCCTCTGTTAGCATCTCTTATCGCGCTCTTAGTGATTATCATCAAAGATTTGCATCTTCAACCAACCATCTTCAGAGGCTAAAAAGATTTAAAAACTTGCGCTACATTCAGAGGTGATCTTTGCATGCTTTTGCAGAAGAAAGTTCACACGTAAAATTCTAATTTGAAAGTAGAGCAAAACATGATGAAGATCAGAGAAGTATGGGCATGAAGGCAGATGAGATAGATACTGCAGGAAAGATTTTTAACATAAAAAACATGTGAAGCTAACTCAGAGATCTGCATCTACTGTCTTTATACTCATCAGAAAACATTAGCTGAATGTGAAATATAAAGTATTGAACTGCATAGCTACAGTATTGACTTTTTTTTCTTTCATCGGATCCCCTATCTGCATTTCCCATGGATCCTAAAATCTGCAGAACACTTACTGACTGAGATTTTTCAAATAAGGAAGGAACAAATAGAAAAGGATTTGATTTTGTAGGAGGCAAAGTTGTTATATCATTGGTTTTGGGAGGCTTTATAAATGTGCTCATTAAACTGGAGCAACTGGAGCAATTACCAACAGACTGATTTTGTGGGGGAAAAAAACACATCAATGAAGAGTTAAGGAACATTTGTGACATTGTGAGAGCATCTATTATAGTTTCCTGACCTTAACCAAGTAGTTTTAATTCCTAAACCTAGCCAAGTGTATACATTCCAATAGTAAATGAATAAATTAATAGAACGAATAACTTTATTTTTTCTTAAAGGGTCAATATCATTACAAATGACTTTTCTAAAACAGAAAAGAAGAAGAGAATGGAAAAGAAAAATGTGGCCCTTGAAAATTATATTCTGCAGAAAAGTTCACCCTTAACCCATCACAGCATAGCACTCAGCAAAAAAAAAAAAAAACACTGATGCTTTGTTTTGCACCATCATTCGTGTTGGTAAGGTGATTCAGTCAGAAATGTCTTAAAAAATATCTTCAGTTATTTACTATAGTGACTGGTAAGGCAAAGAGTTTGCTTTAAAAATATACAAACTGAAATCAACCCTTCATCCCAAGAACCCTAAAAAAAACCTTGCTCTGAAGAATTACAGCTGTACAAATGGCCTCGTCCCCTCATACAGATTGTTACCTGAATGAATTTTAACAAACGGAAAACATAACAATGCAGTGGTCCTTGTGTATCCACCCTCCTATGATCTCCTCCCACCCTCTAATGGACCTAATTAAGAACCACTAGGCTCACATAAGAAGGCATTCCCCTCCATTCTCCCTGCTAATGTACACCAACAGGACCTATAGCCCATTATGGAGGCAGAGTAAGAGCAAATCTGTGTTTAACAGCCACACATTTACACACACTCTCTCATCTGACTGGCTTATCATTTTTATCATCATTGTTAGCTTAAACTAGTCATTTCATAACTGCCTTCGTGTGAAGGTGGTGCTTTGTCTGCATAAGTGTAAGGAAGTCTGTAGCTATTTAAAGATATTGTTAGGCAGTGAGGTAGTCTGCATATAGACTATGCATAAGTCTTGTGCCACCCTTCTATTCTTTATGTTGCGCAATGATAACAGGGAACCGGTTAAATGATTTATTGAAATGTGCAAACAGAAATGGAAATGGATTTTATGAGGGAAAACCATACGTATATGCATCTTTTAGTAGTTGTGTGCTAAAGAATAAAGAAATCCACTCTATTGAGCTGTCTCAAGCTGTTGCTCGCCAGACTTTTTCTACAATATGGACATTATCACATCACAGTTCCTGGATTTCCTTATACAGTCAAGTTCTCCAGGCAGAATACAGTAATCCATCTAGAGTGTGCATGTAGTACACTGTGACTGTTTTAAAAGCAAAGGTTTTTGCACTGCAAGGAACAAGTGCTCCACCAGTACTTCTCAGAGCACAGTGCTTTGGTTTTGTTTCAGAGATGTGTCAAAGAAAATGTGTTTTTGGTTGAAAGAACAAGTTGCCCTTTTTTAGTTAAGGGTGCTGACAGAACTTAAAGGGACTTTATGTAATTGCTTAGTTTCTGAACTAGCGCCTGCCATCTATGGGTCTTAGTGGAGATGCAGCCTCCATGGTAAGCTTGTGCATGGTGTTGACTGTCATCTTTGCCCGCCGCCGGTCGCGGTTAAGCTTTGATTTTTTAACGGCACTTGACAAGGGTTTTTTTTTTTTCGCCTTTTGCTATTGGTGCGTGAGCTGAACTGGGTGCTGGTTGCTTCTTAGTATCCAGAAAATCCATCTTGATTATGCTTGCAATTGTTTGCTAACTACCTCAGCAATAGCATGAGCTAATACAAACCATTTCACATGAAGTCGCTTGACGTCACACAGAAACAGCGCAGGAACTTCCAACCCGAGGTAGATTCAGGAAAATAAGACACAGGCTTATAGATGCACCGGCGCTGAACTGCTGAGGTGTCAGTCTGTTCATCAAGTGATGTTTTAATATCAAAGGGTCAAATAAAAAGGTTATTGTAAAAATATTTTTCATTAAAAATTTACATTTAGTCCCTTTTATTAATAATAATAATAGTAATATGCTTTTTCTGGCCAATCAAAAGTATCTTTTTTGTTTTTGCTTGTACAGCCGCTGAGAAAAAAGCTGACACGTGTCAACCCCATTCACTTCATAAACTGTGTGCAAAGAAAAGTCATTAGCAACTTTGCCATGGGTAACAATGAAGTGTGTAAGCCTTTTTAGATCTGTGGATGTTTACTACCTCAGCTGGCATTTTACCCCACTTCCCACATCTTCATCTAGCATGTGATTATATGAAGTGTAGCACTTTTCATACAAAGTGTTTGGCCAAATACACACAATAAAAGTATATTAAAAAACAGACCGCATCCGGCCCAATCCAGTGGAGCAAAAGGATTATGTTAAAAATGTTCAAATGTTCAAAGAAAAATGTAAAAACACAACAACAAAAACATCAATACCTGTGTAGTACTGTACACAGATTTGATTTTCACAGAAACGACACCCTCATGCACTGGGATTGAGATTAATAACATGTCCATTAGACCAGTAGGCAAGAGAAAGGAGAGAAATGTATTTAGTAATGGGAGCTAAAGACAGATCACATGAGAAGTAAAATGGCTTTAGTCTTAGTCTGTTATTGTCTTTTGTAAATAAAGAAAAGAAGCCTACTATAAGCCTGCACATTTGAACATCTCCCTCTCACGACACACACACACATATATGTACGCCGATAAGTGAAGTCAGAAAGCAAAACAGGCAGATCCAACTATTGGCCATTGTCAAGGTCCAAATAGATGTTTAGCTGAGGTACTGTAAGGTCCTTAGATCGCCACCAACACACATGCACACATAAACTGTTCTTCTGGGACTCAGAGCTTCAGTGACAGCAAGCTGCATTATAAAGGGGTCAGGCAGGGGGGAGTCACTGTTCAGACGCACATCCTCACGTGAAACACTTCTGCACTTTATCCACACAAAAGTGGGCAAATATATTCTGTCTCACACATGAACTGACAGACAAAGTTTCTGGTTGATGTGCAGTCACGGCCACAAAACTGTCACGGATGCATGCTTTATTCGTCCATGGATGCATTTGTGAACGCATACACACACATCGTAGCAATGCAACCTCAGCCAAGAGTGTATGCTCTCTGAAGGTAGGATCCAATTTGATTTGACCTTGACGGCAGAGAGAGGGAGAGAGGGGCTGGTGGGAAGAGGAGGATGAAGGCAGTGGAAGGAATGAAGTGATGGTCTGGGCCAGATGCCTGTTGCAGATACTTGAGAGAAATGAGATGACCTTGAACTGATGGAGATAAATCATGGAAGAAGAGAGCACTGCGACACTGAGACATCTGTACACATAAAATTGTGTGACAGACATGCCTCAAGCACTGAGTTAATCTTACCTACACTAGCTTCAGAACAATTTAGTGTGTATTAAACCTATAAATCATAAACTGAATTGCTCAATTTGCTGGTGTTGAACGCAAAATTGTTAGGGCTTATAAGATTTCCCTTAAAGTTCATTATAATCAAAATGTAGTGAAAGTAGTGAAGCAAAACTAATGATAACTGTCCAAACCGTTATGACAAACATCTTTGAGCTTTATTTCATCACAAAATGACACGTTTTTTACTAGAGGTCTTCCTGCCAATGGAATAATTTCACTAACAGATAATCAACATCTACATTCGCAGAGTTTATTTCATAAATGGAAATTTACTTGAGAGAACAATTTGCATTCTCCAGTACCACATGCACATTTACTCGTCCATATTAGCAATTGAAAGGCATGCTCATTGCTGGAGATGTTGTCCATGACAATCAAATCACAGATGCGCATAAAGAAATGTCCCCCAGCTGCTGTTTGTTCATCTTGATCACATTCTTAAACCCAGCTGACGGCTCCTACATGTAAATGTGTGCAGCTCTGAGATCAGCAGATAAGTGTCTGATGCTGACATGCCATAAAAAACAAGATGCAAATGGTACTGTCATCTATGTTCTGCAGTTAATTGGCTTCATTTAGTTCATTGTCTCAAATAAAGTCAAAGAACTGCAAGAGCTCATGCGTTTACATAAATTCCTGAAAATATTTTAGCTGAACTAGCATTAGTATGTTCAAAATGTGGATTAAAAATGGGGTAAATATGGTCATTCTATATATATTTTGCTCTGGGGGTATTAACTGTATCAGTAAACTAAACGCTGATTTGGACGCATCCAGCCTTCCTCCCTACATAACTAAAATATCTCGACATTTTTGATTTAAAACAAACAAAAAGAGCATCATATCGTCCTTATCAGATTTAATATTGGCTGAGGCTTTAACCCTCTGAATCGCTTTTGTCGCTAATGCTCTTGTATACCTGGACAACATGGAAAACATTCATATTTTCAGGAAAATCTTCCAAATCTGCAGGATTAACTTGCTGCATTAGGGCATCTTTGGATGCTTATTGCAAAACAATGACTCCTAATTCAATTTGCGATTCCAAGATTAAATGACTTTTCTGTTGCTGGTGCAACTATTGGGGTCTTAGTCACCACTTGACTGCGTGGATATTGATCTAAAATGTGTTCGGATCTTCTGCAACATATCTTTAACAGTCAAGCAATCATTTTCTTACCTGCTCTTCCCACACTGTGTCCACTCAATAGCACCATCTCTCTATTCTCACAGCATCCCACTCCTACTCTCTTTCTGGGATTCTGTGATCTCTCCATCTCTCTTGCCCACTGACACAGTCACATTTACTAGATATTGCAGTAAAGCTGCCAACTCCTCACATTTACTATCACGCAACCAAAAAAAGAACAGAAAAGAAAAAACAGATGAATCACAGCAGACAAAGGGAACGGCAGCCGATATGATGCAGAGGCAATCGATCAGGCCTTCGTAATCCATTTTCTGCCGCTTGGTGGTAGAAGAATCAGAGTATGTCAGCGTGCGCGTTTGTAAAATGAATTTTTCAGGATACTCGGCTTTTGGCTTTTTACGTGTGATAAAGAGAAGTGGTTTGACCCTGAAAGAAACAAAAAAAAAACGGTTTGAGTTTTCTGCATACTGAGTAATCCGAGAGGTGTTTGGGGTTCAATCAGTCATTTCTACAACATGCCATCATATAATGATCAGTGAGGGGAGGTGTCCTGGGGAAAAAGGTGACGGAGTGGTAAAGAGACAAAATAGGGGAGAAAAAACAAGGGCTGATGAAAGGGTGGGCCCCCTGCCCCGCACTTGAACTTGGAGCTGGTGGGAGCCTGTGGGGTCGCGGAGAGGAGGGCAGGGTCAAGGGAAGACGGAAAAGGAAAAAAATCCAGCTGAGTGACATCAATGTCTCTGCTAGAAGTTAGGTGGGGGGACATTGTTCTGTCTCAGAAGGACTTCCAGGGTTTATCTTGATGCCTTTTGCAAATAGTTTTACTATCGAAGCCATAATGATTGAATTTTTGTCTTCTACTGGTCCTCACCAGGATGTAGTCTTTGGACAGCTTCAATCAAAGGCTGTGTTTTATATTTTAGGAACATCATCCTCAGATGAGATTCACCGAGGAAAACTATGACCCTTGGCAAACTTCATTTTTATCCTTACATGGTACTGACTTGGCTCAAGACTTTATGAGACTGAATGAAGTTGCAGGATAAGTTTGAGCTATTTATGAGATATGACATAAATATGCACCGGCAAGACTCAAACACCTTTAAAGCAGATAAGTAGGTAAAATAGGTCAACCTTGCAGACCATCCTACCTTCGTCTGGAGATAGTGGGGGTAGTAGTAGGTGTAGTGGGGGTACATTGGCTGCTGCTCCAAACGTTTTCCCATGTAGCTGGAATCCAACTGAAGCTCCTGAAAGCTGGAGGTAGAAGCTCACAGGTGGGGCGCAGTCACTTCCAGCTCCGTCAGAGGACTGCTTCCAAGAGGAGAAGATGCAGAGAATGCTCTCCTCTCACCGGTGAAGGTGTCAGATGCACAGAACGGATGGACGGTAGGACAGACACTACTGTCTGTTCTCAGTCTGTTTACTTGTCCTCACAAAGCCTCGCTTCCCCCGGGTCTGGAAAGAGAGATGCCGGAGTAGCAGCAGAGAGAGGCTGGGGGAGACGGAGGAGCGGGGTGAGGAAAGGAAGATGTGGAAGGATAGTAGCAATACAGGAAACAATAGAGGGAATTGAAGAGGAGGACTGAGAGGGAAACAGAGGGAGGAGGAGGAGGAGGAGGAGAGGGTAAATGGTTGGGTTTCGCTTGCCGGTTCTTTGCGCTCTCCGCTCTAGATATTAGACTCACTCTTCTTCTCTGCTGCCCTGAACATGCCCCTGATTTTGCTTTCCAGCGTCTCTCTCTATAGCCCTTTTTCCTCTCTTCCCGCGTATGCGTTTCCCAGTCTCCCTCTTTGCACTCTCCCCTACAACGGACAAGACCCTGATCCCAACGAGAGCCCAGCTGTATCCTGGAGAACACACGCTGTCCTCCGCTCTATTCTCTAAAGACAGTGAAATCAGCGGTGAACTCACACATGGATGTGGAGCCGGGAAGAGAACAGGAGGAGGAGGAAGAGGAGGAGGAGGAGGAGGAGGAGAGAGGGTGGTCTGGAGCTGAAGCTGTGACTGCTTTTTTTTTTTTTTTTTTTTTTCTCCCTCCCTCCCTCTTTTGTTAAGCTCCGGGGATAGATAGGTAGATACTGCCGGAGCCTGGCATGGAAGATGAGCAAAAAGAGAAAAAAAAAAAAGCCTTGGTAAACTCCTCTCGCTGAGGAAGAGGCACACAGCCTTATCCAAACGTGCACTCACACAGAGGAAAATCCCTTCAGATCCACAAGGTGCCCCTCCAACTCCCTTCTCTTTTCTTCTCTTCCCCTCGGCGATCCCTCTTTCTTCTCAAGCTCTCTCCCTGACGGCTTGCTTCCCACTGAGCCTGGCAGCCGTCACTGTGTCTGCGCGTGTGTGTGTGAGTGAGTGTGTGTGACTGAGTGAGTGGTGGCAGTGGCGGCAGTGGTGGTGTGTGTGTGTGTGGTATGTGTGTGACTGTACATGTAGCTGAGAGGGGAGTGTGTTTGTGTGGTTGTTGGCGTCTGCTCCACTCTGTGTGCGGAGGGATGGAGGGGCTCGGCTTCAGCGCAGCGACGCTCCTCCCTCAATCCCTCTCTTCCTCTCCTCGTCTCTGTCTCTCTCCCTCGGTGTTTATCATGGAACTAGAGGACAGTGGGAGTGGTTGGTCCTGCCCTCCTTCACGTCCGTGTGTGTGTTTGCTTTCAAAAGAAACTGAGATAGACAGGCATGGGCTGTCCTGCTGGTAAAGCAGAGGTGGGAGGGGGAACAGAGAGCAGGAGCTGGGTAACAGGGTGAGAAGAAGATACTTACAGTACGGGACAGAGAGACTCCCCCCTACTGGCATTCTATAGATGCAGCAGTGCTTTATCACGATATATAAGATTATAATCAGCTGGAATAACTGCTGCATATCAGTGTGAACACATACAAGCACACAGGCTTGACTGACCCTCCAAAACGTTCCATGATGATGTCTCATTCACGTGCAAAAAGACCAACAGGGAGTGTGTACGGAGCTCTGTGGATGTGTGGCACAGTGACCCACTGACACAGTGCCTGTTATATGATGTAACCCGGTTTAAGTAGTGCTCTTACATAAGCACAGTGAGCCATGCATGAAAAGACTGCACTGCCCTCTCACTACAGCTCTGTGTGTGTGTGTGCGTGTGTGTGTGTGTATGTGTATGTGTGTGAGAGATAGAGAAAAGGTTGGCAGACAATGAAAGTTCAATGCAGTGGAAACAAGGGGCACAAGAACAGAATGCAAACACTAAACCTTTTCTAAGATAAGGACTTCATTTCATGAGGGTAATTAAACTGGACGAAAGCCTGTGATGCAAAAAAACACACTGATGTCTCTCTACCATGGTATGCACGTCTCGGAGGAATTCTCTTTTTCCATTGTTTGTTTTTATTTCAATCATTTCATTCCTGTCATACAATGTGTAGCTTTGGCTGAGATGTAAACTGAAAACGTCTTTCAAGCCAGAATATCCGTGCGGAACATAAAGGTGTGTGAGGGGAAAAAAAACAAAAGCGGCACATTGCAAGATGCTGCTGCACATAAAGTTTCATCTAGACTGCCATGATCGCTGTTTGTGTTGGGATGAAATTCTTCTCAATACTGAAAGAGAACATTGGGGCTAGCAGTAGTTTATTTGTCCCATCATGACAATATATACATTTTAATAAGTGTCCCATCTGAACTGAATTAAGTCTAGAAGATGATGTATTATGATGGGAAAAGCAGCTTTGAGTGACGACTCAGCTCAGAGTCACCTGATGGAAATGAAGACCATCCTCCGGCTCCTGCTTAGATTCAGGTCTTGGCGATGGCAGAGGAGACACATTTAGCTGAAGGTGCAATCAGAATTTAAAAGTGTTACATCAACTGGGTCTACCCCATAAAAAGGCTAAAATGTCACACAAGCAATGATAACTAAATATTATGTGTGCTCATAGAACATATGCATCTCTCTTTTTTGTGCTTGTCAGGTCAACTTTATGGGACATCAGAGAAATTTCATACAATTCTCAATCCTACTTTTTAAAATCTTATAATAAAAGTTGTGGGCCTTGGGAATTACCGAGGGAAAAATACAGAACCACCAGAACACAGCCTTCAAACATAGAACGTGGCAGAAATGTGATTATGAGCTGGTATGTCTGGTGCTGCTGGACTGAGCTGGGGTAGAAAAAGCAGTAACAATGTGCATTAGCACTTTTCGTTTTTTAACACTGTTTATTTTGGCTTGTGTAGTGTTTTCCAACATGGTGGAGGTGAAAATCCTACTGCTTAGACTTGCATTACGCACATCTAACCATAATGAGCAGTGCTGGGGTAAAGCACTAATTCATCATTAATGATTAAACAAATTAAAATACAATAAGTAAGTGATGCAATTATCACAACCCGATTCACAAAACTCAATTTTCCTAAACGTGTTTGGTGTAAATAAGGAGCATAATAAAACCTACACCAGGCTTCTCACACTATACCAATAATTGCAGTGTATTGCCTGAGGGTAGGAACATGAGTTGTACTCCAGATTTGACAGGTGGGTAAACATGATGACCACAGTGTACACAACGGCTGCGCGCTTTGTCTTAATTGGGACATGAGATCAATAGAATTTGTTGCCTGAATCTCATGTGTTCTTATGTTTTCTATGTGCTGATATGTGAAGGCAGCTTTGAATCACAACCTGTAGATTAGCACATCAGCAACAACATGCCTGGAGGCGAGTCTGGATTGAGCCGGATACCCTATTCTTTCATTTTCAGCTGCATTGCCTTGTTTAACAGTTAAACATGTGACAGATTGAGCTTATCTTCTCCACTTCACAAAACAAATTTCTCCAGCACTCCATAATACTGTTTAATTACAGTGTGTTATTAGAACCCACTCATTTTCCCCCCATGCTGTAAAGATTTATAATAGTGGATTGTGTACATGTTAATAAGGTTAATTGAATTGATTCATAGATGTACAGAATTTTCTGTTTTTAAACCTCCAATGTTTCTGAAAGAAATGTATTTTGCTGATATGTACTTTCCAGAGTTCATTGATATAATCTAAAGAGATCTAAAATAGAATAATCTGTGATAACTGTTAACAATATGGTATAAAGCTCATGAACCACCACAGACAGCTCTCTGCTGCAGGCGTTAGCCATCAGGTAGATACTGTAGGTGCTTAGTTTACACTTATAAGAGTAGAAAGAACAGTCGTCATGTGCTGGAGCCAACACAGTCAGAATGAAGTCTTCTGACAAGTAGTCAAGATAAGCCATTAAATGTGTCTTAATAATAGAAGCGATGCAGATTTGTGAGATGCCGGAACGCATGCTTGTCAAATAAAAAGCTGTTTCTGAGCACAGATCAGCTGCATTCACAGCAACGGGTGAGAACAAGAGAAGAGAAGTTGCTCTTTGATATGACGCATGCCGGCTGCTCTGCCAGGCTGTAATTAAATACACTGCTGCTTTGAGTTTAAATGCTGTCATGTCCACATTGACAACTTTAACATGCAGCCATTTAACAACTATATAATAAGATGCATTATCTAGAAGAAACCAGGATCCTTTTTGTTTTATTCACCAGACCCGACATGGCATGACTTTTCCAGCCCTGTAAAAATAAATGTAACAAACACACAGTGTGTTTGCATAACATTATAAACCTACATGTGTTTGCACATAATTCTAAATGTATGAGCTTCCATCGTGGTATTTCGTGCTGAGGCCATCTTGGAAGCATCCTGTTGGGACGGCATAAAGTGACTCAACAGATGATTTGTTATATGGGATTGGCAGAAGTGTTTTTGAAGAAGGCTGGTGGATTATCCGAGTGTCTATCCCAATCTAACCCAGGCAACCCTGAACCATTCATTCCAACAAAATAGAGCCATTCAGCAGATGAGTTAAAACACATTATTTATGTTCCATTGTAGAAATGCTCTCCAGTTCTGATACAAAGCACCTGGCGCATATATGCATAGTGTGAAGCCTCGTCAATTCTTTTACAATCCAAACAATTTCACACTCAACGCTGCTGTTCCTCCCATCTCCAACACGGCCACCAGGTGTGAAGTAAATTGGATTAACCGTTAAAATGCAAAAGAATCCAAACTCAAGAAGTCAAGGAACTCCCTGAGCGAGGGGTGGGTGCTATCTGTGCCTGATTTCATGGCAATTTTTTTCCAAAAGCTGAGACATTTCACCCAAGGCACAGAAGGAAAAGAAAAAGATAGCAACATTTTCCACTTGCAACCACGAACCCCTTCACAACATTTTCTCTGTGAGTTTTTCAACATTTAGAATATTTTAGCCTGGATCAAAGTGACTGGCAGAGAGAAAGAGTAATATTTATTGTAACCCAAGTAAAGATACTGTCTCAGAAACGTGCGTTTATAGTAGAATATATGACTGTTGACAATGAGTAAAAAGAGTCGTGCATTTATTGTGGCTTTTCATCAAAACACCTACATTTACAGATATTGTGAAGTTGTGCAGGTTCAGTTATCCCTCCTCTGTAACATTCAATTGGAACGCTGCCTTTTTATTTGTATATAAGCAAGTGAGGGGAAGTGATTTATTAACAGGAGTTTTACTAATTCTGCTTCACCAGTGATTGTTTGCCCTTTTTGAACATAGCAGTTTTGTTTAAGTTAGTTTTTTTTTCTGGTTGCTTTATTAGCAAATAAATAGCTGAGGGTGAGCCGGACAGCTTTACGGCTCATCCATGTTTTATACTGTTCCTTTTTAAAATAAAAACAACAACAACAGCAGCAGCTGTAGGCTGTTATTGTGTGTTGTTACCACGGTTTGAATTACAGTCGAGCTAAGGGGAGCACAGCTCTCCTTCAAAGGAGATGTGCTGAAAAGCTCACCTGAGACACTAAACTGGAGCTCTAACATATACTCCACTTTCAGGTTGTATTTTCTTTTATTTTACATAAGGTTTTTAATCAAATAAAATCTGATTAATTTGTGTGCTTATTCTTTTATTACATTAAATTACTCAAACTAATTCTGGTCATCTGTTCTGTTTCAGAGAGAGTGACTTTCTGCAAGAGCTGAAGTTTCAGCACCGTTCCCAAGCGGTGACTTCAAGATTTTTGGGCTTTTTTATGCTTCTTAAAAGAACTTTCCAATATTTATTCAGTGATCATTTCAGTGGGTTGTTTTGATGATGTCGTTATTGTCCCCTTATGTTTCTGATTGTATCGACTGTATACAGAATGTTTTTGGCAGTAACCCCGTTCTGATCGCGTTGCACGTGACCTGGGTAGTGCCTGGAAAAAAGGCCCTTTGTAATTCAAACCCTGGTTGTTACCCACTTCTTTTTAGAGTATCTATTACTTCCATTTCAAAGCCTAGAGCAGGAACCACAGTGCACATGCAGAGCACCTTGGCCGGTTTTAATCCAAGTAAATGCATACGTAGTTTAACTCCCAACTGCAATCTTTGGATGTATCAGTCTGCCTTTGAGACATCCGCTTAAGATTTCAGCTGGACTGGCACATCTACCCAATGTTTACACCAATGTTTTCCATTTCATTTAAACACAGACAAACGTAATACTTAAATCAACTCCACAGTCTTTAGCTAGTTTTGAGCTATTTAGACTGTAAAAAATGTGTTTTTGTACTTTCAGCATAGGCCTTAACAAAACCAATCTATTATCCTGCAACATACCACAGAAGGTACAGTATACTCTATCCTATTCTTCAAGATGGTAGAAAAATTACCATATAGGTTCATCTTGCAGTCATTGAAGTGTTAACTTTAAACTGAAACATTTAAGCGAGATGGGGGGAGGGAGTTCTGCAAGCAAAGCAGACTTTACTGCCTTTATGTTTAAGGAGTCTGCATTCCTGAATCTTTGTGGAGGTGTTCCAAGCACATGAAGCTGAGCATTTTGATGAAGTAAGGTTACGCTTTCATACAAGGGCTCTGTGTGTGGAATACCAAACGAGGGAGTTAAGGGATGTGGGTGTATTTTATATGAGTAACGCATGAGCCAAAGTTTTCATAGGAATCTTAAGATTCTGCTGACAGAGCAGTTTGGAAATATACAAAGAGAGAGAATTGATTCTTCCATCTGCACAGTGCGCGCAGTCCTATTGAGAAAAGCACAATCTTTGCATTTATGTCTCCATACACTGCCAGGGTAAAGCTCCCTAATTACCTTATCTACTGACAGGACAGATGTAATTGTGCTGGTAAATACACACTGCTTAATTGCCTTCATTTCAATATCAAATAGACTTCTATTACATCTTAAGCATGATCATTTTGTCTTAAGGACAAGTTAATTGCCTGCTTGTTTCTAAGGAGCCCATCTGTGTCTGCTGCGTCTGAATTTCTTCACAGAAAAGAGCTTCTTCTAGGGACAGATTCTCAAGTCCAATGTTTGACAAATAGCAGACAAAACCTGACAGCTGGAGCAAAATATCAAAGCCTTTCCATTGACACCGTGTGTTTGTAAAGCTCCCAGTCATCAAAGAGCTTTTCAAATGGAGCAGGAAAGGCCACGCTGTGTCTCAGGGATGTGTTCCTCTCATCACTGACCACCAGATGTACAACAAACAGAGCCAGAAAAAAAGAGACCCGAAAAAAAACAACAACTCATATCTTAGCTCAGATACAGCTGGGAAAACAGAGGAGGTCATGACGACCATAGCTCTCCTCTACAGAAGCTGCCCTGGTTGGTTTTCAGGGGAAACACTCGCCAGGATACAATTACAGACACACACACACACACACACTGGTCTTTGCACATAGCAGATTTACACTAGTAAATGGACTATTACATCCAATTGCCACACGCAGCGTGAGGGAATTTGTCTCTTTGTGAGATAAAGATACGGGGACTGGCGCTGCAGAGCCTGCAGAATGAACATTTTAAGGTTCTTTCAATTCAGGAAATCAAGTAATAATAATTTAGTTTCAAAGAACTTGAGAAAACATAAGTATTAACTTTATCAACAAATGCCAATGTTTCAGTCTTCTTCACACAAATTGAAGAGTAACCAAGTGTTTTATGAAACTTCTGGACTTAATGATGGATGTTTTTTTAGTAACTGTTATAGACCAGCATCTGTCGTGTCAAAACTGTGCTGACAATGCCCTAAAGCCTTGACTTTTTTTACTCATTGTCAGTTGCTTACTCAGTCATGAAGTCATCAATGAATCGTTCTGAATGAATGTAATCTGTACAATCAAAAGAATTACATTTATCAGAGGCACATAGAATACCGACATATTCATGCAAGGATATGTTTTAAAGGCCATTTCAAAGGCAGTTTGAGGTCCTTGATGAGTCAAAGGGTTGATCTTAGAGACAATGCTGCTGTTCCAGCAGACGAGCAGCTTCTCTTCTTGCTTTTATACTTCAGAGGTTCCTTGGGGGAACTTCGTGAATTTGCTTTTTGGTTTGTAGGGAACATCAAAGAGTCAGTTTTCCTCAGTGTCCCACAGCTTCCATATCCCTTCTTAGTCATTTCATCCAGGAGTGCGAGGGGAGTAAGGAGGCTGTCATGGAGAAATTGACAACTTTGAGGCACCTCACCATGCTCTCCATCATATGAAGCCATGTGTCCCTCTTATGAGTCCATAGTATGCATGTACCCACTCTCTTCTCTGTAATCTCTAATTTCCATTTCTAATAGGTGGTTGGCTACATGTCTGAATCACTGATTTCTGTCCCCATTTTCTCAGTTTGGCAGTCAGTCATTCAGTCCATTGGTGTTTCCAAATTTCTGTCATTTTAAAACGATGAAGGCTGTTATGCTTTTAGGTACTTTGGTTACTAAATGCTGCAAACATGTTCTTGTATCTCAATAGACTCTGTGTCAAATAATAAAACTGTAGACTGGGGCTATGCACATAGGTCCTACGAGGGCCGCAGTCCTGCAGGTTTTCAATGGTTCCCTGCCGGAACACACAATATTAATTCACAAATTTACAAGTCACCGTGCGGAACTTCATAGGCGGTTGGATCCAGTCAGGTGTGCTGGAGCAGGAAACACTGAAAACATGCAGGATTCCTGCCCACTGAGTCAAATTGAGCACTTATGCTGTTCATTATTACCATGGCATCTTATGAAACAAGGTCAATGTCTTGTAGATTACAAAATATGAATAAATGATAAACATTAAAAGTATCAGAAAAATATTGCATAGAGTTAAAACAGAACAATATTTGCTTAAATTTTGAAATGGCTTTGAAACACTAGATGAAAATATCAGTGATAACAGCCTAAAATAGCAGCTTGTGAGCCAGTAAAAGTCATTGTAGTGTAGATAAGCAGCTTCCTTTTAAACAGTAGCCCACATTTTGTCGTTCCCAAACGCTTCTTTCTCAAACCTTTTGACAGCAGTGGTGATATTATGGGGAGTAAAAGGCAGGAGAATCTTTTAGATGAAAGGTTACCGATTCATTGAAAATTCCTACAACAGAGAGGTATTCAGATAAAAATTTCACAAGCCCAGAGGTTGGTCCAAAAAAACAGGTGGCTCTGTCGAAATAGTATCAGCATTAAGTCTTTGGAAAGTCTTTGGATAAAATACGTGAAAGGCAATCATATATTTTGGGAGTACCTGATACACTTAGACCATGTTCCACTAATCACCAGGCATATATAAACCATTTACTGTATAGTGTGGATGTGGATGTCAGCGGCAATGTTTAACTTATCTAAAATGGGATGCTAATAGTTAGCAATGGACACTGTAATGAGTAGATTAAGGGCTGAGGGAACAAGCTGATGTCTCTGTCAATGAGACAGACAGACAAGACAAGGGAGATATTAGGTTACACAAAATGAGGAACACATTAGAAACCTTCTCCACTGTCATGAGGCCATATGAAATATCACTTCAAGCCAATAACCCCCTTGTACAACAGTCTGTGCTTCATTACATGACTGAATCAAACTGGTGACAAATCACCTTAGGCCCTTTGCAAATCCCACTCCTCCCATTCTCTCTTCCTCTCCACCCTCCTCCCACCGTCTCCTCTCAGCAGCAAGCCGGGGCTCACTTCAACACAAATCATCACTTTATTAAAACAGAAAAAAGAACAGCACATCAGTGGATTCATTTGAACAATTATGCAAATCAGACAGGAGATGAAGCTTTTATTAATGTTAGAAAAGTGTTGCATCAGATACTGCTGAAGTTCATTAAGTTATTCTAGCTGAAGATGAACACATTCTGATTAACTTGATGTCACCATGGTCTGTATCACATTATTTTCCTGAGGCTGTGTCAGCGCAACGCTCCCAGTCTATCATGTGCCATGGGTAAATACGGAGGAGGACTGTTTCACAGCTTAAAATGCGAAAGTTTGATTGTTTTGTTTTTCTCAAGTCAATTTGTTATTGGACTTATATTGCTTTCTGAAAACTTGAGGGACAGTTGTTGCATTTACTTTTTTTTGTGGTAATATATGGAAAAATATGCCATCCACTAAAAGGAGGTCGCGCTCAGTTTTTACCTATCACTGTCTTGCAAATTAGATTCAGTGTTGGAAAAATCATATCCAACTCCTTGTCCATCCGCTGCTCCGCACCCCTCTCTGTCTCTGCAGGTACAGGGCCCAGGAGGTGTTGGACCATGACTGACTGACTGGAGCCCATGCTTGCTGCAGCTCCGAGGGGTAATTAATTTCAGCAAACGACCGCCACGTCTGTCGGCTTTTATAAACGAGCGTTTACGCGCTATGGACAATTTAACCACTCCACTGAGCCCGCCTTGACAGAGATGAGTAAAGATGTGTGTAGATGTGTGTGTGCGTGTGTGCGTATGTTGTCTGTGTGAGCCAGACAGAGGTGGAGAGAGGGGACAGGGACGACGCTGCTTGGTGACTGATGGAAGATTTAATCAATAGAGTAAGCACATTTACTCCCATGATGCCCACCCCACATTCATATTCATAGAATTAATTCTCTCAACGCCTACGCGCTTGCTTACCACAGAAATTATAATGCATGAAGGATTTCACCAAATCTCATCAGGCCTCATCAAAGGCTAGCATCATTGCTGCTAATTATGTGTGGCATCATGAACTAAACATCATCATAGAACGCTAGTCGATCGACATGACTTTAGATATGAGCTTAATTTGATAGCAAAAAAGAAAATCTTCCACTAGATTTTGGCAGAAATACCTGAGAAAGCCTGTTTTTGTCTGGCAAAAGCCGTTGGATATATTAGATAAATGGCATCCAGGAAAGCATCGGCTGTATTAATGTTTCCTAAATGCATTGGATGAGGTGTGTTTAGACAGTGACAGTATACTGGTATATATAATACTTGGAAATTCAGTCATACCTTTTGAGGCTTGCGTGTGAAAGCTCTGTTTATTTCCAACCAAATCATCGGCAACACAGACTCAGAAAACATGTCTACAGTAAATCTGCAAAGTGTTGCAAAGTAGTAGAGTGTTGCCCAAGCAGATAAATATCACAAGTAGACTTTGAGGTATATTAGAAGGCAGTCTATGAGTATAAATCCCAGGACTGGTAAACATTTGAATCGACGAAGACTAACTTAAAGTACTTAAAACTGAATGAATTAAAAATGACATTGTTTAACAGACAAATGATTGTTTTTGACACAGTATTAATGGCTAATATGCTAATCATTATATCTATACATATTTTCCAACTCAAAATCGTGGAAACTCGGATGCTTTGGGAGTCACTTGTCCTTAAAGGAGCTATACCTTATGTTATTTTAATCTTTCTAAGAAAAATGGTTTCTACACGGTATATTATGTGATAAAAGGGGTAAGTCATTGATTGCGCATATGTACGAGTCCAGGCCATTTTATTTATCAAAAGCGGCTAGTTTTTAGCTTTGGCATGAGGCTCTTTCTCTGCAAAGGGGGTTAACTTCTGTAACTTCTGGATTCTGATCAACCAGTAAGAGCGTTCCCCTAGGAGTCCGGAAGTTTTTTAAGCTTTTTAAGACAGAGTGACAAAGCTGTGAACTGAAGTCACTAATACTTTGTATAAAGAAATGTAAAGTTATTACAAAGCCCTATTATCTTGGGTGGGTCAAAAAACAGATTCAAGTGACAACAACAAGGAGGGAAGATATAACTTACCTTTCTGGTACAGCAGTGGCATAGATATACCATTTGACCAAAAGATAAACACTATGAAGATAAAAGATGAAAAAAAATGTTTTGAGAAAATAAGGATCATATTATTGAGAAATAAAATGTTTCATTTTAAATACCAAGAATCCTCTTTATTATTCCACAACTAAAACCCATCTGGAATATCAAGAGGTAAAACAAAAAAAAACATAGACCGAGATACAGAAAGCTAAAACACACTTACCACTAAATGTGATAAACAAATGAAAGAATTAAAGGGAACGTATCATGCAAAATCCACTTTTTTAAGCCCTTAAATACCTGTTTTTGTCTTTTCCGACCGTTCCGGAGTGCCGAAAAATGTAATTTATTCACTTCCGGTGCAGCATATAAATCTTATTATTCTTTTTGG
>JBBDHI010000006.1:20025725-20037663 GCA_037177115.1 Craterocephalus stercusmuscarum
GTAGCAGTAGTAGTAGTAGTAGTAGTAGTAGTAGGAGGAGTAGTAGTAAAAGATATAATTCTAAAATACACTACCAGTCAAAAGTGAAGACACATTTACTCATAAACTTATGGGTAAAGTGTGTCCAAACCTTTGGCTGGTACTATTTGTCAACAAAATCATAAAATTTAATTGATTAATCATTAAGTAACTGAAATTGCAGCCTTCTTAAAACTCTATTGACAAGTTGTAAATTAAGTGTCCGGGTATTTCAACTTTTCACTTAATTTAATACTTCAAACCTAATGAAGATTGTATGGTAAACTTTGCCTGCCCTGGGGTGAGGGGTGGGGGTGTAAAAGAAATGAGATATTTCTATCTTAATCGATTATTAGTCTTTTAATGATCTTTAGTTGGAATTTCATGAAAAGTTGATGAAAAGCATTGATCACTCTGATAAGAAGCATAGTGATATTGAAGTATGTTAATGCAGGTCAATTAGCTAAGAAATTAAGGCCTGACTGTCATACCTTAAGAACACAGCCATTATTTATTTTCCTCCAAATAAGGTTCCCATAAATGTTATGTCATCATCAGACTATATAAAATTCTCAACCATCACAATAAAACAGATGAAACAATTCAATAAGTTGTGCTTATTACAAACATAGGCTGTGCAGTGTCTATGTGATTGAAGGTGTGCACGACTGAATGAATGAATGCTTAAATGATGCCTAACTGTTTACATTGTTACACATTTTCAGTGCAAATGGCTGCAGAGATTAAACACATCAGTGATTTGGGCCACCTGGCATGTGTGACATTGTATGATGGTGAAATCGTAGTAAAATACTGAAAGTATTTCGACATTCAGCCACAACGTATCAGAAGCCGAACCACAGACTGCATGTAGAGCACAATAAGTCTGACCACAGTCAGCTGTGATAAGACTCCTGTCTCGATTCCACACGAGGCTGCCCCACCTGTTCAGACGTAGACACACACCTCGAAGCAAATATCTTCTCGCATTCAGCAATATAGACTTTATACACTGAGAAACAGGTGTAAACTACCCCACATCCAAACCACACAGACGAATGCCTCCACGATTCACTTACCCACACACACACAACCCAACCAGAAGGGATGTTGCGAATCTCTTGCTCGTCTGCTGGCAGTTCTCACAGCTCTCTGACCTTGCTGTCTGAAAGCTGCAGCTCTCCTCTGTGGATGAGCATGTTTTCTTTCATCTACCAATCAAAGAGCAGACACAGGAAAACTATGATTTCATGAGAAGAAAACAAAGGCTCCTTTAGCGGAGACAACGAGCCATCACCCTTGTGCGATGCCTGCACTTTATTGATCTTTTTTGTCCTTATTTACCCGAGACTTACACAGACAGATGGATGCATGCTTATCCAGGTCCAAACAGTGCACTCCTCTGTTCCCAAGCCTGCTGACACCAGGTGGGCATCTGCAGATTTTAATATCAACAGATCTCCCCAAAATGTAGAACTTGCCAAATTTTCTCAACAGGGCCAAATGGAGCTCACATGAATGATCGCACAACCATTGAACCAAATCTGATGAAAACGATATTTTAATGTGCCTTAAATACTTGCACATAATTTGATGTGTTTCACACTGAAAATAAAATGTAAATAAGTAAATGTGGCGACTGAGCAGGGCTCTGATAGCTCAGATATAATGTTAAAAAGACAAACTGAAGACAAAGGGACAGGCGGGAAGATGAGAAGTGAAAACCTTGCACGTTCTCATGCTTGGCGGTCTGCTAAGTTGCACTAATCATTTCTGCAAATCTAATGGCACTTGTGAAAGTTTGATGCAATAAAAAGAGACTTTGTTACATTTTACACAGTAAAACATGAGCATGCATGAATTTTGAAGAATAAAGTGAATTCTTTCAGAATCATTCTAAAATTAAAGTGTTGTTTGAGCATCAACTCATCTTCTTTAGTTACTGTGAAGTCTTTGCTTCCCCTTTTTATCAAAATGCATTTCGTCGCCCTTGAGAGTGCTTTGAGAGACATTACGGCATCACAGTCTTAAAAGGATTCAAAATAATGGAGGAGAGCACAGAAATTAAACAATAACCAAGCAGAGATGGCTCTATAGTGGAAAGAGCTTTCTACCCCATATTATTCTGGCTGATAGGCAGGGGCATGGGCTCCCACCACTGATGCAATATTACCCAAGCAGCAGGGTCCTGTGAACCTGGCAGAAGGAGGTTAGCTAAGTTAAACCCTCTTACTACATGCCTCACTGCACAGGGCCAACCACCAGCTCCTCCAACTGTCCACTTACAGCCACAAAACAAGGCCCCTGTCAGAGAATGATTAAAGGGTCACTGACATTGACACCCATTCCGCTTGTTAGTCTCCAGAAAAATAATATTCATGTTTGAGTCTTTGACTTATTTAAGTAAAGCCATAGAAAAAAAAACCCTGTTTGTTGACTGCATGTTCTCCTACAGTCTCCTCTTGGATGCAGCAAAGAGCCCCAGCGAGGAGGGACCATCTCCCTATTTCCTCGTCTGCTCTCTGTGTCTTCCAAGACGTCGTTCAGCCGGCAGATGGAGTGTGGCGATGACATTGCAGAGAGTGTTTAAGCTCGAACCACAGGGAGCCCCTTCAGGGTCGATGGAGAGCAGATAATCCGAGGGCACGGGTGAGGGGATTACAAACCTTACAGGCAGACCTCTGCTGTTGAGTCTTGCTGTGGGGCACCTTCCACAAGTCACCCTTGTGACATTTGGCTGTCGGTATGATTGTCAATGTCAACTAAGAGTGTGTCATGATATCAGAGAGATGAAACTTGGCTTCATCTTTTCCCACGGGTGGGCGACTTGATAATATTAGTTTGATTTGAAGGAGCTATACCTGATATTATTTCAATCCTTCTACGAAAAATGGTTTCTACACAGTTTGTTATGTGATAAAAAGCCGGAAGTCAGTCCATTAAAATGAATGACTCATTGATTGCGCATATGTACGAGTCCAGGACATTTTAGTTAGCGATAGTGGCAAATTTTTTGCTTCGGCGTGACGCTCTCTTTCTCTGCCAATGGGGTTAACTTCCTGATTCCCAGGGGAACGCTTTTACTGGCTGATCAGAATCTGGAAGTTACTGGTGTTAACCCCATTGGCAAAGAAAGACCGTCACACCAAAGCTTAAAATTAGCCCTTTCACTAACTAAAATGGCCTGGACTCGTACATATGCACAATCAATGAGTCATTTATTTATATGGCCTTCCCCTTTTACCACATAATATACCGTATAGAAACCATTTTTCTTTGAAAGATTAAAATAATATCAGATATTACTCCTTTAAGACTCTGATATAGACTTTAGATTCAACTTAATCAGACATTTTACATCATCTGCCTCATCTTTGATGCAAAATAGGGAGGAATGATTTGTAGCACACTGAAAAAGGATGAAAGAAACACTTCTTATCCACGTTGTACGATTAAATGTATATCTTAAAGGCTTCAACAAAATATATATTTTCTTTTGTTTTTTTCTTACGCTTCCTCTGGCTCTGGGCTTGTTGGCACCACCTGAGCAATGTCAGGATGCATTTCCTCTCAAGCAAGTGAAGGGGTCTGCCACTGTGCCACAATCTGCACCCGCTTCTCAGGCAGGCTAAACCCTTTGACACCACAGTTTTTAATTAAAATTACATTAGAAGTAATCAGCCGGAAGAGTTGGGGATGGAGGTCAGAGGCAAAGATGAAGGGGCGGGGGAGGGAAAAGGTTTAGACTTTACCCCTGAACTAGTGGACACTGCTGTCACATTAATGAAGATGCTGTTACACTCCTGCACACTGTGGCTGTTTTCACCATTTATAGTATTCTACATTTCTTTTAATTTGATACATATTTCTAAATGAAATGAGCATGAAAAAAGCCTCTTCAAAGCTGTTAGTATCTTCTTTTGCAGAGCTGAATGCAGAAGCAGGAAAACAAGTTTGAAAGCTCCCCCTAGCTGTGTTCAACTTCAGTCCTGTGTAATTCCAAAAATGTGCTTGTAGAATTAAAGCTGTAAATTTCTTTTCCATGTTCTTCTTCAGAGGAGACTCATCTGGCGTTCTCACTGCATCTGTAAAAGGAAGAGCAAATGTTAATATGACTTCTTTTTTTTCCCAGAAACTGGAAAGGACTGAAGAGAGGAGGGTACAAAGACCCTATTCGTTCTCACTTGAGGGGCTCTCACCAAGATAATTATAAGCTTTATGAAAGTACACCACAAAAAGTAGAAGAAACCCACCAAAAGAATGGATAGACAGGAGACGGAAAATTACTTTTCCCCTCTGCTTTCGCTCCATGCCCCCTTTAACAAGAGATGAGACGGCAATGGATGGAGGAGGCCTTCTTCAGGAGGCATCCTGTGGCTTTCTGCGGCGCAGCAAAGAGGAACGAGGGACAGCCCTTCTTGCGTTTCTTCCGCTCATTAAGGCAGAACACCTTTGACCATTGCACAATGACCAGTGTTTCCTCATTACCTGGTCCATCTTGATGAAAAGATGAGGAGGACAGACGGGGACGAGAAGGAGAGGAGGAGGGGGGGGGGGGGGAGACTGCACTATTTGAATAGGAGTTTGGTATAGAATCCACTCGCACTAAACAACACCGAAGAGTACATCTTGTCTTTTGATCAAGTTCTTTCTCCATCCCTTTTCCCTTTCTCTCTCCTTTTTACGAGAATATGATCCCCTCTCGGCTTCTGCACCCGCATCGCCTGCACTGTGCTGAGTGTCTGAATGCAGTTGATTATCTAAAAAGAAAAGTTTGTACCTGTTGAAAAGCTATCCTTGGTTTCGTAGCTCGTTAATGCCAACAAAAAGCAGCCATAGCAGATGGTCAGGGGACACCACATGCTGCGGAGAGCCTTTCAGACATGTCCCTAATAAGAATGCAGTGGTGAGAGCTCCTCTGAATGCATGCAGGAGAGAGGAAGATAGGTAGGAAAAAGAAAGGAGAAGAAAGGGGGGGAAAAAACATCTTTTTACCTCTCCATCCATAATTACTCCAAATGAAGAATAGGAGGCAGAAATGGCCGGGGAGACTTTCCATTATGACAGCAAAAAGGCTGTCAAGGAGAAAAGGCAAAGCACAAAATCGATATTTTTTTAATGGATGAAAAGAAAGAAGTTTTTATAACATCTGAGAAGTACCCGTGTATTTTCCTCAGTGCGACTGTATGTTTATGCTCATATTTGCAGTTTCTAAATGCATAAAAGCCCAGCCTGTGTACATGTATGTTACCCATACATCTTTCGTTTACTTCAGGATACTTCTATCTATTTTCTGCTTCTTTTACTTTTTACTTTTTATTAGAATTTTTTAATTTTTTCTCAAATGTCTACCAAATCCCCACCTCATCTTTGCTCACTGTCAGCATCAGAGAGAGATGTTCCTTGTCTGGTGGGCTGAGGGCGATCTGTGATCTGTGACATGCCGACCTGATAGGAAGTATCAGCTTGTGTTGTAAATGGCTTGTAAATATTTTCACACTTTCGCAGGGTGTGTCCTGCGTGGTAAAGCTTTGGGAGAGGTCAAACTTGGCCAACAGCATTTATCTTGTCATAAAGCCCTTCACACCTAGAATATTACAAATTCACACAGCAGGGGCCTGCAGTGGACAAAGTGGTGCACACAGGAAAAATGTGCTTGTACAGGAGGTTGGGTTTGATCATTTATCATTTACTTACTGTATGTAAATGCAAATGGAAATCCTTTAACAAACATTCGGATCCTCCCGTTAATCTGGATGACTTGATATGATAACAAAAAAGAAAAAGGCTAGTTTTTTTTATATTAATAATGACATGACCTGAATTAACCTGTCAATAATGTTTTTTAGGGATGTAACGATTCACTCAAGCCACGCTTTGATTCGATTCTGGAATATAAGTTCTTGATTTAGATTTTTTTAGATGTTTTCCCAACCAAATTATTATTTTTTTTATTTTATAGCCAAATTCTTATATTATCCTTTTTCTCCATTATTTAAAACTGTGACCTTCTATTGCCTGTTGTGCTAACAAAATGTAACACTGAACAAATAATTATTATAGATATGGAAATGATCATAAATCTTCTTAAGAACGAAATTAGTTTTATTTGTTTTGAACGTCATCTGCATTGATTGCACTGATGCATTGCATGGAAATCGGTTTTCTTTTTTTCTACATCAATTGCCATTTAAACCTTTTTGAATCGATTTTAAATCGATTTCCGATGTATCGTTACATCCCTAATGGTTTTATTGCATCAAGGGAGGCTGCAGTTCCCCTGCTGTGTATTTCTCCCATTCTGTGAAAAAGAAAACGGAGTTGTCTCAAATGTTGTTATAAATATATTTATTAAAAAGAGCAATAGCAGTTTTTTTTTTATCAAAGAAAATGTAATACCCAAAGCTCTTTTAATCTTTAACTGGGGACCTTTCAAGAGTTTGTTGAAGTCTCCAAGTCATAAAGCTCTGAAGATGTTTTCACATGGTGCAAAGATGAATCAAAGTCTGGTAAATTGGACAGATTGGAACGGAAGTCACACAAGAGTTTCACCCCTACGTTCCTCTTTGTTAATAGGATGCACGATACCTCCATCATGGGTCAAAACAGAACAAGAGTCAAACAAGAGTAGGCCTACTTCAGGCAGCAAGTGTGGCAAACATTACAATGAAATCAGCAGATCATCAAGGTGTGAAAAATGAAATATGCTACCTGCTTGGTTTGATGGGTAAAGACCTGAAACAAACTTCCAGCAGCACAAAGGGAACATTAGTAAAGCATCTACTGTTCTAAGTTACTATGAATTCTCTTGACAGGTAAATGTAAATATAAATACATGTATTTGTATTTGACAAAGATATACATTTTTGTTTTTTTGCTATCATTTTTGGGGCATTTTATTACAACATCATTACATATGTTTCATTCACGATTACTCCTGTTCAGCAACTCTATTAAGTTTGAGTGTATTTTTTTGTTTATTTTAAGCTGAAGTAAGTGCAAATCATGCCATCCAAGCCAGCCTCAGTGGACACACTGTATGAAATACACCTCCTCACTGGTAGCCTAATTTGTTCAGCTACTGCACCACCAGCAGAATGAGAGCTGCCTATTTTTAGGATTTCATTTTTTGATGACGATCTCTAAGATAGTAACTACCGCTGAAGGTTTGAGAGCAATTGCCTGCTCTTTCATGGGATCAGTAAGGTGTGTGCAATACCACAATAAATTGTGTTAAAACTGGTGAAAAGCAGCCCACACCGTTAATGGAGTCATGCAAATAAGGGCCCAGTCTCTAAACAGTATCTTTATTCAATGTGCGCACTGAGTAAAGATTCTCTCAATTTGTGTGTGTGCTCATGTGTTAGGCAGAAACAAGAGTAAGGGGTACGCAGGAACACGGAACTCACACGGTGGGGGTAGGTGCTAAAATACACAGTGAGAAAAACAGTGATATAGTGAAACAGTGAAAATGCCGCTGAACAATAAAGAGGAATGAGTGGGTATGAAAGAGTGTGCTATGTAGAAAAGAACTTATTTTAACTTCAATCAAATATGCAGTCTGAAAAAAATACATTTACTTTGCGAAATGTTTTCTCTTGATTTTTAATTGAACTAAAAGGCCCTTTTTTCTGTCTTCACACATGTTGCCCTTTCATTCATCTAAATGTAGGTTTATACCCGTCTATAATCGCAGGGCAAATGCTTGTGTTTCTGTTCTTCAATCACCATGCTACCCTCTCCAAATTAACTCCCAACACTGCAGCAGTATATACACACACGTACCACATACACACAAGCACAAGGAGCATCTTCTCAATTCTGAACCTCTCCAAGCTGCTCTCGACACTTCATGTTTCTCTGTTAATGACCGGATTAACTTGCTGATTAAGATGCACTTAACCCGTATGCAGCACTTCCCGTTCACAGACCATCGAAAAGCCAATTAAAGCAAGACTGAACCACGGTTAAGTCTGACAAAGCCTGGGGTTTTATCAGGAGGCTTTCAGGCTGAAACGGGAGATGTGTGTCACTTAAGAAGCTACAACTAAAGATGTGGGTCAGAACATCAGTGCAGCATTACGTGATTCTTTAGAGAAGAGGAGCAACACCTTTTGCTTTCTTTTTGTGGCTAAATATTCCTCACAGAGATGGAGAATAAAGGCACACTATGTGCCTGGAAATGAAAATATATAGCTTAGATGTTAATAGTAATTATTGAAATGTAGGCTACCTCAACATTTTGATAGCGTTGGGTCAATTTTACTGGAAATGAATGTTTAACTGCATACAAACTGATTCAAATCTGGGTTTAAAAGACTATATTGTCCTTCCTCTCAGTCCCTCATCTTCTCAAACATGAAGGAGTAACAGAGTAAAGGTTGATCATAACTCCGCAATTATATGGAAATCATCCCAATATGACTTTTTACCTGCTTACTTTTGATGTTTTGACGAGGCAAACGAGGAAGTGGAACTCACAGACTCTTGTCATCTTAGCCGTTAGCAAATCAGAGGGGCATTTCTACTTCCAAACTTCTAAACAAAGCTGATTAATTAACTCAGGGGCTTATACCTCTGAACCATAAAGAGCTCGCAAATTACCTTGGGGGGGAGGGGGAATGATTACAATCCATGGAAAATAATAAATCAATCAATGAATCTAATGAAGCTTGTGTGCCTTCGCTGGCATTTCGCTGCAACTCTCATCTGCGGAATAACAATGCAAAAGAAGGGGATCATAGTTAAATTGCCAATCACAATGTGATACCACAGTCAGCAGATTCCCCATATGAGGAAAAGACGATCAGGGTCCTGCCCGCCTGCTACGAGAGGGGATGTAATGCAGAAAAGATTCCTTCCACCCCAGTGGAGAAAGGGACTCCTCTTTTCTTTCTTTCAGCCGGTAGCGCATTTCTATGAGCACAGTGTGCATCAACCTTATACACTCCTGTTTAATTCACATATTTAGAAATATTTAGAAGACTGAGACAAAGATGGAAGATTGGGAGAAAATCAGAGGCTCCTATACTTTCATTTTGATACTTGAGATCCAAAGGCAGCACAGAGCTCGGCCTCATGAAACAGCTCGAATAAAGCTTTAACAAGAGGTAAACTGCATTTGGGAGCGCATCGGGATTTGGATTCATCAACTTTTTTTCAATACTTCTACAAGGGTAAGCTTTTTAAGGGGTGTGCTCGTATTAGCGCTTGTTGGGCCTGTAAAGCATCTTGGTCAAAAGCCCCTGACTGTGACCTGAGATCAAGCTGAGGCTGCCTTCTCCGTCAGGGCTTCTGACACTGGCAGATTGATGGGCAGAAACTTTTAACAGTACAGATTGGGTGATAATAAGGAGGGAGTGCTCTGAGCAGGACCCAGTTGGCAGTGGCAAGAGACAGTCTGAAGTTTCGGATGAGTGATCAGGGAAGGGCTGATCATGGGTCTTGGCCGAGCAAAGCTTCTGAGGAGACGAATCTTTCGTGTGAAATTGTGATTAAGCTAGTTAAGGCGGAGACTCAGTCACCAGTGAAATGATCTCTGGGGTTACCATAGCATCACTGAAGGAATGAAAGTTACAGTTCAAATGTCTTTTTCCTTTATTAAATGGCCGCTCCAGGGCTATCCAACTATCCCTGCGAGGATGTTACAACTGTTGCTCCGCTGGTGAAACACTGGCTACAACATAGCAGAATTATAATGGGATTCTTGCATTTTTATCAAATTCTTTATTAAACTATTTCAGTTCTCTCTGCAAACACTGACAGCGCATTATGTCCTTTAATTTGTCCGCAACTTTCACATTACCATACGGCTGCTTTCTGGGCCATCTTTCCCGAAAGACACTTCCTTAATCCTAATGGGACTAATTGGAGAATGAGGGTTGAATAAATAGCACTTTATCCACCTCCTGTATTTGGAAAGAGATATCCTGAGAGATAGTCTTCTTGTATAAAGTCATGCAAACAGGACCTCATTAGCAAATGCAAATGAGAAAACACCCAATCTTCACAGAGAGGCAGAAGTGTATCTCCATGGGATAGCTGGAACATGACAGTTCACCAACCGCCCCCACGCTGGGCACCAAATGTGATGGTCCGCTCCTGCTGCTGCTCTTAACAGGATCTAGGACCAAACCATAAATGTAAGCAAAGGGGGGGGTGGGGGGACAAGGACATGGGTCACTAGGGATCCTCACCTTCTGCTTTTAAAAACCTTGATTGCTTTTTTTTTTGTTTGTAAAGTTTGCCTGGATATTATGTACTTATGTTTGCATTCCCTCTCCACCACACACTCCTTTCCTTGTTCACGGCTTAGACTTTTAAGTTTCCACATGTAGCTCAACATGAAAGTTTTCTTCTGGCAAGAAAACATTTGAGGAAATCATTTATGTTTTTATGGAGTGATGTCTAATTAGCAAAAGGATGTAAAAGATGAGCTGTTAAAATCCTAACGAGGAAGACTATTTCTAATGAGTGTTCTTTTATTTTAAAAGAAAAAACCCAAAGTAAACAAACTAAACTCAACTCCTATGTAAAATACATCCCATATGTAGAGCACAATTCCTTTATCCTGTATGATTTTTAGGCAGCTGACCGTCTATAGTGTGCAAATATCTGGGGATTTCATTCAGTCCAAGTGATAATTAATCTAGTTTGCAGATCTGTAAGTTGCAGAAAAGGAATTTTTCCAGGAAGTGAGAAAGGAAAACCGTCCAAGCCAATCCCGTCTCTCCTCTGAGGGCGTGTCTGTCGTGACATCACAAGCTGTGTTGAACAGAGTTCGTGGCATGGCTCCAGACCAACAGACCGTCTGCTGTCAGCAGGGTGGCAGTGGCCTAGGGCAGAGCCGCGATGGCCAGGTCACCAGCTTTTTCCTCCTGCCTGGCAGGAGCACTGCGGGTGGCGTGACCGGCAGCATGGCAGGATGTCAGAAACAGCCCTTTAGACGTGTCAAAAAGCAGGCACAGCTAGAGGAAGCTGTTCATTAGGCGTGGCAGAGAGAGGCACAGACTGCAGTCGTGGGAAATGATCATGTCTTTGGGTGATGTTTAAGCTGGGAATTGGGTGATAGAGAGCACAAAGAGTTCAAATTCACTTTTGCATTTTTCAATGGAAGATTTCATCTTAAACAGGGTGATGAGTAGAAGGAGAAGTTAAAATATACTTTGTACACACCAGTGAGTCAGTGTTGTGGAGTTTTACCTTGTGCCACTAACAGACAGTTAAAACAGACACATAAAGCCCATTGTATGCTACGCTACTCGCAGGGGTCCCAAATGAAGGAATTATGGGGATGACTAAAAGGACAGTGCAAAAGGTTCAAAGCCAATCACTAACATGGTCTAATGACCAAAAATGATCACGTCCTTTTTCTTTTTCTAAACAATAGGAACATGGCGTGGAATGACGTGCTGACCCAGAGGCTGCTACCGTGGCTGGGTGAACACCAAAACTGACCTGAACAGTAAAGACAAACTAAAAGAGCTGAACATTTCAAACAGAAGGTGAATCTGTCTGAGTCGTGGAAGCAGAAACCTTGTCTGTACGATTGTCCTCCAGTTTAGACCAAGACCGCATCAATAAGATATCTGAGGAATTACAACTCCCATGAATGGTAAACCAGTGGCCAAGATCATTCCCACCAAACTAAACAAAGATTTTTCCATCAGCCGGCTAAGAAACCTTCATATCTGTCCATTATACAAAAAAATCTGTGTTGCTCTTCTGAGCCAGAGTTAGCATCCACCATCATCACTGACCAGTTTGCACACACAAAACATGATGTTGCACCAGATTCATTGGCTGCATAAAGTAGCTTAAAACGAGTCTATAAATTGGCTCAAATCACACGGCATACCAATCAATCAATCAATTTTATTTGTATAGCACTTTATACACAACTAGCGTTGACCAAGGTGCT
>JBBDHI010000006.1:20152151-20167583 GCA_037177115.1 Craterocephalus stercusmuscarum
GGGGGGGGGGGGGGGGGGGGGGGGGGGGGGGGGGGGGGGGGGGGGGGGGGGGGGGGGGGGAGGGGGTAAGGTTTAGAGTGATGAGTGGGTCATGATTAGTATATGGACAAGACTTATTAAATGCATTAAATCTTGTATATGATTACAAGCTTTTAGCCCCCATCTGTAGTATTGTAAAGAAGCCGTATTTCTACAGAGAAATGGAGGCAGCAGAGCCCATGTTGAACACAGCTCAGAGTGAATGACAGAACGAGATTTAAAACAAAACTACTCATCATCGCTAAAAGATAGCTTCATTTGCCAAAACAGCGGGGTGCTGATTCAAAAAGATTAATAAAACATGCAAAAGACAAAAATGAAACCCATGTTTTTTTCCGATTGCTCCTGATTTGTTAGTTTTTTCATGTACCAAAAATGTAATAATTGCATTGCCTCATGACTTTATAAGGTGGCTCTATACGTGTAAAGCAGCTCAGAAACAAAGTAAAACATGGCCTCCAGGAATACATTTACGGGAGCTTCCCATGTTATCTGTGCATGTTGTTGGATGGAACCTTAAGAGGATGGAGATCTGAGAGTCAAAGTCAGCACTGTAAAACATCTGTCTGGGGGAATGCTGTAGTCATGATCCAGTGCTGTATTGATGCTCTACATAAATGTTTCACTTGGAGCTAAATGTCAAAGTAACGTGGGCTTGAATACCAGGCGCCAATGTGTCCCAGCAGAACTTTGCGCTTTACTTTCATAGGTTTTCTGCAACCTGCGTTACAGTAGCTGTTCTGTGAGATGGAACCACGTGGGTCAACCTTTGCCGACCACTCACATCAATGAGCCTTTGCCAGCCATGACCCTGTCACTAGCTGTCAGTCCCTGTGCGGTTTCCACCATTTGGTACAACTAAGAGCAAAAAAAGGAACGACAACTCTGGCTTGGGGATAGATTTAGACCTCTGCAGTCATGTGAATTTCTTTGCTACCTTTAGATTCTAACTCCCCCACATCCCTCGCTGTGTTGGAGTAAATACACAACTCTGAAGGTGAGTGGGGGGAGTTCGAACTGCCTTTTGAAGGAGGAAAAACTGACTGTCATATGAGTCTGCTTACAAACATTACCTCTGGGTCAGTGAGTTTAACAAACCAAGTGAACATTTGGAAAAGAGAATTCACTTAAATGGACGGTCAGGATTGCTTAAGCGTGATGGGAGGTTATAACCACAGAGGGGATTGGGGGGGGGGGGGTTTGCAGCTCTGTAGACCAACACAGTGCGATACCTTTTTTCCCCTGCTTTCAGAAAATGTCAAGGAGGTGAAACTGAAACTTAATGTACCGAACCAAAGATGCTAGGAGTTCGGTCAAAGATTTCATTTGCAATAGTCCACATTTGGTTTATGTCACGGGTGATATTGCTCATTCAGTTGTTTTAGCTGGAGGCAAAATCTGCTCCTACACATACTATTAGGTGAGGAGTGAAGCCATATGCCCCCTTAACTGAAATAGACAGATATAATGAGTTAGAGTTATGATTTGGTGTCAGTGGTCTTTTTCAAACAACCACCTGTTTCATGCAGATAAATTAGATAATCCACAGAATTACCTGTTTAAAAAAGTGCAAACTGTTTTGAGTAAATGTGAATTTTGTGGATAATAAAAGGTTGAATGTGTTGGGACAGAGGAGCCATTTAGAAATCCTGCAATAGCTCCACATGGACCTATGAGGTAAGTAGATTGCCTCAGTTTGCAGACAACTTATTAAATATACTGTCAATGTCTGTATTGTGTCAGTGTGGGAAAAAAGGTGTGTATTTAATATTCTGCTCGCTTAACTCTTGTAATATCAGGCCATGCAGTTAGTTTTGGCTTTAATTTGCAGAGCTTTGGAGATTTTTAAGGGGTGAACAAGCACTACTGATGCTATCCATTCAGCCATCCATTTTCGACACACGCTTTATCTGATTCAGGACCATCGGGGGACTGGTGCTCATCTCAACTACCATTTGGCGAGAGGGGAGGTACTCCCTTCACAGTGCTACTGATAAAATCTCCTTACAAAATCTACACATTGTTGTTTTGACCACCTGAGACAAGAAAATGATAAGGTGCATTCCAACCACAGGAGCACATCCAGGGTTAGTTGCTTCATGCTCTTTTATGCAGGTGATTCCCGCTCAAATATGGAATGCATCCGGGTCCACAGGACTAAGATTTTGGGCTTCACTACACTATTTTAAGTCAGCATGTCCCTCAAAAAGCTCCGAAAATAACTTTTTTCCTGTGAAAAACTGCTGACAGTATCCTATTACTTAGTCCTTTATGATTTTAGCGTGCCCATTATAAAGCACAGTGGTGCATAACTGACTGAAGTCCTTTGTAGACCAAAGTGATGTAGAGTTCATTGGGAGGTTGACAGCCTGATAAGTAAAGGTCAGCCACATTGTGTCATCACTTCTACAACAAATTACAGTAGCTGAAAAGGCAAATTATGAAGCTAATACAATGGCTCAAACTAAGTGAAATGCTATAGTAGCACCTTAAGAGAGCCAAGCATATATCATTAAATATAATTTCCAACAAAAAGACGCAAAAGAGCAAGTTATTAAATCATGTTGGGTATTCAGTTCATGAATTGAAATTAAATTTGGGTGAACTAAATCCTTAACCTTTCAGAATGTTTGCATCTAAACACTTGTAGTGTCTATCTCACATGTGCAGGAAAGCATTGGTTCTATGTATGAACCACTGAGTGCACATGCATACCGGAGCAGTGTGGCAGTGGGCCATTCCAGTGTCCGCTCAGCTGGCAGGTAAGTGATGAGTCTCCAATGAGCTGACGGTCTCCAAGGCAGGCGTAACGCACTGAGGAGCCAAAGGTAAACTTCTCCCCACTCATCACCGTGTGGGTTGGTGTACCTGGGTGGCCGCAATCTACCTCTGCAGGAAAGACGGAGGACAGAAAGGATTATCATGAAAGAATGAATGGATAGATAGATTATCGCGGCGGGACACATCTCACACTGGTGCTGCAGCTGCATCATAATATAAACATTACAATGCTGCCAGATTTGGATGGAGCCTGGCCAAATTCAGCCAGCCATAACAGCCAATCCTGTCAAAACTTCACATCTTTAGCTGATAAGAAGATACTTATTCTAAAATATTCTAAAATATTCTAATAAAAAAGACCTTTTTGATGTATAGTTCAGACTGTAAGTACTTTAGGAGTTAAAGACACATGGTTCTTCAATTCAGCTCATTCATATTTAAATAATATAATGAATACATCATCAACTTGTCAAATATGAGCTTTAATTATGGGGAAGAAAAAGTCCATGCTGTTCTTCAACATGTGGAATTTATAGGCCGACAGAGATCTGGTGACTTTCAGCGTCTTCACAGTGAGGAGCTCCAGGTTGCTTTTATACTTTCTTCTCTTTTTCTGGGATCATAGTCTTCATGAGTGATGAAATTCATCCTGTGGGTTTCGAAAACAGCTTTATCCCGTATACCTCTGCAGTAGCCCTGCTGGTTCTGTCAGAGCGTACAGTTTCAGTTCTGTTTTATCGGCATCAGATAGAACTTTGTCACAGCAGGACGCAGAAGTTATATTTATTTATTTATTCATTTTGATCTATCTATGACTTTTGTATAGTGGCCGATCGGGGGTTTTATCTGAATTACGTCACACCCATGACCTGAGGATGCTAATGATTTTCCAGAACTCCTTATTCTGCCAAATTCTAGTTTCTCTTTCCCCAACAACTTAGTCCCAACAGCACACAGCTGCTCAACAAAAATGTCCACTTCATTCTAGAGCCTTACATAAGGCGCTCTAGTGTGTTTAAGCAGTTTTGTCCAGTTTCATTGTCTGTAAAGAAACACTAACATTAAAGCAGAATTCCACATTGATTAGTATCTTAAATCTCAGTTTTAAAGTGAATAATACCATGGCAGCCTAAATAAAAAAATAAGGTACTCATTTCAGTGGGTACTGTTTATCTTAGTTTTCATAGCCGCTTACTGCAGTCCTTCTTTGGAGTTGTTCCAAAAATAATATGTGAAAATATGTCATTTTAAAATCAAACAACATGAATTGTAATGTTGAGGTGGATCGCTTCCAGAGAATCCAATTAAAAACCCAAATTCAACTTTTGAGACACATGGTATGCAAACTTGGTATTTCACAACCACAATTTAATTTGTTGAATAAATAAAGGATTAAACTGCCAAATATTTGTTGAAAAATGCAGCTAAAAAACAAATCATATCCAATGGTACAACAGTCCTGTCAATTGTTGTGCAATTGCCGATAGTCTAATAGTTCAAATCTAAAAAAAAAACAGTATTGGCATTGGCCCTAAAAAATGCATATCGGTCGATCACTTTCAAGCTCTTATAATCAAAATAGTTTTCACTGAAGAAACTTGAACAGAAACAGAATTGTAGGGAGATCTAAAAAAAAACCCATTTTTTAAACTGTCCTGTTTAAAGTATAAACCTGCCCCATCTGCAAACATCTGTTTGCATTCTGAAACAGGACGGACAAAAAAGGACCTGACCTACTGAGCAGCTGAGATCTGATATCTAGGCAGGAATCTCTAAATCTAAGTGACTTTATAAACATGTAAACATGACGTTTCATCCCATTGTTAACTCTGGACAACCATATATCGGATCAACAAAAGATAGAGAATTGCATTTTGTTTATATTCACCATTTTTACTGAATGTCTCAGCTTTTAGGGTACATGAAGGAACTATTTTCACCTAAATGTATGCTATGATTTGTCTCCTGACACAAAGTGAGATTTCTGTAATTTTGCAAAGCTAAAACCAAACAGTTACTGATGCCCGGAGCAATTAGTAAACATTTGAGACACACACTCCTGTGTATCTCTTTAATTACCATTTCTCATTGGATAAAATAAATGCTGCACATCATCTCTCTACCATGAAATGAAGTACTTTTGAGCTTGTGTGAAAATGCGGAGGTTTTACTTTCCATAATTTCACTAGAAATAAGTCATTATTGGTAACACTAACAAAGTGCACCGTGGAGCAGGTGTTCAAAATTACAACTTCTCATAACCCCGACAGTTCACACATGGCTGTTGTTATAATCTAAGAGCTTGAGCAGCTTTAGCTCCGGCTTGAACTGTTACAGTTTCCCCATTATTTTTAGATAAGCACAATACCCGATAACCACAAGCCACTGCATGGTTCCATATTGCACACATGCTCCCGGCCACTGGGTATAGCAACTTGCATCATTAAAACGTGGAAGCAAAGGGGCATGTACAAAAAGGACATGCAAACATGAATAATTGTGTGATGCACTGCTTGGATAGAAGATAAAAGTAAGGGCTGCCACTGTACCGATGCATTCTGGAAGAGGTTTGTCCCAGTGGCCCTCTGGCTGACAGGTAAGCACCGATGAGCCGAACAGATCATATCCTGGGTTACAATCGTAGAAGACAACGCTCCCGAATGTGAAGTTGCCGTGTTCGATCTTACTCTCTCGGATAGAGTTGGCAGGGATACCTGGATCTGTGCAGTTAACCACTGTATGAAAAGAGAGAGAAAAACGGTTAGACCATCATGAAATCCTCAAGTGGCAGAGTACTGATAGAAATGCAATTAAATTTTATTACCGCAAGGATAGTGCAGCCAAGATAAGTTCAGAAAAATTACTATTGGAACGTCGTGTGAGGACTAAATTGTAAAAAAAAGAAAAGAAAGAAAAAAAAAGGCCCTTGCCCCCGATCCCACCACTCATGTTGCCCTAAGTCAGCCTATTTATGGATTCCATTTTTCATCTCTGTTCCTTTAATCTGAACTATGTTGTGATATTCTATTAATGGCTAGCAGAACTGTTCCTGGCACACTTTCATAAACATCCATTTATTGTGGTTTTCAAAGATAATGTAAATGAATTATTGACGTACAGCACAGGGCAGCAGCGTGAACCAATGCCAACATTCACTTCTTGGCAGCATTTCCAAACCCATCTCATCAAAATGTATGCTCTCTTTTGATGCAGTTGCTATGGCATCAAGATGCATACAGGCTGCATCATGAAGAAAATTCAACTCAACATACAGCCACATTTAATCAGACTTGAAAAACCACACAATGTGTTATTGGAGCATTTTAAAAGTTTTCTCCTATTAGCTTGAAAAATGAGATGTGATAGATTTTTATTAAATCAACCAATATCATTTCTGCGGTTATGTAATGTGCGTTACGCACTTATCCATTTTCTTGGCAGGTATCAGTGAGCTGTTGGGAATTATTTTACACGAACATGGCACAGAGCAAAAAGATAATAGTTGTGCATCAAATCTGCCTAATTCGTTGCACACAATCCCATCACTAAGGATGTTTGCTGGAAGCCTTGTGTGTTTTTCTTTGCGCTGAGCTTAATTTGCATAAATGTTATCTGTCAGCATGTTCGCATACGAGTTAATAATAGAACAGTTGACACGATCTAAGCAGACTTTTTCTCTTTATTCTGCAAAACCAAAGGAAAAGTGAGCCCCAGCTATATTAAGCACCGTCAGTAATAAAAGCATCTAACGCTTCCTCCTGAAAACCAAAGAAAACTATTGTCTGCTGTCATTTTAAAAACATCCAAAGTTACCAAAAAACTCCAGATCTGACAAGGTGGTTAAGTCGACTGAAATCACTTGAGGGGGAAATTAAGGTCAAAGCAGCATCATATTGAACCGAAAACACACATTCGGGACAAAGCCTGTTTCAATGTGAGAAAAAGTTTGCAGGAGCAGACGGATATATTTTGGGGAGTGATGACAGTTAAACACAATCCCGCTCTGCCAGTCGTTCCCCAGGTCTGTCTCTGTGGGCCTATTCACAGAAATAAAAACTGTATCTCTTAATATCTAACTGCCAACAAAACTCCAGCCAAGAGGAGATGTTTTTTAATGTCTGCCAAATGTAGCTCTGGTCCACTGGATCCAAAGGCAGCAGATCAATTAAACCAAAGCCTCAATGAATACTGTTTACATCCATTATTTAATTGAATATTTTATTGATAATTTAATCATCTATTATCTGCCTTTGAACTATATTTAACCCAGATTACACAGAGCAGTATTTACCAACAATAACCGAATAAATCCATTTTCAAATTTAAAAGCAATTTCTGTGTTTAACTGAGAGTGAAAGCACGCTTTCCAAACTACATCTGTTCACAATAGAATAGGATTTTAGGAGAAAAGAAGGGAATAAAAAAAGCTGTCATTACCTGGCAGGATCACAAGGATGTCTTCCACTGATTGTGTTCTGAGCTTTTACTGCTAGGAACTCATCCCTGTTTCACTTTTGGCAAAAACTGGGACTGAATTAAGAAAACAACTTCCTATTTACGATCTCCTCTCTGTATGGGTTCTACTGCAAGCTTATTATTGCCTTTTCCTTTCTTATACTATGAGGTCATGCCTCCAGATGTTTTGCCCTGTGCAATATAAAAGGACAGACTATTTTTCAAACGAACAGATATTGAACATCCACCTCCAATTTTTTCCATCCATTATTTGCCAAATTAATACAGAAAAAATAATCTATTCTGCTTCATTAACTGTGCCTCAGCATGCTGCCAGTTACTGTCAGCTAGTCATCACAAATCCGACAGATCCTGAAATTTGGGGATCATTCAGGTAACTAAATAAACCCAGAGGAAGACTTTCATTTTGTTCAAAGGCTTTAACTGGAGCTGAAATTTGTCTTTACTGGTAGATGCCTGGTATCTTCAAATAAATAAATAACTACAAACTGAAATAAATAAACAAACACTGTCAAAAAGATTGAGATTTGAAAAACATCCTTGGTTTCAGTATATAAGGTGAAAGCAACAGGCTTCTCTGTCATGATGCATCTGTGTCCCTCTGATACCTAAAGTCAGTCACGTTGGCAGTCACACAATCTGCAGGCTCTCTTTGGCAGGGCCTTACCTCGGCAGGTCGGAGGCTGCTGGCTCCACTGGCGGTTGGCCTGGCACTGCGCTGTGAAGGGTCCCTCCAGGGTGTAGCCTTTGTTGCAGGAGAAGCGCACAACATCATTGTAGTTGAAGCCATCGCCTGTGGTGCGGCCATAGATCGGGCTGCCGGGGTGGCCGCATGTAACGGCTGAGGCGACACCCATTACACAGGTGTATTAAGGAAGGAGGAGGTAGAAGGGAGGACACAGGATGAAAGGGGACAAAGGAGGAGGGGTGAGAAACATCCAGGGAAAATCCAATAACAGAGATAGAGGTCAGTCACAGTGACAGCTGTCATGGTTATTAACATATAATTAATCTCAGGAGGTAATGCACAAATAAGGATTCAACACACGACCATGCTCCGGAAAGGCTAAATGCCACATTTCACTCACTAAAAAGGTGAAAAGAAGATTGAGAAGGATGTTTATGTGTCAACTACATATTTGCGAGACTGTCACACAAGAAGAGCAGCAGGCTTTGGGAATTGCAACGCTATAAAAACTATGTTATTCATTTTAACATTTTTTAAATATACATTACCATTTTATTAATACATATCAATGCAATTTAGATGTCTGAGGCTTCCTTAACATTAAAATAAGGAATCAATTTATGTTAATTTTAAACTAAACAAAAGAAAAAAAACGTTTATTTTCAACAACTGAGTTGCTCACATTTATCAAACCTCCCCAACTTTTCTCACTCATTCAAACAAAAGCACGCATAGACACTGATCCATTTGCAGCCAATCGTAGAGCGAGACAGTGGCACCATCAAGAGAACTTACGGACACAAACGGGGAGGAATCCAGACCAGTTGTGGTCCTGCTGACAGATCCGCACGGAGGAGCCGATGAGCCTGAACCCTGGGTTGCACTGGTAAACCACCGTGTCTCTGTAGCCAAAGTTCTCTCCGATCACCTGCCCATTCACAATCTGCTCAGGAATGCCACAGTGACCAGCTGCAGGGTGGGGAAGAATAGTAAATATGCTTTAAAATTTCTTCCACATCAACAATAGAAACACAATTTCACTGGTGTTGTCCCATAAAAATAGAATTCTAATAAATAAGACATGTTTTTCATAAGTATAAGAATAATAACGCAGGTACTGTAAAACAAATGCAGAACATGAGATTCGGAACGCGCGTTTGAGCTCATTTTCTCCGAATTATCTATAAATTCAAATTGGCTCCAGGCTCACATGTGGAGGACAACTTTGCTTTTCTAATCTACTGTAAGCCCAGAGACACATGTGAAACATGTGCAGTATGCTCATGCACATAATCACGTTACTTTTAGCTGGAATAAATCCCTTTCATAAGAGGGGTCCTGCTGAGATTTCCACTGCCACTTAAAACCTGGGAAATTGCCACTGACTGAGAATCTGATTTCCCTAATTCGCTCCTGCACCCAGAAACTCACCCAAGCATTTTATTATCACACTCCGGTTGAGAGCAGACAGATTCAGAGGAGATAGTGCAGAAGCAGGTCCTGACTACGTTAACCCTGGCAGTCATATCTTTTAAAACGCGTTGGAAGATGCCTGTTTTTTTGAAGAAGTGGCTGAATTTTGAGCTTGAAACGCTGGTGCCACACTGTTGATATATGAACTAATCCAGCTGGCAGGAACACCTTCACATCCCGCTGCAGCGAGGATTTGAATACGGCTCAACTAATTACACACATCTCATTCTCTTTCATTAGAGAAAGCTGTGATGAGCCGTGGTAAGCTAAGCCGCTGCATATTTTCTTGTTTTTATAGTCAAACATCTCAAATGGTGGCTGTGCAGCCCGTCTAGTCTCTCCTGGATTTTTTCTCCCAGTCATCATCACATTTGACATTGAACAGGATAAATTAATTGACTTTTAGCATTTAACATAAAGAACTGTGTACCAGTCATTAACAGGTTGTTGCTGAGGTTGTGTGCATATTTTCAAAACGAATATATTGTGATCTCTGTAAGGTCTGGAATAATCTGACGTGTGTCGGTGGCATGGCTTTGTGCAAACAGTATGCCAGAAGTGGGGAGAAAAAGGAAAAAGAACTGTACATTTTCCAAATGTTTTACAGCCACTAGCCATACACACTTGGCAACCGGGACCATTATAGCCACCAACTGCTTCCCCATCTGGTTCTATTCCGGGCATCTTGGCCCAAGCAACAAAGCTAATACTTAATCTGAGTAGGTGGCCAACAATTTTTGACCTAGGTCAAGAATATTTAGTCCATGCTTACCCAGGCACTGAGTCTCCATCCCGCTCCAAAGACCAGACAGGAGGCACTCTCTGACTGTAGATCCAGTTAAGACAAAGCCAGAGTTACAGCTGAAAATGGCAGATGCTCCGAAGGTAGTTTGAGTCCCGATTTTCTTCCCATTAGGAGGAGTAGGAAGATCGCCACAGGAGATGACTGCAATACGATGAGGGGAAAAAATTGTAAAAAGTGAGGAAGGACTAAGAGAAGGCTCCAGCACAGTGAGTAACGGAACAGCAGAGAAAGAAGGACGAGCTGGAAGTTGGCTTACATCTCCAGAGTCAATGGGAGAGCAGAGTCATTTACACCCATCTCACAGCCCTTAATGCCATAAAAGGTGACCGGTGCTATTTCATGGGGCGGATAATGATGGTTTTTCTTTTGTCCAAACATCTTTCATCATACTAGCTCACATCTCTTTCTCCCATTAAGCGAGCTACTCAGCTTCTTGCTCCTCAAAAAAAGCTGTTTCCATGGCAGCAAAGAAAACCTTTTCTTTTATTCACAATAAACAATATCTAACCTATGATCAGACAAGAGTTTGGGAAGAGCAGAGAAGTAAATCAGGGAGCTGCTTATAAGGACTTTCATAGAGATGTTTCTATCCGGCCTTTTCGTGTATACACACATTCAGTGCAACATATCCGAGTATCCCTGCTGCTCAGTTATTAACCAAAAACTAATGTGAGTTTATTTTGAGCAGCTTCAGGTTCAATTTTCCTTTTGGGATGTGGACATTAGACGGATCAAGTGGCTTTAATGCGGCGCAGCACAGAATTCACTCACTTCTGCACTGAGGTCTCTCATTTCTCCAGCTCCACATCCCATTGGCCAAGCACTGGATGTGGGCGGGGCCAACACGGTAGTATCCGGGGTTGCAGGTGAAAATAATTTTAGTTCGGTACTCATAGTGTGAGCCGTTGACTATCCGCCATCTCCCGTGGTCCAAAGCGAAGGAGCTAAGACTAGGGCACATCATCACTGGGGACAAAACAAAGAGAGAAACAAAGAGCAGACTGAATTATTTAATGATCAGGGGAAGCTGTTATTTTTTAATGATTTGAACGGGCAGACTGCTTTCTTTATCATTATGTTTCAAATATTTGCATATGCAAATTGCAGAGCCAATTCTCAGGACATTTCATCCTGCAGAGGAAATGCAGCTGCAAAGAAACATTTTGAATGTAGACCATAGATTATTATTGTCCGGGCTGGGGCAGCTTAGGATCAGTGACGGTGATTCACCTGATCTCCAGAGCCTGCTGCTGCATACCTGTGCATTCCCACATCTTGGGATGGTGCATTCAAGAGCAGCAGGAACTTTCCCTCTCCTCCAGATTGTTTTGTCTACTTTACTCTTCTGTTTGGTCGGAAAACTTCTTCATACAGTAAAGCCTTGTTTACCTGTTAGCCTCCTGGATTCCTTGGCCTGTCCACTCTCCTCCATGCCTGCCTGGAACTGTCCCCGCTGCCGACCTACTGTACAGCCTCACTCCCCAAACCCGAGGAAACCATTTTCCTCTAGCCTCTTCTTACCATTTGCCATCCTTCTGCTCTGCTTGCTCCCATTGTTTGTCGTCCCCTCCACAGATTATTTCTAGTCTTCTGGTCTGACACAGTCCGTACACCTGACTTCTCCAGTTTATTCTCTCTCTTTTTTTTTTTTTTACATATCTTGCTTTATTTTCCACTGTGTCTCATTTGTCTGCTACTTGGGTCCAGAATAAGTACAGCTATTCATCTAATTAGAATCTAGCAATTTAGCATTTTTAACATCAAATTCAACTGTACTATTACCAGTTCAAAGCATTTCACATCGAATCAGTCTTTGAATTAAATTAATTAAGATTACAGCTCTCAATAAATCAGAGGACTAAAGAATCTTTACATGATTTTTTTGTTAACTCTCAGCTTCTTCTTTTAGCCATGATTAACCATGCGATTACCCCGTCCCTAAATCACTCTACACCAACCCTTGTACATTTCCCCTCCATCTTCCCTCCAGCATGCTCTACTCACCGATGCATCGGGGTATCTTGTTGTGATTGCTCCAGGTGCCGTCTGGCTGGCAGACTGTGGTCGTCAGTTCTTTGGAGGAGAGCCGGTAGCCGCTGTTGCAGAAGTAGGTCACCCGTGTGCCGACCGAATAATCAGCAGCAAGCACACCTCCGTTCACTGGTGCATTGGGCACACCACATGACACAGCTACGGGCAGCAACACAGCCATTGTCAGCGCATGTTTATGCACAACAGAAGCATATACTACTGTAGGTATGCAATGGTAAACAGGTATGCTAGGCATTCACATATCTGCTTGACTTTGTACAGAATAATACAAGTCACTGAGAACTTTATAGCTGTTACAACTCTACAAGTAAAAACTCAACTTGGACTTATTTGCAGACCTGTCAAAGTTAAACAGCAAACCTTATTGATGGGAGAGACTCCGAGATACCGCAGCCGAGACAGCTTATGCGCAATTAACAACATTAATAACATCTACATTTCAGTTAATTGAGCCAGTGCCAAAACTGCGATATTCTGCTTGCTGCCTCAATGGAATGGCTTACTGAAGCACTTAATAGAGCTGACTTATTATGAACAAAATGAGGTGCAGCTGTCAAAAAGTCTATTACAGCATCAACACAGAGGTGCTACACTCCAATGCAGCAACGCAGTTTTCAAACCTGCCACATGCATTCATCATAAGACAGGAATGCTTATACAGCCTGAACACTTAATTCATTTCAGTATGGTGAGCATATATTTGAACTCTTAGTTCACAGATCTGCTCTCAAAATTTCATGAGGTAGAGAAATCAAAGGGAGCGCACCTGGGAGGAATGAAGCATAAAATCAAGATTAAATAAATATTATGAAGTGTAATGATGTAATTAAGTAAGCGAATTCCCAATGCGCACAACTCCAACATTTACAACCAACCCCTCAAAAACACACAAATGTAGTTTGTTTAATATTTCCTACTTATTTAGTAGCAACTTACTTGGTCAGCCGACAGGCAATCTAGAAATACGTTGATGACATTCAGACTCATAAAAATGACAAGTGGTCAGAGCGAGGCCTGAAAATCAGGCTCAAATGAAAGTCATATTTAGAAAAATGTGACTCGAGTGGAAGTGAAAATGAATCATCCTAATAATAACTTAAGTAAAAATGTAAAAAATGACTTAATGAAAAGTACTGAGTACTTCCTGAGAATCATCAGATTTTTTGTTTCTTTCAATTTAATTTTAATAAATGAAATGTTAACAAATAAATGAAAACATATATGAAAGCATCCAGCACATTAAATAAAATGCTCTCGTTTCAGAATATTGTCTTCTGTCGGGCTGTCGTGGCCTTACAAAGCCCAGTGAAGGAGACATGAGAGCAGCGTTTGACTAAATGTCTCGCTGAATATCATTCTGTCTGTGTTACTCCTTTTTGCCATATACCATAAAATGTTTTCTCAAATTCGAAATTGAGTTTTTGTTGGCTGAAATGTCGACTTGTTTGGGCAGACACAGATGACAAAGCTGTTCTTTTATACAGTTTGTAGGGCATGGCTACTCAATTTGGACCTACACGGCTGCAGTCCTGCAGGTTTTCAGTGTTTCCCTGCTGTAACACATTGGACTCAAATGAAATGGATCCAGCAGTGTATGATGTCCTACACTGGTGCTCCCGGGTGCTCACTCTGCTCCTGTGTGGTACCGGCACCAAGCGGCCATGTGACTACCGGCTACATGCAGGACCGGAACGGGATAAAAAGTCAGCCTGGGAGTTATACACTGCCCAATGCTGCCCTGACTAGGATACTGCACATATATGCTCACATGCAAATGCACACATGCATGCACACGCAGCCACACACACATAGGCAGGCAAAGTAAACACCAGTGATCAATTCTCTATATAGATAGACATTCATACACAACTATACAGTAAGCCACCAGTCCAGTGCTTTTCTGTCTGCTACTCTCATCTAAACACTCCAAACAGTCACATAACATCTCTATTATTCACATCATATCATGTAAAGCTGATGTGTCATTTTGTCTGCAGATCATTTAGATTTAGCCAGTTTAGCATCAATATCATAAGTTAACCCTAGCAGCTCCCTAAGCTTCCTAAAGGGGTAGTGAATGACTTTTAGTGTTGTTAGTTTTTTTCTACTAATGCAAATAGCATAAAACTTGGTCAAGGTGTGTATTGTGGGCTGATCCATGATATTCCAGAAGATGGGTTGTCTAACTCTTTTTCTAAGGTCTCTAAAAATATTACACCTCATTTACTCCTTAGTGCCAACCCGTGCCACATTGACTTGCTTTGAAAACAGCCTTTTTATAATCAAATGCTGTCTTAGACTAAATTTTTAGGATAAAATTTTCTCACCTCACACACCTGCTCTACATTTTCCCATGACAAAACCATTTACTCAAAAGGGCCCCCACTTTTTATCTTGGTGATAAAAAGACCCCATAGACTTCAATGTCATTTCAGCAAATCTGTGTCCTTCAAAAACCCGAAAATGCTAAATTGTTCAAACCACCTCCAATGAAGTAAAAAATTGGTTTTCTTCTTTCATGTGAGGTTATTTGAGCATGAAAGGATCTCAAATTTGTACTTTTGGTGTTGGCTATTTTTCAGCCATTTTGATCACTCAGATCATTATTTGAGTCAGTCTTTTACAAGGGAATTTAGTACCGTCTCTGTAATTCATTGCCATTCCAGTTCAAATTGGAATTTTTCCCACATGTTTTTGCAACAACAAACAACTTCACAATGAGCTTTTTCAATTGTGGTCACTGTAATCTAATGTTTTGCATACCTAATAATGGCCTACCACCTGCAGGCTATTTTTGTGAAAAGAAACAAGATTTGTTTACAGAAACGTTGCACATGTGTGTGCGCACATGTGTGAATATCAGTGTTTTTTGCGTGCATGCATGTGGCCCGACAATTTGATTATTTTATTATTATCAATAATATTATATTACTGTTTTATTAAATTGTAATTTCTTTCTTTATGTAGTAACACAGAAAATAAAGATGCCCCAAAAAACATCTTTTTTTACTATTTTTAATACTCCAGGGTCTGATAATACCGCACAAAAAATTTATTATGCATTAATAATGTTTATTATAACCCAATTTTCCATTTTTGAAAGTTGGAGCATTGTGTA
>JBBDHI010000006.1:20187489-20200858 GCA_037177115.1 Craterocephalus stercusmuscarum
GTGATCGGTAGTGATCGGCACTCAAGGGTGATCGGTATCGGTGGCTAAAAGTATGATCGGAGCATCCCTAGTTTTAACAGCCCCTCCCACCATGTAAATCTGAAGACAGAAGCACTTAGACAATGATTACCATTTACATATGATTATCATGGAATCCTCTGACATTCCTGCTGTTGCGATGCATAACAATCACACTTAATTGACTGGTAGTCAACCCAGAATGTTACTCATTATGGAAGGAAAGAAGGCTATTTGTGAAGAGTGTACATGTGTCTGTGGGAGTGCTAATCCAGTACACATTACTCCCAGTACAGCAAAGTTTCCTACCAACTTAATGATATAGGTAATTTCCCAACTTAATGCTCACTATATGTCAAAATAAAGGTCAAAAGTGTCAGATATGTAAAATGTTGACATGTTTCAAAAAACAATATCAACTTTTTGCGTATATCTTTAATTTTCTATGGAAACAAAACGCAGCTCAGTGACAGCCTGTGAAACAATTATAGGAATTATGCAAGCAGGGAATGAGATACAGCCTGTAATGGTGACTGCACTTCCAAGTGAAAACTTCCATGTATTTTCCCCCCCAAATGAGGTTCCAGTAATGTCTGGAACTGACTAATAGCAAGTACTGAAATGCCAAGTTGAAAATGGAGCTAAGCCTAGAGGTGAAATTCTTGATTTATGGAAACAAAAAATTGAAATAAGCCACAGGCTGGGGTCATAGAAGTCCGATATTTGGAGTGAGCTCGGAGTAGACCTGCTGCTCCAGCTCCTCTTGTGTAAAGAGCTGGTTCAGGCTACACAGACAACTAATTAGGAAATCTCCGGGGTGGCTTCCTGCCGAGCTGCATCAGGCACGTCTGACTGGGAGGAGACCTCAGGCAAACCCAGACCATAATTATATATTCTGTCTGGTCTGAGTGAACCTCAAGATCCTCAAGGTGAAGACAGAAAGGTGAGAAAAATGGTAATATGGCAGCACATATCTTGTTAAAAGAGTGAGATCTATACAAGTCTCTACATTAGTTCTCCAAAAACAGAATCCATTTCCACTTGGTAATCATACTGCTTGCAAAATGTTTCTGAACATATCTGGGAAACCTAAACGTACAGTGGCCTAAAACATTTTTCTCCGATGAACAGCTGGTAAGCTGGGTTATGGAGGAGTAATAAGAGGACTTGGCATTAGCTGTAAAAACAATATGTGAGGCACGCATTAGTTGCTGACCTCAAAACAAAACAGCATCACTGCTAATGAGTAAAGGTCAGAACTTTTACAGCTTTCAAACAGTGCAAATTGGGGACGACCCCAAAGCTTTATTTATTTGAGGACTGTAATTTAGAATTTCCATTATATACAAAAGCTGTGCAGCGAAAGGTATCTCATTAGTGGTACTTTCAAAAGAGCTCCAAGGCTATTCAGCAAGATGATGCATACAAAATGATTTTCTTTTATATATATGTACCTTTAATATCTGACAGACTAAAGGAAAAAACATCTTATGTCAGTTTGATTTTAGGGTGATCAGCAAAATAGGAGGAGGCACTAGGGCAAGGAAATGAAAAGTTGCCATCAGGGGACAGATTGTTTATGCGCCATTTCATTTAAAAACAGTCATGCCAGGAGCTCCCTCCTCCCACAACAAGAATGGCAGCCAAAGATGCTGGGAGGCACTTCCCTCCTTTTTCACCCATGAGGACAGCTCCACAAGTGCCTGAGGCTTACTACTCAGTAAAGACAATAAGAAAAGTAGGGGGAGACGCAAAGTGCAAGGCAGCTGCTGCAGTGACACAGGGCAGGTAAGCAGCGGTTCCTGCCGTATAACTGTTTCCTTTCAACTCAAGTTTCTACATAGCAAAAAACATCCCAAGTCATCCAACCTCAATGTCTTCAGGCTCATACACAATGCTGTCATTTTATGTAACACTCAAAGATGTAAACTAAGTTTTGTGAGATGGGGAAGAAAGAGTAACACTGATTTTCTTCTTTTTTTGTCAATCACATATAAGATTCTTCTTTTTTACTCTGATCTAAGGTGAAGCAGAGAGAGACTACACTCTTATGAATAGATAAAATTAAAGCCACAAATGTGTAGAAAGGGATCGGGAGAAATGAAAACAGATGTTCCTGAACACATGAAGATGAAAATCAAACAAAAAGACGAAAAACTCAAATGTTCGTGATCAGAGAACACTTAAACATTCGGTTAAAAAAAGAAAAAAAAGAAATAAAAATCAACAACTATGTGTAGAGCAAAAGTAAGAGCACATGATGGATAAAGGCTCATGTGGTCTGATGATTCCAGATTTACTGTTTTCCATAGCGATAGGTGGATCAGGGGAAGGATAGAGTGATGAAGTACCGTACAAGCCTGCGGGGACAGTTCCTTCAGCTGATCAGGTCAAGGTTCACCAATGCTGTGCTAATAAGGTTGGCTGAAAAACTGAATATGAACGACCTAATTCTTTTTTTCTCCATCATTATTTTTTTTTCTCCCATCCTTGACATGAGCATAGTCCATGAGGGCAATGTCATGATTCATTTAGCTCCCTAAAAGAACAGTTCAGAGAACTTTGGGACGTGCAGGAGACGACTTCGTGCAGCCGTCCAAATCTGCCTTCATTAATACGATATGGATGGAACTCTGGATAGAAACCATTTGTGACAACGTAAAAGCAAATCAAAACAATGTCACACACAATGTCTCCCGTAACTACAGCTGAAGGTACTCGAACAAAACTTTTGAGTGGGATGCTTTGTTTTTTTTTTCATTTAGTGCTTCTGGATAGTTTATGATGCAGCTCATAAAAGTTTCATATCAGAAGCTGTGAGAACGTGTCCAACTGCCCTATGGCCTTAACGCTTTGTCAGCTGTTATGTCTCTCGCCAGCAGCTGTGGAATTTGCTTTGCAGTGAAGGGAAATACAGGCTTACCGCTAACTGAGAATCTAATTTGACTTTCTTTTCTTCCTCAGCAATCCTACTGGGAGCTGTTCTAGTAGCAAAGCACTCTACCCTACAGAGAAAAATTCTATGAATTTACATTTTTTGTCTCACTGCATAGCATCATGTATGACAATAGCTCTCAACATGGGGTCCGTGCAGCCTAAGGGTTGCAGGGTTTTACTACAAAGAAGTCAAAATTACAAATGCACATGCACAAAACCATAACACCTTTATGTGCTATCAACAGTCTGTGTGAGGATGAGGCATAGCAAAGGCGATGCCGTCGCTTGGACAAGCACTCGTGTTTTGTATAGAATTGCATGAATTAAATTATTGATAATTCACTTCCTCCAACGACAGCAAAACAACTAAACATGCAATGCTCTGCACTTTGTGTGCAAACATGAGTGGGACATGTCAAAAAGAGAGCTACAATGGTTTCCACAGCATATGAAACAATCCAGCGGAAATCTGCGCTTGTCCTTACACATCAAAACCCGCTGCTTCAGAAGGAAAGGTGTAACACTCATGGTTGAAAGGTGGGGGGTGTTTCGAGGAAACAAGGTTGGAAACAAGTGAGGTATAAAATCTTGCTGGTATATTAGAGCCTACATACAGGGAGCAGTGTATTTGATGTGTGCCACAAGCGGATGATTGATAAATAATGTCCCACTGAGAGAGAAATTAGAACGTACCAAACAGTGATGTAGTCATAGATCGGCTCTGTATTGATAACAGAGAAATTTATGTAGATGCCATAGCCTGGAGGTACTCTGACGGTCCACATGCAGTCCTGGAAGTGTGGGTACTCAGCAGGGTGTCCGGGAGAGTAAATCGTTCCATTCATGGATGTTATATTTCCACCACAGAGAGCTGGAAGGAAGGAAAACAGTCAGAGATGATGGATAAAAATAGAAAAGCACTCTTACCCCAAGTCATAAAAAGTTGCTGTTATAGATGTTTTGCCACTAACGTTTGACAAAACAAACCGAAACAGCATGCTATTGGTTTATCATCGAGATACTATGGGGAGAAAGCACCTGTTCTGTGTCGCTGCAGGGAATGATCACTGTTCACTGCGAACTTGATGACGCTGACTGGTTTCAACAAACTCCATCTCTCATGCTCCTTCAGATGTGTTAACATGCAACTTTGATCTGGGACTCAAAGCCAGAGCTCTACGCTTTGAATCAAAAGGGGGCTGTGAACTTGCCAGGAACAACTAAGAGCGTAAGAAGCCACACAAAACTATTTACCAGGTCCTAAAACACAAAGGAACTTCAAAATGGACTCAGCACACCTGAGTGACATCTGAGGAGACCTCATGAGATGTTTCCCATAGCCAGGTATCTCCAGCTTTGCCATAAAGACTAGGAAATGCTCTATGAACTGTTACAATGGGCTCCATCGCTTTATTCTTCATCAAACTGATGCCACATACGTTTGTGTATCAGATGCTTTGAGGTCCCAGATTAAAAGACAGGACTACAAGTGGGCTAAAAATAAATATGTATAAATCGTATTTTTGTTCTTGAGACTAACTTCAAAGGTGCTTTTATTGTGAGTAGAAAAGCATCTCCGCCTTTACTTCAGTTACTGTCTGAGAATGATGGGTGCATGACTTTGTCAAGGTTTTGTACATATTTTCCACCAGGTTTGGAGCGACATGTTTAATGTCACAGTGGGAGTGATAGCGTCATTCTTTCACCACATAGTTGATGTTATTTGGATGTTTTAAAAAAGGACGTTTCTGCTGATGAAAAACACTGTGGTGAAAGCACAAATTCTGCATATATGACACGCTAAGTTCTCACCTTCGCAGCGAGGTATGGGGTGATTCCAGTTTCTGCTAAGTCCATGTAAACATGTGAGCGACGGCTCTCCGAGAAGAGTGTAACCTGGCAGGCATTCAAAGGAAATGGTCATCCCCACGCTGTAGTCCTGACCAATCACGATGCCGTTACGGAAAGGCTGGGGGTCAGGGCACCTCTGTAGCTCGTAGGCTAAGGGGAAAAGTAAAACCCACACAGAGGAAAGCAGCTTTATAGACCAGAGATTTTATTTGACAGATAAAAATATTCAGCAATACCATTATTCAAGAATATATGCACCGAGTGTCTCAAAGGACATTTAATTCTTCAAAGCTTTCAAAGGATCATGTTATATTTTAAAACTCCTCACTCCTCTTTTTTTTCTGCAGCAGCCAATCTGAATTAAAAACAGAAACCATTTCAACAGAAGGCTCAGGACCTCACCCTGGTAGACAATATGGAAGCCTGGCTTATTCTGGGAATTGTCGCTATGGAAGAAGAGGGTGGTTTCGTGGGTAGTGCTAAAGAGAGAACCGGGCACTCCGGGGCCGCTGAACCGATCAATCACTGTCCCCGTCTCCAGGCTTCCACAGCGCACCTCTAAATAGTCATGGACAGGCTCAGTGGAGAAGTTCAGGAACTGCAGATGGACCCCTAAAGAGCAGAAGGAAAGGGTTAATGTCAAACTGAGAGAATTCTGCGCTAGACCCAAGTGATTTCTGACAGGAAACTCCACTGCTTAATCACCTGAGTACAACAAACTTTCCAATTGAGTCATTGATTTATTGAAAAGGTTTTGGCATGCCCATCCCTTGCATATGAGGAGAGGGATGGTGTCCCCTCAAAAGACACATACACTACCAGCCAAAAGTTTTAGACATGCTCTGCCATTAAATTAAAGTGTGTTCAATCTTACTTAAAGCCTTACTTAAAAAAAGAAAAACACTGTCTCCAATAATTATTCCTTGCTATAATCCACTTTTATAGATAAAAATAATATAACAATACTAATAATAATTAGAATAATAGTAATAATACGAATAATAACAGCAACAATAATAATAATAATAATAACCAAATTAAAGTATCATGGATGCATTGGAGTAGCAAACATGGCGATCTTCAGCAGGAAGGAGTGGAAAGTGTGTAAGTCTCACTACGGATGCCTTCAACCGACATTTTCACGGGAGAGACCAGTGTAGAAAGTAAAAATAATGAAGTAAAGGGGCTGTAACAGAGCAGTCTTGCTAATAGTACTGCTAAAGTTCCAGAGGGATCAAAAAGATCCTGCAACACTGAACCAAAGACAGCTGATGTTACATCTTCCATGTGCGTGACTGTAATTGGGATGCCCGTATAATTGTAGTTATTTGTGCTGTAAGTATTCTGGAGCTAAATTTAGATACCGTACACCGATTATCCCTCAACCTGGCTGACCGCTTTTATACAAAAACCACATGAACTCCCGATATTGTAGCTTTTTTACCTAGTCTTGATTTTAAGAGAACATAAGGAGGAAAAGACAAAAGATCGAAAAAAGTGGAGGAAATCAGCATAGAAAGCATGAGGGTGAGCAGAAGCAAAAAATAAATAAATAAAAAAAGAGAGAGAGAGAGAAGAGAGAAGTAGGACAGCAGGAGGGGGCAGGTTACAGACCAAAGCCAACGGGGAGTTGAATCCTCCAGCTGCAGTCCAGGCTGCTCTGGTAATTCCCTGGGAAGCCTGGGCTGAGGATGACGCCGCTGAAGTCTGTCATAGAGCCTCCACACTGAGCTGAGGGAGGCCAACCGAGGAGAAAGAACATGTCAGTCCTCTGCTGAATGGCTCAGTGGGAAAACAAAGAAAAACAACGACTGGGAGGTTGAACATAGAAGGAGGGTGAAGAGCATATTGTCCTCTGTGTGTGCGTGTGTGTGCAGATTATAATGTATACATAGATCCTAAGTGCACTTGCGGGTGGAACGTGTGCGCTCTTTACACTTGCCCTCCATATATTTATGCAAACATAGCAGACTTAGTCACATTCCTTGTTTGATGGTGCTTTAGATTGAAATAAATGACACAGTCCATATTCAATATACCAACACACTTTTGCACAGTAGTAGCAGTGATTATTTCCCCCTCTCTCCTGCCTCTTTTATTTGACTGTGCGTTAGAGAACACTTCAGCTTGCTGTGAACATGACACTCATCTCCCTCTCCTGTGGCACATACATTACCTAGTCTTGCATGAACATCCAAGAGCAAATAATTCCAGCGACTATTACCATTACACCTCCAAAATGTTACATTTGTGTGGCAAATCGTGGGAGTATAACTGCTGTTTCTTTTGAGTAGGGGTATAAACCAAAGCCAGAATGAGACAAAAAAAGAAGAAAAAGGTAAATTGTTTCCCTTTTTTTGTCAGGGTGGGGCGGTCTGTCACTGCTTGACCTGCTTGCTTTGTGAAATGAAAGAGAAGAGGCGAGAAGAGGCACTTTAACGAATGCTATAGTGTTTTTTGCAGGGGCACGCAAACACTTTGATCTGGGTTTATCTGCAACAAAAAGTGAGTAAAGATCCTTGAATGTTTGACTAAGCATATGCACAATAAACAAGCGGGGAGTTAAGCTAATGAACACAGGCAACCAAGAACGTGCCTGCCATGAGTAAAAGCCGGGGTTTAAGTCTGCGGCGGACCATGTAACCGCAGGCACAGAACTTATACAGAAAGAGGAGTACAAGCGTGCTGTATTTTCACGACTGTGGCGCATTTGTGAGCATTTGTGTGCGTGTGTAATTGAGGGCAACAAAACAGCAAGGTGTCAAAAGAGAAAGCCCAAGGTTTCCTTAGTAATCTCTGGAATCTCTCACTGCGGCAATCAACATCAGAGGAAGCGTCTGGAAGACTGCAGACTCTCATCAGACGGATTAAAATCAAACTAAACATTGAGATGGTGCAAAGCCCTATTGATTTTCTACTAAAGGGGAATGGCAGAAATGTCATAATACTTACCCCCCTAAGCCATCCACACATATCCATCATCCCCTCCCCCATCTTATAATGAAATAGCTGCTTTCCTTAACACAACACGAAGTCCTTTTGTACGCCACTGATCTATTACGTTGTTGTGTTTGAGTAGAATATCGAGTGGGAATGATATCAAGTACAAGAGTCAATGTTATGAAATGAAAGTATATTTTTGATGATGCACTCACTTTGAAAAGCTCAAACCGTATAAGATACAATGGTAAAGTAGATTACCTAAACACAGAGGTACGGGGTAATTCCATCTTCTGACCGGGCCAGGCATGCAGGTAATAAACACATTACCCTGTTCAAGAAAACAAACAACAGTATATTTATTTCCTTTAAACATGGCCTAAATAGCAGATTAGTATGTCTAATTCATCTTTAAAATTAGCCTAAAGTCTTAAATCTTATTCGTGTTTCTATCAGCTCACACGTTTGTAGAACGCTACATGTGCAGTAACAAAAAAAGCCTGGAAAGTCTACCAAAGCAAAACCGTCTCTACCCCCCTGTTCTTTGCACACACACGCAAACACACACACACACGGCTGAACTAAAAGACACATCTAAAGAAGTGCTGCTGTTTCAACAATGGCCTCAAGTCGAGTCCTAGTTCAGACGTTCTGCCTGCAGATGTGAGTTAGAAGATGCTGGATGGTCCAAAGAGAATGTGAAAAGAAGTGATTGCCCGAGCCAGGCAAAAAAAAAAAGTCAGTGTGGGATTAGTGAGGTGACTATTAACAAAATTCATAGCCCGTGGCCTTGGAAGGGTGTGCGGCTCAATACGCTACAGTATCTACTCAAGGAGGATTGAAGGAAGTTAAAGCTGCTTTGTAACAGACACACACAGTCACCGGCTTACGCAGACATGCAGACAGGGGAACTTGAAAGCAAAGCACACATAGACCAATAAATATTAACTTGCCAGCAAAAGCAAATGGACAGTTACAGTACTTGTGCATTCACATACTACTTTCCAGCACTTTTCCACTCTTCAACACACACACACACACGCACACACACAAACACAAAACTATCATTAGTAACACTGTCCTGACTGACTCATCCTCTGGTGTGCTCCAGGAAGGTGGGTACGATTTATTACCATAAAATCTACACTGTATTTCTTTATTTTTTTGCCTACCTGTAATGAAAAGCCTTGATCGCACTGGAAGGAAACCATGTCGCCCACAGTGTAGCGATCCCCCACTCTTTTGCCGTTAATGGGAGGCAGCGGCTCTGGACACGAATCCAAACCTATTGCTTAGGACAGAGTCACAACACACAAGTGTGGACAGCGATCATTCTTCTGCACAACACATTGACATAACATGTTTTTTCAATACTTTTTTTAAACACACCAATGAAATATTTGCATCCAATCAGCTAGTATCTGTGTAGAAAATTAAATAATTCAAGTAAAATCAAGAGTTCCAAAAACATGCTTACACAGTCCCCTGTTTAATGTGCCTCTAATATAAACAACAGTAACAATTAAGTCCTTTCCTTTTGACTGTTTACCCATATTGCTATATTTAGAAAAGTGGGACGACACATAAAGTGTCGTGGTGGAAGTTTTGCAAAATCCGTCTGACTGTGATCAGAAGCAATCGCTGTGAAACTACAAAGCAACCTCTGAGGATTTACTTGACAGACGCAGTGTTCTCTATTGGAAGAAAATGATTTCACTGTCACTTGCTAGGTACTTAAAAGCCTGATACTGATACTCTAATGGCTTAAAAGCAGTGGCGATGCTTTTGGGTTGTATTGAAGAGGGACATTTTAAGTACATTTACCTTTACTGAAAAACACAAATATTGTCAGGTTTCAATCATTTTTGCGAAAAAAAAGAAGAGAGAAGCACTTTTAACTTGTCTGTTCTTAATAGACACATTATTTTAGGTAGAAAAAAAGAGGCGCTTGGGGGAAAATTGCACAACATTCCATTTAACAAGCTGCTGAGGGAAGTTATTTCTGTAATATCTCTGAAAATCAAGTTTTTTGTGAGTTTATATTCAAGTAACCTTAGGGTGAGAGATAAAGGGAAGCATTGTACACAAGAAAGGCAGCCTCGATGTGTGTGCAGGAACAAACGGCACATGTTCTATTCATATCTCATCTTCTTCACTGTAAGACAGGCACGCATATAATTATGCAAGTGCTCACATTCGAGCCCACTTAAAGAGTTAACAGGTCTAAACAAGCAGGTGGGTGGGTGAGTGTAAACATGGCACCATATGTGGCAGCACAACATTCAGAACATTTTAAAGGCAACTCATCAGAGTGCTGAGTAGCAGCAGTGGTCGCTCCGCTCAACACCCAGGAAATGTTAGAGGATGTTTGAGTGGGAGATGATGGAAACCCAAAGAGGCTCAGAGCAGGAAGCCGAAGTAAAGCAGCCAAGGATGCAACAATTCAGCTAAAGAAGACCTCCTGTACAAGCGGTGTGGGTGGATTCTTTGAAGTTGGGAAGTTTTGTCATATGTGGGTTTAAACAAGAACATTATACTTTGAAATTTTTAATTGATTTCTAGGAGATTTGGTTGAGCAAGTCATGAAAGCAGTGCAGCTGCTGCCATAGTATGAGGCTGCCAGAGGGAAAGTCTGACATCAAAGCACAAAGCAGCTATAAATTAAACAGTTGCATGAAATCATCATGTATCCTCACTGTAAGGAAAAGTCAGCCTACCTACTTACTGTTAAACCAGTGCGTTTTCTGTAACTCTATACCTTGGAAAATATCAAAGAAGGACGGAAGCTGGATGCACTCACAGCTACATGTGTTACAAATGGAAGCAAAACAAAAAGGACATGTGTCAACCTTCCTATAGTCAGGAACCTTTTAACTAATCCTGCTTTCAGCAAAACACTTATTCTCAAAGCATTTGCTTAAACAGGAATTTAGCATAAAATTCACAAATGGACCTTTGGTCAGTTAAAGAGCAGGTTCCCATTAACATATGGCACTGGCTCCTGTTGCGCCTGAGATGGTTTCTAGTCAAACCGTCAGATTTGTCATTTTGGCAGGTACTGTTGTCGTTCCCGCTGTCAGAAGGTCGACACCTGTTCCTGCATCCACAGCCACGTCTGGAACGAGTCCCGACCTTATCAAACACACTCAGTGTTTTAAGCAGGACGCTTTGCTGACTGGAACTAGACAATGGGTTTTCAGTCGTGTGTGTCGCAACTTTGTAGCAGTGATCAGAAGTGTGCCGCAGCCAAGACATTTATACCATGTTCAACGCAAATCTAAAAGCTACCTGGCAGATGCAGAAGTAAAACCAGGATGACACAACACAGAAAGGTTTTTGCTCTTTATGGGAGGCGTTCACAAAGGTAGTGGGAAAAGGAAGGTTCACTTTTATAAAGCATAATAGCATAGTTGTACAGCAACCCCAGCATTGGCAACCAAGAGAATAAAATAATTAGAAGACACTAGGAGGGGGTGGTGGGAAATGCAAATGCAAAGGGGGAGAGGCAGATGGAGTAGATTAACAGACAAGTTCCCATCTCACTTATGTAATCTCTGTCATTATCTCTGCTAGAATAAAATTTGAATTGCAGCATCACTTATGACATAATTCCTTTTTTTATGCCGATTGTAATGACGTTCATCTTTAACCAGCCAATACTCATAAACGTGGCTACTTTCATAAATATAATCCAATCACCCTTAATCAATTTGACAATCAGATGATCTGCACCATTAACCGGGAATGTGAGATCTGTACCATTTTAATCATCACGGCACAATGTGACATTTTTATCTGGGAAATTATATTAATCTGGCACAAGTTCCCATTTTCCTGAAAATTACAAGTCTCTTTTCTTTGTGGAGCATTCAGAATATAGACGTAATGATAATCAAATCCTCTATGACTACAAGGGAAAAACATTTTGTAATAGGACAGAATAAACTGGAAAAAAATCATATGAATGAGTCCATCCCCTGTGTTTAATTATACAGTTTCCCTCAGTTATATTGTTTCCTATTGGTACGGTTAATGGTATTCTAATTATTTCAAAACACTACACAGAGTTAGCAGGGACTCAACAGCCATTAATCACATGAGCTTCTTTCACTGATACTCAGAGGCTCAGGAGCAGCGATATCTCTGAATGTATCCTGAGGACGCCTGCTGTGCACCGAGCTCACAGACTGGAGCTTGGTGTGTAAAGATACAGAGAGGAGTGTGTAGGAAGCTATGAGTCATATCTATCTGACACAGATCTGGTTTAGGTAAAATAAGACCCATATGTTTCTGAGCATGCATACAATTATATAAAACATATTCCAGGAAGCAGATACTTTGGCTGGAGCGTCCATATTGAATTAGCAAAAAGAGAAGGATGCAACTTTCTTTATCGTTCTATAATCAGCTTTTGGTTGAGTAAAAATTGCTAACCAGTACCGACTCTGCATGCAACAAGTTGGAAATTCTACTTGTGTTTGCATTTAATTACGTTTTAGATTAAAAAGAAATTAACAGCCACGGCTGTAATGTGAAAAGATGAGGTCTGAGGATGCGGAAACTTGAGCAATTTTCTTCCTGACAAAAAGTGCACAGAAATGAACTCTGACTAGATGTGCATAAACATATGTTCACCCAAAGCACTCCTCGCTGCCTACTGCGGGCCTCAGAATTACAATGTGGGATAGTGTGAATAAGGAGTTGTAACCAGATGAAAGCAAAACCAGAATATACTATGCAACATAAATAATGAAAAAAGCTGATTTTTAAGTACCACTGCGACACACACCCAGGCAGCGCGGCTAAACAGTGTGTGTCATCTGAACGCCTAACTTCAAGCCCCACTGTCACGATTCAGAGATTAAGACAATTATACAAATAATGGTAGCAGTCTACTCATTTTAGCCTTTATGTTTAAGTCTGAGCCTTGTGATGATTTAACAATTCAGGTAATCGTCAAGGAATAATCATTCCTCATTTAAAAATATAAAGAAATGCACATAAATCTACTAACATTAGTTTTGACATTTATTTTCTTTACCGTTTGTGTTTATTTTGTGCTGCACAACCTTCCAAAGCCGCTGTGCTTCACATTAAGGGGCGGGTCTGCTATGATCTGAAATTGCGTGTACTAATTAGCGTGTGGAATCTAGAATTTTGCGTGTGGGACGAGACTGTGGTTAGTGCCTGATCTATTAAGACTACTCAGACAAATGACAACAAGTGCAACGTGTTGGAGCCACGCCCATTTAAATGTGTTTAGCGTGTTTCATGGCTGCAGCATGGTGCACATGGTAGGCAAGTTCCACCTGCGCAAAGGGAAAAGAGCAGGCCTTTTGAAGAAAGCGTAATAAAACAGGTATCAACGCATTTAAGTTGTAGCCTATTGCATGGCTGTGAATATTTAGGCTTGAAAGCAGGCATAAAAGCAGTATTTGTGTTAATTGTGTTTTTGACTCAAATGTTGCCAATAAAATTTTATCTGCAGCACTCTGTTCTATGTTTTTAGTGAACACTTCTTTTGATTATGTATGTGTGAATGTGGAACAGCCAGCGTCCGCTTAAAGGAGCTCTACCTGATATTATTTTAATCTTTCTAACAAAAATGGTTTCTACACGGTAT
>JBBDHI010000006.1:20457708-20468883 GCA_037177115.1 Craterocephalus stercusmuscarum
GCTCAAGACTTTCCTTTTTAGTTTAGCCTTTTGAGTTGATTTTATTCATTTTATGTTATTTATCTCACCTTGTCTTATCTGTCTCGTTTATCTATTTTTATCTACTTTTATTTTTTATTTGATTTGATATTTTTCATGTTTTTTGCTCTTGTGTGTGTATTTTTTAGCTTCTTAACTGTTTCCTTATTTTATCCTTGTTTTAACTGTTTTAACTCCTGTGTTTCTTTGTGGGGATCCTTAACTCTGGGAGCCACGCCTGCTTGGTCTGCCCTTGACGACCATGGGTAGGCTGCTCCTGGTGTGAATGGGTCCCCAAAAAGGCTGCTTTCTCACAGCAGCGCCAAGCCAGAGACAGATATTAGGAGTGTGTGTGTGTGTGTGTGGATTGGATGTGTTTAATCTGTCATATAACTGGGTGTGTGAATGGCTTGTTGTTTTTGTTCAGTGTTTTTCTTTTTCATTTTAATATGAAAACTATGTAAAGCACTTTATGTTGCGTTTGCATGAAAAGCGCTTTATAAATAAAATTAGATTTGATTTGATGTATCACAAATGGGAGAAATGGTCAAGTTTAAGTAATTTATTTACAATATAAAAGGTAACAATCTTGTTTAGTCAAGTGGAAAACAGCAAAAAATAAACACAAAAACAAAAATGAGAAGTTACATAAGGGGCTTAGGATTGTCGAATCTCTCCTCGTCTTCGATGCTCAAGACCTTGATGTAATTTCGATCGATTTTGATGAAAAATCGAGATTGTGACACCCCTAATGACCAGACAGATGACACTGAACAGCCCACAAGACAGCTTTTGTGCACAGAACAGAGCATGTGTCCATCGGGCATCTTGGGAGTGGTCCAGAAATGAGTGAGGGGGATTACAACGTGCAAGTATCTGCTGATAGAAGAACAAACTTAAATAAATGACAAAAAAAGACAAAAAGGGTTCATTTTCCTTAGAAATACATCCTTACAGGACGGGAAAAAACTCAAAAGAACAATAACCCTTGTACTTGCTGTGTGCAACAACCAAGACTCAGTCCATGTGTCAGTAAAATAGACAAACTGGAGATTACATGGAACATGTGATTGATCTTGAGCAGGAGGAAATTCAGTACATTTGTTTCCGTGGCTTGAGGATAAGGCGAGACATTTGTGACGGAGAAGGATCACAACAACGAACGGTAGCCTAGCCTGAAGCTCACAGATGCATGTGACAGACAGGGTATCATGCTCCAAGCCTTGTTGAAAGCCTCCTGTTGCTGCTGTTCTGGGGATTAAACCAGCCTCATAATGGCCTGCGGGATTTGTGCCACTGCTGGGTGACAGCCATCCAATTGGGTGGCAGGCAGAGACGAATTGCAACTCGCTCAATCTATACAGTTGCCAATCAAAGATGAAGATCTATTGACCATGAAGGGGAAAAAAAAGGGAGATAAGGCAAATAAAGACCTGCCTCAATGACAGGTACTGCAGAGCACTGCCATGTGGAGAAGCGTCTTTAAACACCGGTTATGTTGGGTTTGTGCGAATAATCCCGTAAATGCTAAATTCTCTAAACACACACCTCTTCCTACAACTGCATCTGCTCTTGTTTTGGGGGATTTGCAAGATTATTTTTCCACGGGAACTACTTTACATCCTCAACAGCTACTCTGTACAGGATCCACAGTTGCCATGGCAATATCTGGGCTGGGGAAAAAAAAAGACAGAAAAAAAGAGGGAGGGAGAGAAGAAAAAAAAAGAAAAGTATTCACAGTTGACAGTGAAATAACGGATTTCATTATTTTCAGCCAGCTGATTCTCTCTATCACCGACGACAGGGCAGCGGCGGGTTCGGTGAAAGAGCTCGCGTTTGGGTTTGAGCGGTAATAAATTACTGCGAGGGTCAGAGCTACGCGAGCCATGCTCACTGATTAAATGAGACCAAACTTATATCCCCCTGACATCTCCCAGCCGCCTCCTCAGGAATCTGAAGGTGCAGAGACAAATCCCATAATCCTAATTAAGTATTTTCTCCTATTGCAGCCTGCAGAACGCCTGGCTGTTTACACGGCTAAAGCCCTCCTCCGGTTCCCATGCGCAGTTCAAGCATGTAGTCTGGGTTAATCTCTGCAAATGCTGGGGAGAAAAAGGCAACATCATGGAAAAGTTGTGGGAGAATCGTTGAAAAAAAGTAAATAAAAATCACTTTGATTTTTGGAGGTGGAAAGTTTATATGCGAGGATTATGTCAGCGGACCAGAGGGCCAGCGTTGTGTGCTTGTTGTTAGAGGAAAAAAAGACTCGCCTCATATTAGGGGATTTTCATTTGCACCAACTCACAGCTGTCTCACGGTCAATTTAGCAGGACTGTGTGGGAGAGAAAGTTGTAAATGCGGTTTTCGGTATGAATTTCTGTGTACCTCCGAACATTTCAAAACAAAACAAGCAGCACAGGGAGGCAACGATGCTGCAGCAATGTGTGAAGGCAGGCGAAGGATATGGGCGTATGTAAGTACAACATCAACATGACTACATGCATTTCCTGCTAAAATGTCCCCGCTAGGCTCACCTGACCTGCATGCTTTACATGCAGCCGAGTGGAGTCCTGTAAATGTGTGGATTTTAAGATATTGAAAATTGCCCAGAGACCTAAAAGAACTCAATGTCTCAGACCGAAGTTCACAGGGGGGGCTTCACAGAGGATAGATCATGTCAAGCCGATCAACATCTTCGTGACCCAGGGGGCCCACGTGTCAATCATGTCAGTTTGATTGGCAGAGGTGTTGCGACGACTGTCCAGTCAATCATTTCACTGCTTCACTGTAAAGGCGGAAAAAACAGAAACGTAACAGAGCAGAATGTGATATTAGGACCAGTGTCACAGGGTTTTAAAGGGGGAATCAGCAATTCCACGTGTTTGATTATACAAATCAGTTGTAGATGTGATTTAATGAGAAAAGTGATCAAAAAAGGGGAAAAAATAAATAAATAATAAAAAAGAAAAAAAGGAAAAGTGATCAAACTGTTTACTAGAAAAAAAAAACAGGTAGGACTATTTAATTCTGTAAAGAGCAATGAGATGGATGAACTGACATGAACAGTAGGGATAGCAATATAAAGAGATGGGGTTGAATTTTCAAGCAGGACAGACCCACAGAGATCGGGGAGAGGCTCCAGTGTAATTACACGTTGTGTATTTTCTCACCTCGCTTTTCTGTGGACTGTATCTGAAACAGCTGATTAAGCCATCTGGTGCTGCAGCCAATCTTTCATTTTATTTTCATTCAGTGAATATTTAAAAAATGGCTTTTTTCCCCCACTGTGTTAATATTTCTGGAAAACCAGTGAAATAGGTAAACTGCTGCTAAATTGAGTAGAACATGACCTGTCTAATTCTGGCTGTCACTGGCTTCATCAACTCGTGTCTCCACCAGCCAATCAGTGCTGTGACCATAACTTAACGCTTTGCCAGTCAGAGGCAAGGAAAAGCTGGTCATGGTTTAATTAACTTGCCTTAGAAAGGTCTATACTTACTGCAGACTGACGTAAGTGCATATATAATACGTACACTGCACAGCACCACTAATATTGGGCTAAATCTTGCTCTGTAAGTTGCATGTTGACCTCTCATTAACAAGCATTTAGCAGAATCCAGGTTGGATAAAGATGATTGTCTCCCACACACGATGCAACTGCTATGGTTTACACTCGCGATGCAACTCAGTGTTGCTCCGAGTCTTTCAAAGCATTAATTTCTCATTTCTGTACATCTCCGACCAGTTTTATCAAACACCATTCAGAAGGGTGGAGTGGTTTCTAGACGTCTATTTATTCTTCTGTTCCCTTCACACATTGACTTAATGTTCTTTTTGCTCTCTGTTAAGAACTTTCCGACAAGTTGGAATAAAAAGTCTCAGATCAAAGTCCAAGGATCTTCACAAAGGCCATCCTGAAAAACCTAGGCAATCTTGGCTAACACTGCCCCGGGCACTGCACACTCAAGGATTTTTCACTCTCATTTCTTACTGTGTGTTTATGAGCACAAAATACAAAAATTTGCTTTCTTAATCATAATAGCATCATCATAGGCTAATGGATAAAAATAAAATCAGATAAAAAAAAACAGTCATTTCTCCCCTGTGCATTCAGTCTGGAACGCTGTGAGGTTTGGCATTTACATGTTTTTCAAGTCTTAACATTACAAGTCACATTCAATTATTTCCACACAAATTCATCCAGAACTTGAGTCTGTAGCCTTTCCTTAAATTTAAGACACCCACACACTGATTCACACTCACACAATTACCAGCTAATGTGGAGGATTAGTTTCTTGCTCAAGGAAATTGAATTGAAATTGATTTATTCCAGAAACCCTTTAGCTTATAAGTGTCCTCCTCCAGGTCTTGCGAGTTTCCTGCTGCATCATTAATGGATCAACATGCTTGTTGAGGAGAATCATTTCATCTAAATCTGGTGTTCAATTAAGAAAAACATCAGAAACCTGTAGTTTTGCGACCACCGGGGACCGGAGCTGGACACCACTACTTTAGGTTTGAAATTATTGCATTATACAGGAGTTATCACTGCGCTTCAGAAGTTGTTCACAATTATGTGGAGACAACAGAAAGTTGTACAAATGTCTCAAACTTTTTAGTCTAATCCTAAAAACTACTCACATAATTAGGCTTCCAATATATTCCTTCATTGTTCCGTGCACTTTAACTTGTAAAAGCTTAATAATTTCATCATCGCTGACGAGCAGAGTGAACAGTTAATGTCATGACTTCCATTCATGTGCAGGAATGTAGCAGCACACAACCCGACAGAGCCCCATGCACCTCCAATCTGTTGCCCTTAACTTTTGCAGCGACATCAGGGTTCACTCCAAACTGCTTTTCCATTACAAATCAAAAATGCTGTCACTTAAAACACCATCTGCACCTTTGTCACCCATGCACAGCTGGAGTCCTGCATCTGCAGCCTCATGCTGCGTTCGCGGTCCTGTTGCAGGGAAATTTAAGGTTTGTAATTCTTCACACATCAGGGTTGGGGGAGACTGTGGAAGCTGTGCCTCAGCCAAGCGTCAGGGCTAATGCTGCCCTGTGCTCACACTCAGAATTACAATGTGGAGTCAGGGACAAACAATTCCTGCTGGGAGGAAAATCCTATCATACAACAAATCCATCACCACGACAGCTGTGCCTGTCAACGTAGCAGATACCTTAATTAATGGTAATAAACCGAGGCCCCCGTCATGAATTAATATTTTCCATCACGCCAGCATGCCGGAGAAACGTGATTTGGGAGAGAAATGATTTCCGACTCGAGTGTCACTGTTCTAATAAGTGTTTATCATGTTGCTTGACTTGTAATTATTGTTAATGACATTGTGCTGATGACAAGCAGGAGCACTACGAGTTATTACATGTCTTTGCGAAGCTGATGACAAGTTAAATAAAATCATCAGCTGAGGCAAGATGATGCTGTTTAGCTACAGGTACGGAAAGAAAAAAAATGGCCGCAGTGCAATTAATGAACAGCAGATTCTTTATTGGAGAAATCAGGAGCAGGAGGCATTCAGCTTCCTGTTTCAGGTGGAGTGGACACCGGTGACAAGCTAAACAAATGAGAAGCGTTCACGACCGGAGGAGTAATTCTCCAACATGAGAGACACAGCAGAGGATCAGTGCAGGAACATCTTAGGCTCGCATTAGACGCATTTAGCTCGTGTTCATGTAGAGAGGTTGAGAGAGTCGTTTAAGGATGCTGGTTCCTGAAACACAGGCTGGATGCCGCACACACACACCTACAAGTATAATCCTGGTTAAAGATGATGCTTCACTCACATCCAGAGACAACTCCCAGACTGTCTCTCGCTATAATTAATCATTTTAAAAATTGCTTTGATAAATCTATTTGTATTTCACGCTTTTGGCTGATGTACAGGCCTGCCATGAATTTGCCATTTAGGTAAACAAAACCCTTTTTGAAACACGCAGGGGAAGCTGAGACCTGAATTTCAATATCTCAGACAGTGCAGCCGCTCCCACGGGTCAACAAATACAAACACACACACAAGTTATTGAAAAAGAAACACCAAATCTATTACCTCTGTATTAACTGGGAAACGCAGGATATTACGGCCAATATCTATTGCTCTGTGTTGAGCAACATCAAATATGTGCATCCTGATGCTCTGAGGGTAAACATGGCAACCAATAAACCTGCAAATCATCAACATGCAAGCATCAGCACTTTGAATGTGCAGATGTAGTTAAAATCAATTCTTTTATTTACCCAGGCCTCTGGAAAGCAGCACTAAGCAGTTTAACTTGCTGAAACAAGTGAAGGTGCAGTGATATCATGTGGAAGAAAGTGTTTCAACGAGAAGGCGTTAATGAGAATTTGCTTTGTGTTTTTGTCACACAGGCTGCGCGATCGCTGTTTTCTTTTTCTGCCAGTCATAAGAATTCCCTTCCCTTCAGCTTGACTTTTGTAATAATTGAAAAAAATGACCATTTAGTTAAATGAAAGTGGCTGTAGCGGCATTGCTACTAACTTTATATGTGCAAACTTGAAATCTCACCCCAGATATTTAACTCTCAACTTTCACGGTTACTCCTGCTACAGCTGCTTGCAGGAACTTATTAATCCAACATAAACCAACACTGCAAATCCACTTGTCGATTCCAGCTGCTTCCAAAACAAAAGAGGAAGCTGAAATAACATTAGAAATGCTATTTGACTGCATAATTAGTTGGTTTTTCAGGCAAGTTCTATTACAGCATATAAACAGTCTGTAGGACGCCAGCCATTGTTACACAATGGGAAAAAAACTATTCCCAAGTCTGTGCCGATACAATATGCTGCCATTTATAACCACTGTGAGCAGTCAAAGAGTGAGAGCACACAAGACAATGGAGACAAAATATAGAGATGCAGGACTTTAATTCAAAACAACAAGTAATCAAATATGGTTCTGTCAAAGGTGGATTTCAGCATTAAAAACAAAATGAATTCTTTGTTGACTACTAATGGTAGATGCTCCTGCAGTTGACGTCAAGGTCTGCTCCGTCTCTTTCATCTCTCCTCTAGTTGGGGCCTTGAAGAGCCTCCGCCATGAACAGCTTCCCCAGGTTCTGCGAGGTGAATTCTTTCACGTTCTGGCAGTAGTTGTTAATTTGCCCTGTTGGAAAGCAGCCACATGTATTCACAAGCCCCCACACATAAAAAAAAAACACACACACAGAAATATGCATCCATGTGTGCAAACAAGCACACACAGTATGTGCATTTAGGGAGACACAAACCGGCGGAGGTGGGAAAGAAACACACAGCACAACATCAAATTAGTGTTGAACGGAGTAAACGGAAGGATCGGGCGGTTGTCAGAAGGCGGCGAGCCGAGCAGCGTGATGCAGGAGGGAAAGGGGCGGTCGAGTTGGAGATTGAGTCAATAAACTTTAAATTAATGTAATTTCAAGATAATGGTGGAGATAATTGCAAAACAGAACCTGAGCTCCTGTGAGGGGAGCAGAGGCGGTTGTGTTGATTACAAAAGCCACAAGTATGCAGAGGTTATGTTTGTGTGTGTGTGTGCATACCTGCAATAAGCAATGTGTCCATGCGTGGCGGCTGCTGGGGGGGCTTGAACATTTTGCTGATGTCCTCCTCAGGCAGCGGGGGCTCCCCTCTGCTCTGCCGCTGGGCGTTCTCCTGCTGGCGCCTCTGGAGGTACTGCAGGGGAAAGGGCCCGGAAAAGACAGGCATTAGTGGGAGGGGGAAGCGGGGAGGGGGAAAGAGCGTAGAGACAAGAATATTTAATCAGAAACTACGGGGGTTTGATACCATCCAGCACGAGAATGTGACAAGTGGAAGGAGAAGAAAGAAAAAAAAAAAAAGGTATGAAATCAGGGAACCAAGAACAGGGAAAGACAAAGAAGCGGAAGGCACATCGAGAGAGAAAATAAAGTAAGGAAGGGAGATGTAGAGGAAAATAACGATGAAAGCGGAGGTGGAAGAGACGGAGAGACAGAAGAGTTATGAGCGCTAACAGGAAGGCAGTGATTTGTGGTGGGCTGCCAGTCAGTAAATCAGCCAGGTGCCACGTCTCTGGAGATCCTAAAAGCCTTGTTAATTCGGTAAGAAGGAGAAGAGACTAACTCTGCTGGAAGGTGAGGCTGTGGCAGGCAAACATGGCAAATGGTGTGGGAGCAACTTCAACCAAACATCCCATAATGCACCAGTATGGGTTGCTGGGATAAACAACATGAAGAGAAAATATAACTATTTGATCATGTTTGCCTGCCAACAAGCCACAGCATGACACAAGCAAACACGCTTAAAAGATGCTGCACGCGACTTCCTGGAAAGTTTCCACATCATTGTAGAAGTTAGTGTCAAAGTTAAATAAAGGGACGTGCAATACCAGCACAGCATGAACGTCTCTAAGTAAACACAGCAGAGCTATTCCTCCCGGTTGTCTTTACAAATCGCTCAGCGTGTTACGCTGCATCAAGCTGTTTGTCCGAGTCCTCTCTGAACTCAGCTGAGGTCTCGTGTAGCTCACGCTTCACGCTGGAGCTTGATGTCTTGATGAGGAAACAATCTTGTCCCAGCGGCTGTCCGCCAAACTGTAGCTGGACCTCTCTATATTTTGTCATCATTACTTTTAAACTCAGATTTTTTCAGCTCCTGCTGCTGAGGGTCCTCAGCACGGCCAGCTGCTGCAAACATCATGGTTGCGTTCCGATCGCACTGCAGTTCCCTGCTAAGTGGACTGCACAGGGTGTGCAGCCATCTTAAAGCACGGATGTTCAGTTCAAAGGGAACTGAGCAGGGTGCAGGGAACAACTGAACAACCGGTGTACACTTCGCCGGAAGTTGACAAGCATCTTTCCCACGATGCATTGCGCTCCCTCACTGGCGGACTTTACAGATTCGGCAAGTGGAGGAAGAAAATGATGAAGCCCGAGTTCATACATGTTTCTAAGTTACGTAACCTGCACAACAACGCCACAATAAGTTATAAATGATATAAAAAATAAAGTTATAAATTATTATGAACAAATGGGACACCAGCAAGCTAAACTTGTGATGTTTTGCTAGTAGCTTGTTGCCGTGTGACATCGCTAAACTTATGACGAATGTCAGCTCTACAAGTGAAGTCCGTGTTTTACATAATTTGATGTTATTTTGTAATGCAATTAATATCTTATTTTGGTGAAGACCAGGAAGTAAGGAATGCGCAGATGACGTCGCAGGTTGTTCCCAACGGAGGAACATAAGCGTCATAGGGTATTCCACTGAGTAGGGAGTAGGGAACAGGGAGCAGGGAGCTTGAAGTACACTGTGGATCGGAACGCAGCTTATGTCTGATGCTTGGGAGGGTGTGCCCTCAACACGGACTCAATGTTGTCATGGAGCCTGACCAATCACCCAGCTGGACTATATGCCAATCAACTAATGGATCAATGTACAACTGCGGACACAATGATTAGATCAACAGTGTTTCCATATTTTCTTGCTGATTTGAAATGCCTGGTACAACTAAGGGGAAAGTTGTTTGGACAAACATAATGATAAAAATAAAAAACAAGCTCTGAAGAGTTAAATTTATGAGCTGGTATTTAGCCGTTTTCCATGGTTTTCTTAAATATGATCTAAATTATTGACGTTTTTACATTAATTAGTTATATATTTTGATCTCTGTTCTATCACACCTACTTTTTAAATGATTGACTATCATGTTGCTGCTTGTGCTGGAGTAGTATGGAGTGGTATGAGGTATGCGGTGCGTAGGCGAAGATAATGGATCATTTACATTAACCAAGGAACATGTGCATTAACACAAAGTAATATTAGCTCCATTAGCCCAAATCACTGCTTAGCATGACATGTGGGGTGAGCACAGGCTACAGGCAGAAGTGTGATGGGGCTCCCGCTTTGCTAATTAGCTAGGAGCTGTTCTATACAGTGCAAAAAAATATCCCCTTTTAAAATGGTCATCCTGGATTGTGTGCAAGCGACGGTGTCTGGACAATTTGAGCATATGAGGAGGAACTAAGTGACCAGTAGCACTGAGAGCTTTAATCGCTTTCAAATCAAATTCACAGTTGAAAACGTCATCAGAAAATCACAAAGTGCGTGATTCATGTACATGTTACATGCCGCCTGGTCTGGGTTTCAAACCTGCAGCCTCCACGGTTTTACAAATCATTTCCTGCCGTCTCTCTTGTGTGACAATAGGGTCCTCTTTTTGAGTTTAACAAAGCATCCAGCCATAATTGTGCCCCGAGTCTCGAATATGTTTACATGGGATCCACACACACAGTCCCACAGAGAGTAACCCAGGGTTATGCAAAACCGCAGAGAAAGCACGAGTTACTCTCCCTCATCCCAGTCCCCACTGGTTCATCACCCTTCTCTCACTGAAAGGGTTGAGCACCTGAGTAAGATGATGAAGGCTGCATGTTTAAATTAAACATGTGAAGTTACACTCTGCTGTAAAGCCACATTTTCTAACCCCATCACAGGCTGATTTTTCATCCATGACTAGAAGGCTGAGACAGAAAACACACAACAGTCTGAAATGTGCTGGCAATGAAACCAACAAAATATACTGGGTCCATTTCAAGCTGAAATACGACACAGCAAAGAATACAATGAGGGTAGATTCAGCTTGTTCAGCTGTCTCTGTGACGGACTGAGTGCGTCTATCTCCACCTCCCAGGAAAGCTAAATAAAAAAAAAAACAAGATTTCTGTTGGATTTCAGGTGGTTGAAGCTTCCTATTGTCTGTGTGTGTGGCATCAGGGTGAAACACTGCTGTCTGAACTACAGAAATCATGCAGAGAAATGAGGAGCTGTGGTGTAAATAAGAGAAATGTTTGTTTTACAAGGACAGAATATAAACCAGTTCTAGAGGACATATAACCTTCACGTGAAGTGATAATCCTCTACGTCCAATATATGACATACCTTTGCATGGACCCTGAACCGAAGCTGGAATTTAAAAGATTAAATGATAAACTAAATCACAATATTAGTTTGTGATTGCAATAAATATATAGATTTTTTTTACATATCACAATCCCAAGTTATTTCCCTGTATTTCTCAGGCCTAGTAAACAGGCGTCTGTGAAAAAAAATCTATGAACAGAAGTTTGAAATTAATGGATAAAGCAAGTTTC
>JBBDHI010000006.1:20555461-20567896 GCA_037177115.1 Craterocephalus stercusmuscarum
ATGCATTGGCGGCCGCGGCACGCGCGCGCGTGCACCACGCATGCACGCGCCTGTCGCTAGCAAAACATGCTAACGGTGAGTAAACAAATGAAGGCACATCATTCTGAGGGCGGAGTATTCCTTTAAGAAACATTTAGGAACGACTTTGCAAGGACTATTTGCAAAGTCTTCTTATTTCAGGTGCTCAAAAGTAATTGGACAACTAACATTAAGGTAAAAAAAATGCATTTACGAAACCTTTGCAGAATGACGGCCTGAAGTCTGTAACCCCTGGGCATCGCTAAACACCGGCTTTCCTCCTTTGTGGTCCTTTGCCCAACTTTCACTGCAGCTACTTCTAGTTGTTGCTTGTTTGTGAGCTCTTCTGCCTGTTTTTTGTCTTAACCAGCTGAAATTGATGATCTATTGAGCCGATCCACGGCAGAATATTCCTCCTGGGTTGCCTCCGCAGTATATTATAGGCCATTCTTCATCTGTTCCGTGGCGTGACATCCAATCAGCTTTGCTGCATATGGCTGAATGTGAGCATAAAGTGCATCCCTATAACTCCAGCTGCTTATGTCACATCATCAATAAACACCAGCGACCCAGAGTTGCTGGAAGCCATACATGCTTCCACCATCTAACTGCCTCCACCGTGGTTTACAGACAATATGGTGTACTTTGGATTATGAGCCATTTCAACCCTTCTCCATGCTTTCTTCCTCTTATCATTCTGGTACAGGTTGATCTTAGCTTCATCTTTTTAGTTAAGTCTAATCTGGACATACTATCTTTGCAGATTGTGGGAAACCCTTTTTGCTCTAATGAAGTTTCTCTTCGTGGTAGACTTAGATACTGATACATTTACTTTCTGGAGAGTTCTTCATATAGGATGCTGTGAAGGGGTTTTTCAATAGTGTGGAAAGAAAAATGCAAACATCCACCTCATGTCTTCCATGATTGTTCAGGCCTCGAGTTTCCAAGCTTACCAGTGCGCTCTTTCTGAGAATGTACCAGGCTGGCATATTTCTGCCATCTCTGATGGGTTTCTTCTGCCTTTTTGTGAGAGCTCCTTTGACTGCATGTTGTGGGTTCACCGCAACAGATTACAAATACAAATCTCACACCTGGAATCAACTCAAGATCTTTTACTTACATGGTTGATTTTGGATTAAAGAGGGAACAACCCTTGAAATATCTTTTACGTTAGCTGTCCAATTACTTCTTGGTCCCTTGAAAGGGAGGCAGCTACATTTCAAAGAGCTGTAAATCTCAAACCTTTCCCCCAATCTGGATGTGAACAAATACCCTCAAATTAAAGCTACAAGTCTATATTTCAGGCAATATTTATTAGAAAACTGTATCCTGAGGATATTTTGGTGAACAGCTAAAATAAAAAATTGTGTCTGTGTCCAAATATATGGACTGTACTTGTAAATATATATGGATCAGACGGTATGTATTTGTTTGTTTTTTCTCTCTACTGGACCTCTTGGCTTTGTCATTATTGCAAATGAGAACTGGCTCTCAAACAATTTTACTGGAAAAATTAGGGCCAGATAAATCTGCTTTCCATCAGCTTTGTAGTGGAAGATTTTCTTTAGATGTTAGATATATTTTCCTTTCTGTGCGGTTTAAGTGAATAGGAACATGTAAATGACTTCTAGTCTCACAGTTAAGCCACATTGAAAAGCAGTTAAATGTTACTAAGACAATAATTTCAAGCAAGAGAAAAGGCATCGAGTCAAATATAGAGGAGGAAAAACAACAGCTGACAACTATACACTGTATCCAAGTGCTGGGCAGCCAGAGATGGTGAGTATAAGAATGTTACTCACACACACAGCCTTATTTCTATCTCTACACACATATGAACAACTTAAATAATTCACGATGCTGCCAGACCCACGTACATTGGGTTGCTTTGTTTTCTGACTCAACTGTTCACCAGAAAAAGAAAAAAAAAGATGTAACAACACACAAATAAAAACAAACACACTCATTTTAGCAGAATCATAGAAGTTTTTCTGTAATATGAGCTTGATTAAATCTGTCACTTCATCGAATTCGAGATTGGAAACAGTTGTCCAAAGAGCGGGCTGGGCAGAAAATGATCCCTGAAGAATGTGGAAACATTAAGTTTTATTGGTTTGGTTGAGCTTACAGAAGAGTGGCGCCAATAAAAAGCAATATTTACTGAATCTTACACTAAATTTACCTGTTATCCGTTTGTGTATATGTTTTCAATGAATTAACACTTTGATACCCATCCTGTTAATGTCTTCGAGGTCAAAATTAATGTTTCAACACATGAGGATACATACACACATTTCTGGACAGAGTAACTGTAGAGTGTGACACTAATGTAGTTAATGTTATGTCGCTTAAAATAGTCAGTGGCTTCAGGGTGACACATTACATCTTAATGGCCAAGATACTCATGAATGAGATTTGCAGCACTATTTTGTTTTAATGGGGTAGTTAATCTGGACCATTTCACCTGCAGCTATGATAGATGAGAAACTTTGAAGCATCCGCCCTGGTTAACCCAGCACCTGAAGCAGATTCAAGGACATAACAAAAGGAGCGAAAAAAGTAGATGGTAACAACTTTCTCTACTAATCTGTCTGAAATAAACCTGTTGGGTTGGTAAGACTACTTGTTCATTTGAAAACACCTCTGAAAAATGCCAACATTGCCCTAAAGAATGAGAGATTTAGAGTATACTGCTTTGACGATGATGCGATGATGATTTATGTCGAATGTGAAAAGGGTTGTCTAAATAAACAAAGAACAATAGCAAAAGCAAAGGCAACTCAGTGCTGTGGTCATTTCTCAATTATAGGAGAGCCCAGAAAAGAAAACTGGATTCACTGTTTAATAGAAGAGAGCATGTATTCCATTAGCATTAGAAGTGACGTTGCTGCTTAATGGGATTTAACTATTATGAGCTTTATGGTGAGTCAACAGAGCAAAGACAATGTTAGCACCAAAATGGCTTTTTCAAAAACAATGTCTTTACTCATTTCCTCAAGGCACCTTGGGCTTACTCATCTCGCCTTGGTTAATGAGTTCAAAGAGCGATTTCTACAACATTACAGACACACAGAGGGGGGTCTCCAACTCCACCGCGTTACATGAACTCAGGTTAATTCTCCTGATTACTATGATTTGAGTCTTATCACTCTTCTCTTTCAGCCCATTCCCAGCTTCCATCCATTTTGAGCTCTCTCTTAATAAGGCAACCAAAAGCCAAAAACCTTTCATCTGTGCAAACATCATTACTCAAAATGGAGTCAAGCAGATCTTTTGTGAATGTGCAAGTGAGCTCCGAACAAATTGGCCAAATCAAGCAGATTCATCCAAATGCATGAGCTGAATAAAAAAAAAAAAAAAAAAAAGAGAACGAGCAGTTAAATTTCACAGAAGCCTTCAGGGCTTTGGCAGGAGGATTTTTGATATCTTAAATCAGGCGTCCATCAGCTTGAGGAGTCTGATGAGTAGGGTGCTTTGAAGTGCTCTGTGGATACCATCACAAGAACACAGGACTCTTTGAGATAATGAAATCACTGTTGCTAATGGAGCAGCCTGTAGCGTTGGATTGTCAGGGCTGACGTCTACAGTCAGGCAACATAAAGATGTCAGATCAGATAGAGTCAAGTTACATTATAATCAAACCGACTGATCCCTGTGCCAACAGCTAGGAATGACAGAGAAAAATGTGAATTTACTTTGTCTGCAAGTTGCATTTCAAAACACAGCTTTAAGTCAGGGATAATGGCCGGAGAGGTGTGCATTATCAGAAATGAATGGACGATGTGGAGGCGTGACACGTCTGACGTGAATAAGAGGACTGTTGATTCTGCGTTGTCCATAGATTTCAGATGATGCACACATCGCCGGACATTATCCCGCTAATAACATGGCCACTTATGACAGAAGTATTAAATTATCAATATAGTAATGATTTATACTATTAAAATGGATAGAAAAATAACATACAGATTTTAATGGTAAAATGCTATTCAACACTGCTTGTGTGTGTCTGGATGATGATGATGCAAAATTCAGTTTGGAAGAATCAACTATAAAATCTCACATGCTTGTCTGCTGCTGTGATAAACTGAAATAACGTATGTTCTTGAGTTTGTTGTCATGCTTATGACTACCATAATAATTTAGAACAATCGGGCTATTTAACCATAACTTTCTTATAGGTTTCCTATAACACTGTTTAAACAGACATCCTAGAGCCAATCAGAATAGAGTATTCATCCAGACCACGGTAAAAGCCAAATTAATCTCCCAAAACCTTCAAAGCTTTTATGGGCGCATCTAATGAAAATGGCATAGATCACTGTCTATTCATGTCTTCACTTTTCTGAATCCAAAAGGGCTGCGATGGCAAACACACTGAGCAAATGACAGAAATCTCTGGAAGATCATAGCTTGAAGGAATGCTGTCAAAAAGTCAGTGACTGCCTTGTTTAGGACACAGGACCTCGCTAGTTGTGCTACAACAGAATCTGTTCAGAGAGAGAGAGATAAGTCCAGGTCAGGAATGTCTCTGTTCCCAGGGTAAGCAGGGTAGATGGATACAGGAAGAGATAGAGAAATGTAAAAGGCATGATAGTGAAAAGCTCAAGAATTGAATGACGCACAGACAGAAGTGGAAATGGAAACTACAGAGGGATGAAGGGAAGAGAAGTGAGAAAGGAAGAAAGGGATGAGAGATGAATGAATAGGAGAGTAGTGACAAGCAGGGTGGAAAATAGAGAGAAGAGAAAGAAGATAAAGAACACAGAAACATAAAGGGAAAGAAAGAAAACAGATGGAAATGTAACTATAAAAGCAGAAGGGAGGGGTGGAAGTTAACCAACAGGAATAGATGCATCTGTGCAAGCATGTGAATACTAAAATGTATCTGCCAATAGCCTCTATTCAATTGTTTATAAATTCTCTTTGTTCTGGGGCATCAATCTGAAAAATCCTTTCAAGTCACAGACTGCCTCCTCCCTTTTGAAAAAAACATGACAACAGCCAATGCTGGGGAGGAGGCATCTTGGATCAGAATGGGGAATGTTATCAACCGAGTCTGAAATCAATGCAGCATCAAATGGACTTGCAGGCTGCGTCTGATCTGAGCCAATATCCATTATGCTTGGAGAGGGATTTAGATAAAGCCCGGCAAGGATATGCTGGAATGAGTGTGATTTGAAGAGATTTGTGTTTGTGTATGGGTGTGATGTTGGACAGTATCTGAGGGGTAACAGCCAATGTAGGGCCACGTGTGCAAGTTTGAGTGCAAAAGCATCACATTTAGTTTCAATGCATACAAGGTAGTAGATTTTTTTTTTTGAAAGGGTTTCAAAAAATGATCATTTGGATTTGACCAGCCGCCTGCTGTCTGAGTCACAGGTTGCCTGGTTTGGAGCCAGACTGGACTAGGGCATGTTTAAAGGCCATGACACACCAAGCTGATGGTCAGCTGGTGGGAAAGATGAATGTCTCTAGTCCTTGTTTCTGCACCATCCCAACCATCGGCCCCCATCTGCCTCTGTGCAGTGTTTTTCTTAGTTGTGTTTTTCCTTTTTAGCGGCTTTAACCAGTGTCAGGTCTGTTAGTGAGAGGCCAGGAGATGGGAGAGAGCACATTACTTTATCTACTCAGAAACTGTTGGCCATATTCTCTACCCCATACACAACATCCCAAGCAAAACAGGTGTGAAAATAAGCCAACACTGCTTTGTTTACAATCATTACCTACATGGACTTCTAATTTTCCTTATTCATAACATACATGTACGCCTGATTCTGTGCTATTAAACATTTCTAAATATACTTTGCACAAGGTTGCAACCAGATTTAGAGTTTTTAGGCTTGAAGAGTGCAGTTTCTGTCTAACAGTTTCTAATGTACAAATTCTTGCTGGTTTTATAGCAAACCACCCAGCATGTTTGTTATGCAACGTAAAATGGGCAAGTCATCTCAAAATGTGCTTAAACCAAATTGGATGGAAAAATAACAAACATTTAAAAAATGTTGAACTATTTCTTTAAAAATTAAAAAAAGGATCCACAGGATAAAAAATTACCTGGTGGCTACGCATTACTAACTCATGACCATAAGATATCAACTCATAGCCACGTGTTACTAAGTTTTCGGTTTCCATGCATGAATAACTCATGGTCACAAGTGTTTGATTTTTATACTTTTAAATTGCTGACACCAGACCGACTCGGTAGAAAAGCACTGGCAGTGCAGGAGTTTGTCCAACCTGTGACAATGAGCCGCCAACGCTTTGGGAAAGCACAGAAAAACCATGAGTAAAGTAGCTTCGCTCTGCCACTGAGAGTGCAAATTAGTGTCTAGCCAAGTCAAGCAGCCAAAAATGAAGTGTAAACACAGTCTTTTAACTCAAGTGGGAAAAGATGATTACTGCACAATTACGAGACCACAGAGGAGAGGGAAGACCCATTGCCTCAGTGGCAGGAAGAGAGATTAGAGAGTGCCTGCACTAATGGTGATGGGTAAAGAGAAAAAATGAGATTTTTTTCTTACACAAAATTACATAAACTTGCAGAAATTTGTGGCACTTGGAAAACATACTGGCATCAGTCTTTAAAAAGAAAGATAGAGCTATCGTTATTTGTTGTAGTTCTACCATCAAGTTATATTATCTCATGTTCAGTGTGAAAAAAATAGCCTTGATTACTGTAGATTCGTGCTTGGGGATTTTGTTTTCTTTTTTAAAGGGAAGCAGCATTCTCAAGAAAGCTAAGACAAATCTAAATAGACTCACTAATATGATAAATACATGGAAGGACGCTACAATCCAACAATGTATCACACACAGAAAACAACCAACTCAGTGTCCAAGATTAAGTATTGGCTGACATGGATCGCAGAACAAACACATGGCAAAATAATGTACTGTGGAAAATTGTGTAGATCTTAAGAGAATTTAATATAACTGAGAAACTCACTCTGCATAGCATTACTTTCAGAGGAAGAAGAATCCCTTTGCAACCTGAGAAACACTGTCTCAGAACAAAGTTTCATCATCTGTTCATTCATTCCATGGCCACCAGAGCTGCAGGCAGCTAATTAGTCTAAACGGCAGGAAAGACCAAATCCTGCCCATCTCACCTCCTGGCCGTGACTTCTCAAGAGCTAGTCACGTATTTTACAAGGTGAGAGACGTATTCTGGACCTTTAAGCCTTTTACATGCTCTGGGAGAAGTGAAACATTTCTTCTTGTTAAGGTGGAGAGAACAAAATAAAGTCAGATTGGGGAGATCCTGTGGTTTGTTCTCGACACATCAAAAGAGCAGAACTTTCTTCTCATAGGGCTCTGAGAAGTATTCTGCCATAGGTTGGATATTTGAGGTGGGCGTGGTTAACTTGTCTCAGCCTTTTTTTTTACCATCAAAACCTGATAACTAGGAGTAATCAGATGATTGTCATATTATATGTCTAGAGGCGTCCATGAAATGCGATGATAAAAAAAACCCTCTTCCACGCTTTCCTGTATGGAAAGTGGGTCATTTTCCATAGTTACCCAACTTCCTGTCATTTTCAAAACAAAGGTTTTGTGCAACATAGTTCTGCCTGTAGTCTTAGCGATGGCTGCTAATATGGTGGCTATTAAGCCAGCAACATTAATTACACCATTGTTTAGACTCAACTTCCCGCTGCATGCTATCTTTTGCTTTTTGTTCCGCTTATGGTTTGACAATATTGCTTCCGTCTTTTTATCGGAAGCCATTAGAAGCAATGCAGTTTGGATGGAAAAATAACAGAAAAAAACAGAGTAAATCAGATGTACAGGTCTGTGTGGACAAAGATGCTGGGGTATTGGGGAGAAATCTCGGTCTGTTCATCGAATTTTTCATAATCAGATAATGGCAGCTATCCGATAAAGGAAGAGATTTGTGCCCCATTTCCACTGAGGGGTACGGCACGAGTCGGTACGGTCCTGAATGGTCCAGCCCTTTCAGGAGGATGTTTCCACTGCAGGTCGGATGGCCACCTGGCATTCAGGGTTTCCAAAATGCCAAGTGTGGCGTAATACTTGTGCGACACCTAGACACGTGAAGCCAAAGCAACATTAGATATGTCTCTATCAGATTTAATTCCTCGCCGCTCCATCCAGCTCATTCTACAAGATATCATCACCAACTGTGGAGGGAAATTTTAAAGCTCCGGAGCCGAACAGACCCTCCCAAAACAGCCATTTTTTCAGTTTACTTTCCAACGTGGACTGAACGGGGTTTGTGTCGCGCTGCTTTGGGAGTTTAGGTTTTGCTTCTGTCCGCCAATCAATGCATTGTATTGCCTGACGCCAGTGGCTCCGCCCGTACCGCTCAGTGGAAACGGGGCATAAGTTGTTTACATGACCACCTCAGTTAATATAAAAAAATCCAGAAATCAAGTAACAGATCAGATTTTTTGTGCACATTTAAACGGGCACATTGCGTGCTGCGCAATCAGTTGAGTAATGGCAGCATTGTTGGTTAAGGTGCAATTGCCCCCTGCAGTTTTGTTCATTCCACAATCAAATTGTGACGCTCATACATACATGGGTTATACAAATCTCACACACATCCTTGTTTCTCTTCCTATTTTTCGTACTCACCCCTCACTCAACACTCAAAAGGAGACAAGTACCAAAAATAATTAATGAATATACTAAACTACGTTTTCTTAACAAATTTAGCAGGAGACTATCTCAGAGTTCTGCAGCTCGCCTGTCTACACTAATGGTGGAATAAAAACATGAAACATTTAACTTGGTTTTTAGAGCAGTCTATAATTCTCCACTTTGTACCTGCAACATATTTCATAGAATGTGAGGGATAAGTGAGAAATTACAGACAGCAAGCAAATTCTCTGAGTTTGGAAGGACTGAACATGTGTAATGGATCACGCCAACACTAGCTAGCTGAACAATGAGTCAGGTCCATTAAGTTATATCGTCCTCTCAACAAGCAGCACTTCAGATGATGTGGCTACAAAAATCTATGAAATATTAATGTCAAATCTTCAGTCATTTTTTTTTAGCTCTGACTGCACGACTAAAGGCATCAAATGTTGACACAAGCAACCAATCACAGTACTACAGAGCGCATTAAAGTTTGCTCACAATACCTTTTTGTACAGCACACAGGTAGCTTTAGCATACCTCAACAAATGTCTACTACTGCCCTCTAACACACATGCACTCAGCTCATCTTGGATCCAAGTGGTTTTGGCAGCAACACCTTGCTTCAGCTATACTATTAACTCAGTAGTTCACCCTTGGTCCCTCACATGTGGACATCCCTTTTCCTTTTTTACTCTCCCAGCATTCAAAGTGGAATACATCACCTGCACATGGCTGCCAAGGACAAGACATACATCATCCTGTCAGGACAAGAGCAGCGATAGAGGGGGAGCATGGCAAACAAATGGCACTACCCTCCATCTTAAACCACTGGCCTCCTTAAGAGTGTGTGAAACTAAAACCCATCAGACGAATAGAGCATATTTCATTGGAATCAGAAGGAGAACATAATAGAGAAGTGAAGTAAATGAAGCCATTACAATCCATCAAGTACATATTGAAGTACAAGAGACTAGTCAAACACAAATGATCACATAACTGGGCAAATTCCAACTTTTCTCAAATCTGAGTCATGGACCCAAAAAATAGAGGAAGATTTTACTAAATGTACAGTGCACAGCCACAAGCTGGTAGTTTCCTGCACAGGTCTGCTCTGGATGAGCTGTGGCTCATGAGATCAGATCCCATGTGATTGTTAGTTAAAAGTCTGAATGGTGGATCAAAAATGGAAAACAATGTCTTCCCTGAGACACCGTGGCTGCTCAGATATCTTTTTCCCTGCAATAGCTTTGACTGAAGATAAGTGGCCGAGTGCAGTTTTTCCCAGCTGTGCCTGGGAAAAACTGTAATCTTCCCTCTGGTTAGGTGATTCACATTTTCAAGGCAACATTATAAAATTAAAAAAGTCCACAACAACATCCAGTTGACAAAAGGCAAATCTCAAAAAGCTTAAAAAGCTTTCATTGCAATAATAGGAAGAGCTTTTTCAGCATCTGTGTCAGATAAACATTTATCCTAGCTATGGATGCACAATAAAAAGCCAAAACATTAGCAAGAATACAAGATAAAAGGAGAATGGAAGCATGAAGCTCATTGTTCCACACTAACATATTTCCTGTTCTATTTTCTATCATAAATCCTAAAGATAAACAGCAGAAAAGATCAAACTTCTCCTGAATCAAAGCATCCAGAGAGGCTCATCTCAGCTCTGCCTTTTTCTCTGTGGGATTTCAAAAATCAAATCAAACTTTATTTATAGAGCACGTTTTCTTATCTTGAAGGCTAGTGCACGTGTTATTCCTGGGCTAATATTAAAGGGGGAAGTTCGGTATTTTTCAACCTGTACCTATGTTGTAGCATGCTATACGATCGTTTACTCACCCAGACAGTTGTGGCGCAACTCGAACTCCTTCAGACGATATTGATATTTACACGCGATCAGCATATATCCATATCTAAATAAGGCATTTTCTGTCACAAAACTCCTTCATTTTACCAATGTGTTGTCAGCAAATGCTAGTCTGATCCCTCCGTGACCTGCTAGCAGCTTGTATGTTCATTGTTGTTGTCATCCTGGGGTTCTGTCTTGCGCTTGCCTGTGGTAGCGATTATGTCACTACCATGCGGCATAGCAAAAGGGCGAATTCAGTCCGTACTGTAAAATGGTCGGCTACATGCTATTTTTACGATTTGGAAAAACACAAACATGGACCATGTTGCTATTATCTTAGCAAAAAGCAGACCGTCCTACAGTCCGGAGTGATCTATGAGGGAATTCGCCCTTTTGCCATGGCGCATGGTAGCGATGTAATTGCTGTCAAAGGTAAGCGCAAGACAGCTTCAAAGGACCCCGGAATGACCCCTAAGGTACAGGTTGAAAAATACCGAACTTCCCCTTTAATAAAGAACAAATGGGAGTGGTTTTGTGGTTTACCAGCCTCCTCCTCTGCCTGTGGTACCATGTAACTTTACAGCAGGGGACAACTGTTGTGGTCATGGTTTAATGTTAAGTGGTAATATGAGGAGCTTTAAGAGATTTCAAGCACAATTGAGTTTTAAATGATAACTAACCTGAAGTCAAATAATCACTGAAAACCATCTTAGTCAAGTGATTACAACAATGTACGGGTAGTTGATTCAATTAACTGAAACAGTGGAACAGATGATTAGAAAAAAGTGTTCAAGTAATTTTCCTCATAATGTGCAAAAAGACTTTTTCCAGTTTCTCCAAGATTCACTTAATATTTTTTTCTGCTACTGACAAGCTATTGCAAAAGAAAAAGGTAACAGTTAACCGTGGCATGATCACAATGGCGGCAAATCATCAGGCCAACTCTAATGGCAGGATCCCATTTAAAGAAAGTAGAACAATTACAACATTGATCCAACATGCTGGGACTCCAGATATGAAAAAAAAAACTAGGCATATAGTTCATGTGCAGGAACCCAGATTGACCATCCTCCCCCAACGATTATCATTTTCCCCAAGCTCTGTAAAGCTTGCATCAAGTTGGCCAGCAGCCCTCCGCCAGGGGCTTTGGCTGATACTGAGGATTAAAATCCTGCAAGTCTATAAATACACCTAGCAGACCAACGTCAGCAGCCAGCTACTGCACTCAGCTCTTACTGCAGGAAAGCATTCCTATGTTTTCCTCTTTTCTGCCTCTATCCATCTTTACCTCCTAAGATTCTCACTGTTTGTTCCCTTTGTGCTCCCGTCTCTACCCCCAGCTTCCTTTCAGTTTGTTTCCCATTTTTCTGCGACTCCCCCCTCATCTCTCACTCTATTGGACTTTTACTCTTGCGCTTGGCAGGGCCTCTTAATTGGAAACAAGCTGTGAGAGGGCTTTTAGTTTGAGGTTAAAATTGCATCTGACCTGCCTCCTGCTGCATCTTTTCTTTTCCCTTTTGGCTGCATTACAAGCTTGTCCACAGCGGCTGAGTGCAAATATAAAGAACAACATGAAGAAGGGGAAAGTAGAAAGTTGACTAGCCTCTGGTTTTAGTCAGCCAGACTGCAACGTATAAACCAGCAGAATCGGGAAATCTTTCTTCCTAAAACGCAAACGGCTGAATATGACTTGGCGTTCTCAAGCATAAATGTTAGCTTTCCTTCGTCTGAAAGATATTTTAAATAACAACAAGGTGGCCAATGAAGACTGATTAGGAATGACTTGCTGCCCAGCCAACCAGAGATGTTTTTTATAGGGCTGTCCCAATCCGATACCAGTATCGGGTATCGGTGCCGATACAAACAAAAAAACACAGAGCTGAAAGTATCGGCTTGCACTGAAATGTGTCGATACTGTTGCCGATACCAGGTGATCAAGATTTTCTATCCAGCCCTTT
>JBBDHI010000006.1:20568386-20581306 GCA_037177115.1 Craterocephalus stercusmuscarum
CTCAGTTTTTCTAACACCTTCTGTTGTGGATTTTATCAGTTACATCTTAAGGTTTTTAGGTGAGGTTTGACACAATACTACACTCTGTATCGGTATCGGAAGTAAAAAAGTGGTATCGGGACAGCCCTAGTTTTTTACTTATTCAAAATACAAGAAAATCCAGTAAAATCATTTTAGTTGCAAGAAAAACGAAGAAGAAAAAACAAAAGACAAAACAATGTAGACCACTACATGATGTCCGGTTTAGGGATGCTCCGATCGTACTTTTTGCCACCGATACCGATCACCCTTGAGTGCCGATCACTGATACCGATCACATTGCTGTAATTTTTTATTTTTTACATTTTTAATTTTATTCAATACAGTGAGGTGTTAAACTCAGCACCAAACAGGACTGATGTCTGAGCCTCGTATATCTGACTTACAGGGGATGAAAAACCTTCTTTAAGGAGACTTTTTATGTAGGAGCACACAGTCTGATGGAGGACTGCATCTTTAAAATATCTCTGCTTAGGCAGCACGTAGCGGGGCTGTGCGGGTGCAGTCGGTAAAACCCAGGGTCCTCCACCGCTGGGAACAGGTGTTAGTCTAGCCCGATTAATAAAATCGTTTTTGTGGTTATTTGCTCGGCCTTCTGTATGGACGACTGACAATAACTGTTGGCTGCGTTAGCTGCATTATGGCTGCTGTGGGCGTCATCTTCTCATTCTGTACAGTAAAAGCCTTGGAAACTCACCAGACTCCGTCAGCTGTTAGTTCTTTAAATATCATATTAGATTCGTAGTATTGAAGGTTTTGACGCGCTTCTCCTGCGAGATACTTGTCCGTTGCGCATGTTGCAGGATGCAGCTTAAGATCATGGCGTACAGGTTCCACATGGCAGACATGTTTGTTTTGGATTTGCAGCTGAGTCCACGCGCAGCGCAGAGGAAAGCGGGAGCTACATGGAGCTATGACAGCGCTTCTGCAGGCTGCAAAGTATGAAGAAAAGGTTGATTGGGTTTTGTGATCGGCAACAAAAGATGCTGATCGGCGATCACCGATCACGTACTTTTTTACAGATATCGGCCGATCATGATCGGTGGCCGATCGATCGGAACACCGCTAGTCCGGTTGCAGTGACTACACATACTGTGTAATATGCATAAAAAAAAATTCCCATCCAAAACATCTGAAGTGTGACGTCTTAACTTTTACCCCAAAATGGTATTACATGGTAATTATTGTGAGAGGCTGCTTTCAGTCAGTCATAACTTCCTTGTTGTCAGTGGGAGAGGATAAGAGGGATTTGTTGTACAAAAGGACCACAGCCAGGCACAGAAACAATTACTTCCACCCAGTTAGATCACAGACTGTACCGTCTGACCCACAGGGTGTGTGACAGGACACAACTCAGCTTTACAGAAAACCTGCCGTACAGACTAAAAACATTTGCATTTTTCAGCATTTGACCTTTGTTTGAATAAAGCAAGATGCCAACTAATTCAATAAGAATAAATACAAAACACATTTACTTTAACACTTGACACATTTACATTTGGTTACACTCTCATGCCTAAATCCTGTCAAATAAGTAGCTGCTCAACGTAAGAAGATATCTTAAAGAGCTGAGCTTGCTTTAAAGTTTCCAAGTTTCAACTAAACCATCACCAGCATAATACAATCTATGTCTTGTGTGTATCTGCACAGATAAGAGGGTTTTATTTCTAATAAAAATCAAAGCTAAAACAAAGCAAAGAGAAAAGTTAAGGGTAGCTCACTGAACTGCTCTCCCATACATGTTTGCAACTCCTAAACTCTCTTGGAGGCTATTTGTGGCTAGATTTGTACCCCTAAATTGGGGGGGACAAAGCAGGTTCTAGTATGACTCTCATGTTGAAAACACACAAGGGCACAACTCATTGGTTTTTGTTTATGAATTAGCATTAAGAAGTCCCAGATTCCAGACTAACCATGATAGGTTTCTAAAGTCAACAAATAAATATGGTTTAAAAAAACAAAGATGTATATAGATTATAATCCATCCACACATTAGCATTAGTCACTACATGCATACAAGTATTTAACACTGGAATAACTTTACTGTGTGTGAATTTTAACTAATTAAATCACGGTATGTGAAATTTGAGTGCACAATTTGGGACTGAAATGAGGATCCAGAATCTCCAGAATGTCAGTCTTCACTGAGTGACAACTATGAAAAATGTAAACAACACAAACATTTAATCAGCAAGTTAAATCCCAGAGATATTCAAGTTCTTCACTTTGTGGACATATTGATTAGGGGATTTGGGGAAATTTCTTCCCACAGCAACACAAGCAGTGCTTAAAATTTAACACAGGATTGCAGCTATTGCACGCAATTTTAAAGAGTCCCCCAAAGTCAGCACATCTGACACAAAGAAAAACACTCAAATACACATATCTGCCACAATTTAACTAACAATGTTTGGTCAGCATAAGCAGCAGTACAGAACACAGCAGGAACATAAGTAAACGGAGCAAGATTTCAGCATTTCTGTCCAGCAGAGCACATTTATTGCTCATGTCTTAATGCATGATCCTTGATGTCCAAATCCAACAACTTAAGTTTTAATGGCAGATCTACCAGCACAGATAGAAAACTGGGACCACTGAATTCTTTTTCACAATATGACAACAGGTCTGCATTGGATTTGAGGTCAAACAAAAGCCTTCAAACTGATGGCAGTACGGTTTACTCAGGATGTCCCAAATGAGAAACCCTGTTAGGAGCTGGATACTCGGATTGTTTCTCCCTCAGGGCTGCTTAATGCCAGCAGGACTCACTTTGTAATGCCACCCATCTCTATGTGAGAAATCCCCCGTCTCGACTGGACGTAGCAGGAGGAGTGAGTTGGCAAGAGTTAGCGGACATGAGAGATTTCACGTCTTAAGAGCATTACAGAAAATGCAATTTGCTGAATAATTGAAGCTCACAAGCACCACATGGATGTTCTCCTGCAAAGTCATTCGTTGAACATGTGAGTGCTGTTAGCATCTATAGCAAACAAACAACTACAGGGTCGTAAAAGGAAGACAACAAAAGCAAATTAAAAGTTTAAGGACAAATATAGGAGACCTCGTTCTCCCTGGAAAACACATCTTACCCAGATTTGAAACAGCAACAACATAGTAAACAGTTGAACTTGGGGTCAAATCCCAGTTAACCCCTACACGGATGGGGTCACGCAGGACACGGGTTGGGTCCAGGGCATTCCTGCCCGATGCAGTGGAGCTTGTCTGGGAAATGACTGAGCAAACAGGAGTCAGAGTAGCTTCCCCTTACTGGCACCAGTGCTTTGTACCAACTAATCCACTCCAAAGGGCCACAGTCCAACACCCAGCACCATGAAGTCCCCAGTAACAACACATCACAGTCTGTGGGGGTGCAAAATGAATCCCACTGTCCCAAGCTGGAAGGCAGGCGCCAGTTTACTCATCAGATTCGAAGACAAAAAACAGTATGGCTCAGCCATGGGACTGGATGATGATCACACAGCAACTTTCAGAGGCCGGGGAGGTGTGCAGTACCACCTTAGAGGGGATGGAGACATAAGGTGCTACTGATGCTCATAATGCACTTATAGTTGTTTAATTTCTACTAGAACATTAAAAGAAACATGTAAAAAGAAAGGTGATGTCAAGAGTAAGACGGGAGACATTTATCCACTGCTGCAAACCGGGCCATTTACGGAGATAGAAATATTGACCACAGTTACATCAGTACATAAGATCCCTGTGGGTGACATCTAAATAGCGTATTCATCTGAGCCTACACATCCTCCACGGAAACACTACAAATGATTAAATGTAATATGAAACTTCTAAAAAATAAAAAACATGTACATCTCAAAGAAACCCTCTCGTTCTTACATCTTAGGGTTCTGTCTTTAAAAAGAACCCGTCTAATTGCAATTAAAACCAACAGGATATTGAAAATTTTCATTTAAGATGAGGCTGGATGAGGGTTTCTGATCAGATAGTTAAATGTAACACAATGACAAAAATCAGCATAAGATGGGGGATTATTGTGAGACCAACACTGCAACTAAAAGGGTTGAAAAACTCAAAGAAGTTCAGTACTCACTTGTCATATTCTGCATTATCTTTGTCGCACCGTGCATCCTTGTGCTTCTGCCAGTCCTTTCCATGCTTACAGGTGGTGAGGAGGACCACATCCTCAGAGTTATGCACATGGTATAAAGCATTCCTGGTGTCCGAACCTATTCCAGTCAGGTACCTCTTCCCCTTAAAAACCAGCATGTACTTCCTGTAAGGGGGAATGGTGTTGTGTTTCAAATAACCCCTATCCCCTCCTGTCCTGGAGTGGTCTTTAGAAAAAAGGGGGATAGAAACATCAAAATTGGGCCTAAAGTTTTCTGTGCTGATGCTGGCCTTTGCTAACATGGCGAAGCCAATGTCAAAGCCAAGATCTTCTGTATAATCTGGCCACGTGCCAGAGTATAAATTGAAGATGATGTGGTTTCTGCCTTCGTTCCAAAGAGGGAGACTCTGGATTTTTACTTTCAAGTTGTGTACATATTGAGGTGAAAGTTGGTCCCGATCCAGTGTGTCCAAACTCAGGACAAACAGACATGCCCGTCCTGGATCGGGTGTGTAGAACCTGGACCCCTCAATAGAGGACAAGATGTTCTGATAGCTCTCTGAGATCTTCTCTCCTTTCTGCAGTGGGTACACATAAACTTTAAACCCATTCTTCTCACACAGTGAAAAGTCAAAACAGGACTCCATTCTGCAGCGTTTTCCAGTGTATAGGCCTGAGTTAGTGTCCCTCTTCTGTCTGGGAGACATGTGTCCAATGAGATCATCGCTGTGCTCCTTCTCCCAGCTGCTGAAAGGTTGCAAATAACCCGGCGAGCGACGCCACCGGGCCCCGGGGTGATAACCGGCGAGGCTGTGGCCATCGCGCCGGGACAGCGGGACTTGTATCCCCCCAAAACAAAACAGCAGAATGAGACAGGCGCCGGCGGAGAACAGAATTAAGTATCGTTTTTTGGCCTGCATGTGTCCAACGATCTGAGATCAGGTGTCTGGCGATGAATCCAAGAAGTGCCGAAGTTTTGGTCTCACCACGTCCTGCGGGGACGTTCCGCCATCTTCCCCCGGGCTGCCAGGATCTTGCGCTCGCGTCTCCCCCCTCCTGCTTCAGATGCCTTTCACAAGTCCGGGAACTGATCCAACGCATGTGGGCGATTTTTAATGTCCATCTAACTCGGCTCCTCGTCAGTTATGGGAATGATTAATAAAAACAGGTTTTCCTAAACAGAATGACCCCATACGCTCAAATCTGGGCATCTCAAGTCGCGCCCTTGTTCTCTTTGTATAACACCTCCTTCGCTTAGCCAAAAACAGTCATTTTAAGACATATCATTAACTTCTATATGGCAAAACCAAAAACCAACTCATCACATTTAAGAGTACATACTTAAGTTACGTTAAAGCAGCAGTGTGAGCCAGACTTGTTGCCTGAAGAGTTAACTATTGTCCCTACCATACAGTCCACAGTCCCCACTCCATGTAATAAACCAAACGAGCACAGGGGCTTTAAAACTACAAGATTCCGTCAAGATAATTTCATTTACAGCGTCAAAAGGAAAATATACCATTATAGACGTTAAAACTACACAATCATTTTCAACAGACAATTCAGCTAGCTCACTAGCAAGCTAGCTAATTAGCTGGTTTCTGAAAACATCTCCAGTTAGCTTGTTAGCTAAGCGCTCGTTTGAAAGAGGCTTTAACGCTGATTGGAAGTAGAGGCAGCCGAACAGTCTTCCTCTTCTCTCTAGAAAAATGTCTCTCCGCTCGTCCACAACTTGTCCGTCACTTCTCTATGGAAACCGGCGGATTGGCAAGAATTTCTCCAGTCATGTAAAGTGATCAAGTGGCGGCTTACAAACACAAACAAGGGAGTCGTAGAGAGGACGAGCCAAGCAGCGCAGTACGGCCGGCCCGTCCCACCAGCGCGACCGCTGCTACTGAATGACGTACGGTTCAACACGACGCACGGTGCGTTACCATTGCATGCCGTCACATCCGAGACGGGCGGGGCTTCCAACACACCCGGTTAGCTTTCAAAGACAGCAGACCTGAGGTAGTGGTAGTGTGTAGTTTTGTGTAGCTAATTATTCAAGTGCCGGTTATTGAGTTATTTGTAAAGAATGTAAAGATAGATAATTATTAGCACTTTTTTAACAGACACCATTGGGCTGGTGATCTGTGTCATATGGAGGTTAAGCACTAATTTCTATACTGGGTGTTAGTTCTACAATTTGAATCCGAAATAGAAGTAGACAATAATAGCAAGCATTTGGGCACTTCTCTCTGGCCGATTTTGAGCCAGCCGTCTGATGGCACTGAAGCATATAGGCCAGTAAGCTATGATGTGTTTTCACAGCTGCCATGGTCTGAAAGACGACAAGTGATTTTCCAGAAGCAGCAAGAAGGAATGTGAAGCTGCGTTCCTCTGGGCCAGCTCCCTGTACTGTCTGAATGCCCAGTGGACCACTGATCAAAGACAGAGGGATCTGATGACCCGTCTCACGTTCTCTACCCCGCCTTGCTTTTCTTTGTCCCATGCCTGTCAGTCTTTCTTCTCCAGTTTTTTTTTCTCCCTCTCTCTATCACCCGTTGTTCTGCTTTTTGACCTCCTTTTTATTTCTCACCCCCATTCATTCCTTAAACTGGCAATAATGCAATCGACTGATATTCCTCAGATGATCAGGTGTGTCCTCTGCTCGTTTATATGGTCCATCCACGTGGAATTGTGACCATCCCATCTGTTACAGTCGGAAAATTACTGCTCGTCTTCCTGTGGTGCCTCTCTTAAAAACCAACTAGAGGACAAGTCAACAGACATTAGATCAGGCCATCAGATTCCAGGGCGGGGGCTGGGGTGCATAACAACTATGTGAATTTGTCTTTGTGTAACTAACGTGCAGTTTAATGAGACTACAAAGATGCCTCCCCCCTGCTGTTGCATTGTGTTTGCCGAGATGAGCGCTGGCCAGATTTAGAGCAGCGGGGTGACTGAGCCAGAGAAACACTCCCACTGTGTAATACGTGTAATCATGCCAGTATCTAATTTTGATGCACCCAGGTCAGCAGAGTTTTCCCAGTCAGCCAAATGGAGATTTATTATTTCCTTCCAAGCACATTTTAAGGTTATCAATTTGCAATTTGTCAATAACTGTAACACATTTCCAGCTCCATCCCCGCACTGACTGGATATATATTTCTGAGGCATGTGCAGAGGCCATGCAGATGTAGGCATGGCCACACACACACACACACGCTCGCGCACGTGGCTGTTTAATTGCTATCTGTATGTGTGTCTCTCTTTCATGTAGAGCACAGCCTTGGATGGGATAATTTAAGGTCCCCTTCTGACTCGGAGAGACAGCCTTGGTGGAGAGCTTCATCCATCTGTGTTGACACTGAAATGCACAAATCACATCTGAGCCCATCAACATGAACAGTCAAATGAAGGCTTCATGTGACAAATGCGTGTGTCTTAAAGTAGAGAGGGCCAGCATGATTAAGTGGAAGCTTAAATCTATGGTACATCTGGAGAAAGAAGCTGTTTATACAAGGGTTTGTTTATATTCTGTCATGCATCAGACAACTGCATGGACACGTATAAAAGGTGCCCACAGGGGTGTTTTGGATTCGAGTGTTGGTGGTTTTCCTGGAGGGGTTTCCATGCTTTTTTAAAAATAGTTAATAGGAATTTGTTTTTGAAGACATTCATGGCAAGAAAAAAAATTCTGATGCTTTAAACAGTTGATGCTATTTTTTACGGTTGATAACCTGGAGGGCAATTTTAGGCGAATACGTTCGGGCAACATTGAAACCACGTCTCTTGAATTTGTGATGCAGCACAAAGAGGTTGCATTAAACTGCATTTCAATGCTAACCCTCACAATTATCCTTTAAATAGTTGCTGAATCATTGAAGCCTTGATTAAATGGTGGATGGAAATCCAAACACTCCTTTTCATTACTTATAATTTCCAACATTTTTGGTTTATGTAAAAAGATAAACATTAAACCATATAATAGATTTATAAGTTGTTCTATGTGGCTTGTGAATGCAAGGTTTCTGGCAAAATGCTATCATGAGACAGAGATTAACTTGGAACTGCGGTGCTTTATAAGAGGCCATTTTTCTGTGGCTTCTCAATAGGAAAAATGAATGGAGTTATATCTACAGGCATAACTTTAATTTATTTTATTCTTTCATGCAATATACCTGACAAAATCTCACCAATTGACACTTATGTTTTACAGCTCTCTGTCATGGTGGATTTGTTGGTTCAATTTTTTAAAGAAGAAAATAACAAACACACAGATTTCACAGACCATGCATTATTTATGCAGCTGTGCTAGAAAGAGTCTGCAGGAAATTAATGTGTTGTTGGTTATCATTCCTTTATTTAGACGTAGCAGATGTCTCCTAATCATCCTTTCCTCTTCATCACCTTCTCTCTCTCTGTTTATTTTGATATTCTATACATATTTAACAAAATTCGGAAACAAAATGAAAGCGTGTAAACATTATGTAAGCACATTTGTTGTAATATATTAACAGAGACAAACCACTGAAACAAAATGGGAGTGTATAATTGTTAAGTTTAATTTTCAATTCCAATAAGGTCTGAATGTTAGAGTGGGTTTCAGGAGAATGGAAAGGCGGGGGTCAAGGGAATTATGTCAAGGAAGAGTCCTCTAAAAGATCACAAGAAGGAATTTGTGCTTCTGCCTGCGCACAAAATGCCTGCCACTTAAGATGCACGCTAATGTGCGTGTGTGTCTGTGCACACTGAAACATCTGAATCACAGAGCAGAGACCAGGTTCAATTACATGTGCAACAACTTTTTGGTCTCTGCAGGCCTAGAAACCATTTATATGCTAATAAGCGTGACAGCAGTAATGACTTGCAAGAAGAAGACATCTGCTGCTTGATCGAATCCGATATTAGAACATTACCACAATCAACCTTTTGCTATTTGTCTCGAAAGCACTTGTTAGCCTCGTAACTACGTGAGGAAAATGTTCTGACATTTTGAACTGGAATTTTATAACCCCCCCCCCCCCCCCCACACTCTTGCAGCACATATTAGGGTTTTTTTTATGTTTCATTTAGATAAAGACCGGCCTGACGATGAAGTCAAGTGGAACTAGTCTTACATGGACGGAGAAGAAAAGCATTTTACAAGTACAAAAAGAGTCAATTTTTTTCACTTCTTTTGTTTGCTTTTAGGGTGTAATCTGTGGTTCTAAGTTATAGAGCACATATGATAAAGATTAACACACCTAACACAGGCATTTGATTTGTACTAATCATAAAGCAATCATCAGAAGAGATAACAGCAAAAGCTTCACACGTTTCTGAATATCACACTTAAATGTCAGCTACTTAGATCTGCGTCATGGCTGAAATATTTACTGCCACTGCTTACTCCATGAGAGGCCTGCTGTGAGCAAGCCTCTTATCAAAGGCCTGAAAGAGATCAATGACAGAATAGCGGTGAGATCAGACTGCAAATTGAACAGCCCTTAATCACCTCACACAGTTCACAGCGGTGTGAAAGCTCCAGCCGTGAAATGGTTTAATCACAAGCTGGATGGAGTCAACATGCTCCTAATAAAGGGCACACAAGGTCTAAGGGCACAAGCAAACACACATGATTGTGTTTGCATATTCAGTCTGTTGGCCAAACTGCATTCAGTTTTGAGGTTTTATGTTTCAGGACATACTTTATAAAAAATATCTGGTCATTACCAAAAAGACATTTTAGCATTTCTCTCTGAAAAGTAGCTGTTGCATCAATCCAGAAAGGATCTGAAGGGCTATGAGGCCCTTTCCAAACAAGAAGCCTACATACAGTAAGAGCAGAAAACAGACAAGTAGAAAACATAAAAGACAGCTGTCAATCATCCCAGCAGCAAACCCAAAGTGAGTCTACATTTATGTACAGGCATATATTGGCCTTAAATGTTGACATTCACAAGGCAGATCAGTACAAACCTCTCATCCTAAAAGGTCAGGTATGGAGGTGTTGGGCTGATGTTTTAAGCCTGCTTTGCTCCACAGGTGCATTTCCACCAAGATTTCCTCTCTGTAGCCAACTATTCAGGAGTCAAATGTGAGGCCAAAGCTTGGCTGAAACTGTCCGGACAATGATGCCAAACAAGGCAGCCAATCTCCAACAGAAAGGCTGAAAAAGAAAAGCATTTCACCAACTAAAATGGCCTGGACTCGTAAATATGCGCAATCAATGAGTCATTCATTTATAAGGACTTACCCCTTTTACCACATAATATACCGTGTAGAAATAAATTCTCTAGAAAGATAGAAATATCAGGTATAGCTCCTTTAACCTGATGCATAAAATCGTAGAAATTCATAAAAAAAAAACAAAGCTTGTGTTTCTTTTTCACATTACGGTAGTACATCATAAGCAATAGTATCATTTGTCCGTCAGTTCAGGGGTATCGCTGATCATACACTGTCATTGGTCTCCAGGCAACTCAAATGGGATCTCTCAGCACTATTAATAGGCAGAGACATGAGGGTCATTTGGTCTCTCCTCAGTTGATGAGTAAATACTCAGCAGGGGGTTTGTGGATGTGACTCTGTGGAGTCAGATTGCACTGTTGACATGTAAATGACCTCAATACAAGTCCAAGTAATCATAGTCATCCACTATTTGACAATTCTCCAAAGATCAAAACAGATAACTAGAAGGGAAAAGCCCTTAAGGCTCCACAAGGTTAATAAAAGGAGAGAAATGTGAGACCTCATTAGTAAAAACCTTTCATGAGGCTTCCAGGAAGCCCATACAGCTGACCCAGGTGCTACTGAGAGTGTGACCTTGGTCTGATGGTAACTGGGTCATAAATCTAGCAGCTGCAGTGACACCGTGTGTAGTTTGTGGACAGCCACGTCAATAAGAAGGTAAGCTATGAATCTAAATGAGCATCTGCTTCTTCTTCTTTTTCTCCAGTTCCCCATTATACTATTTCAGGTTTTAGTTCAAATACATCTGTGAAAAAGGATTCAAATGATTCGGGATGTTAAGTGTTTGCCAGTTTGCCATTATGTTGCCCCACTGATAAATGTCAAAGTGTTGAAGATAACCAACTTTAACCAGAGAGTCATTTGAATGTCAGACTTAAAATCATAAAGCAGATGATTCAGCGCCGTCTTTTACAGGAATTCAAGCAATTTTACCTCATGAAAGCTGAGTGATAAGGCCTAGCAATCCTCTGCGGCAGACAAAGTAAGCACAGGAGGAAAATAAAGAGATTAAACTCTACTCTGTCACACAGATAGATAACAGGTTAAACAAACGTCTCTCACCGTATGGCTGTCATTAACCTCAGGCTCACACTGCTTTAAGGAAGCACCTGCCAGTGTGTGAGACTTATTGGCAATAAAGCTCCAGTTCAATCAAAATCTGAAGGCGACATGAGAGCTTTTGCCGACTCATCATTGCCGACCACATGCTGGTTATGGCTGTGCTGGATGCACCATGCTTCAGAGTTAATTATTACTGTACTTACTAGCACAGTAACTGTATCTTACTGAACTGATGCTTTATTAGCCACGGATAATCTGTGGTTTCCTGTGACAGGAAAGTCCACTACAGAAGTGCTCAAGAAAAAAGAAAAACTGGGGAAAAGTGAGCACTTCAGAAGGACATTTTTCTTTTGAAGGACATATGTTTTTTTTTACATCCTCCTCCCTGTGGTTTTATTATCTCCAAGATCTCCAGGAGAGTAGGTTAGTTTAATTTTTATCCAGGTGTGATCCCTGTAAATCAGTGCTTCCCTATGGAGCCGGGTATTTACACAGGGATTAGGATGAAGAGTCAAACAGTCAGGATATGGTGGATCTCTGTCGCCACCTACAGGAACATGCACGCACACCGCTCTATCCCTTTTAAATGTGGCAAACCCAGCCTTTTAAATCAAACGAGGGAGGTTATTGATTATTTAGGATGTTTTTTATTGATTAGTTTATCCCACGAGCCGATGAGTAAGCTAAACTGAGATTTGTGTTCATATTCGTTGTTTCCTCCCGCCTGAGGGAAGCTGCGTGAACAGAACCTAACGCACCCTGCAGCAGAGTCATGTGGTTGGTCATGAGGAAGTAAACAGGGAAGAGGGACTCAAAAGAAGCAAGTACCTGCTTTTAAAATCTTCGCGTTAAATAGTAACACGAATTCAAACAGAGTAAACACAAACTAGTCGGACGTAAAATTTACGCACATTTGCACAAACTCTTGTGTCATCTGCAGCATTACGGTAAATGGAAGGAGGTGGTAGACTTGATGCTAACGTTAGCATGTATGTAGCAGTAACATATGCATGGCGATTTCATAAAATTCTAACATTTAGACACTAAATATAATTACTATTATCAGACAGACGGTGGGTTTTTTCTTGTTGGTAGTCTGTCTTTAAAAAGAGGAAAGACAGGACAGATGTTTTCTGGATTGAAATTATAGAGCATAATAGATATTCAGAGCCAAATCTTGAAGAGTTTATGACAGGGACCCTCCGTCCTTGTTCCAGAGGGCGGTGTCCTGCATTATAGAGGGCCCCCTGTGGAGAACACCTGACTCAGATTTATAGGTAATTAGCAGACCTGTCATAACCAGGGAAAGTGCTAAAACCAGCAGGACACCGGACCTAAAGGACCTGGATTGAGGGTCCCTGGTCTATGATATGCTTATATAACATCATCCTGTCCAGGGACTACAGGTGGAAATTAGCAGTTTTTGCTATAACCTAGCACCTGCATCTCTCCTTTTTGTTTGTCAAATAAGGTTAATGAAGTGTTGTGCATTGTCCCTGTTAAAATAAATAAA
>JBBDHI010000006.1:20583779-20598745 GCA_037177115.1 Craterocephalus stercusmuscarum
AATGTGATTAAGAAATAAAAACACATCACTGTATTTGTCTATGCAAGTGAATTACTGCATGCAAAAAACATGGCTCTGTTTGTTAATAATCCCTGCATGAAATGGTTAACGCTTCCTGCTAAACGAAGAGAAGCTTGCTTCAGTTTCTTCCGACTTCTGTCACAATTCGTGTCTTATTATTTCATCTTTTTGGGGTTGCTTTAGTGCTGCTCGTTCCTCAGCTGACTCCAACCTGGATGACATCTGCAAGCTCCTGCGTAGCACCGGCTACTCCAGCCAGCCCGGAGCGAAGCGACCAGCCAACTACCCAGAGAGCTACTTCCAGAGGGTCCCCATCAGTTCCACTTTCATCAGCATGGTTGTCGGGAGGCTGCGCTCCGACGACATTTACAACCAAGTGAGAAAACTTTTTTTGTCATAGACGTATATTGGGAGTTGGTCATATATTTTTTTCCTGTTTTTCCAAGCGAGTGCTTCTACAGATTTTACCAGCCCGTAACTTGTGTTGGTGTTGATTTGAGCTACTTATCAGACGCTGACTGAAACTGAATTTTTCCACCTTTCCCGCAGGTGTCTGCATATCCCCTGCCTGAGCATCGGAGCACAGCGCTGGCTAACCAGGCAGCCATGCTTTATGTCTGCCTGTTTTTCAGCCCCTCCATACTGCAAACTCAGCAGGCCAAGATGAGGGAGATAGTGGACAAATACTTCCCCGATAACTGGGTAAAATTGTTCACCAGTATGCCCAGTCTGGGCTTTGTCTGGAGATATCGAAGCTGAAAATGATGGTGTCTGTCTGCAGGTCATCAGCATCTACATGGGGATCACAGTGAACCTGGTGGAGGCCTGGGAACCTTACAAAGCTGCCAAGACGGCGCTCAACTACACCCTGGACTCTGCGAATATCAAAGAGCAGGTAAAATAAATGTCTCAGAGTTCTTAGAGTCTTCAATTTTCACTTGCTCAGCGTGTTTATGTTAATTTATGGCAATGTTAATGTATGCAGGGACAAGTGACTGAGTAGGATTAGTAAATCATCTGGTGTGACGGTACAGAATGTAAATTCAAAGCAGGGGGTTATTAATCACAAGCTGTGACTTCAGTTTGACTTTTTACAACTTTTCTTGATGAGTTTGTTAAAAAGGCGGCAGGGGCTAATGTGTTATACAGCAGATGCTGACAAAGCCGGCATGTTACATCACCCAGCTGGATTATCCCTCGTTCTTTTGTCACCTGTGGGGAGTCCTGAGCCTCCTACGGGTGACAGTGAATTATTGAACAATTTTTAGACCAGAATGAATCTTTTAGTGCTTTCACCACCATCGCTGTGTGCAGGCCACTCGCTATGCTGCCAGCATGGAGAGCCTGAGGCCTCAGGTGCAGCAGCTGCTGAAGGAGGGTTTCCTCAGGGAGGAGATCATCCTGGACAACATTCCCAAACTGCTCAACTGTCTGAGAGACTGCAATGTGTCTATCCGCTGGCTCATGCTCCACACTGCTGAGTCAGGTCAGAATAATGAATATTTACTCAAATGCAACAGAGTGGATCCGATGGTTTTAGCTCATTTTTTTCCTCCTGGCCTTATAAATAAATTAAGTGGAAAAAGGATGAAGAAATGATTCACTAAGTTGGAAAAAGTCCAGTTAAGCTCACATTTCCCAACTTGGTCTTTCTTTTTGAATAAATGCTATATTCTTTCACCTGTTTATGTTTTGTTTCATCAGCCTATGACCCAAACAACAAGAGACTCCGTCAGATCAAAGACCAAGTGCTCAACGACTCCAAATATAACCCCAAGATCCTCTTCCAGCTCCTGCTAGACACTGCCCAGTTCGAGTTCACACTTAAAGAGGTGAGTGTTTCCTCAAAACATGACAGCGGCTGCAGGGACAGACCACTGGAAGGACACGGAGTTCATTACTTTCAAAAACATTACTTGTATTTTAGAGTAAAAAGGGCACGTTGGCTCGTTAGCTTACCATGAGATAGCATATGGCTCAGTAGGAGAGGATGCACATTTAATGCTCCAATTACACATCTCATCTGACTAATCCTACCTCATCGGCTGAGCATCTGTGCTGTCCTTCCTGCAGATGTTCAAGCAGATGTTGTCAGAGAAGCAGATCAAATGGGAGAGCTACAAGAAGGAGGGGTCTGAGAGAATGACCGAGCTGGCCGAAGTCTTCTCTGGAGTCAAGCCGCTGACCAGGGTGGAGAAAAATGGTGAGCGACAGCAAGTCTGAGGATCACAGCTGAGAAGTGGGTTTGACTAGGAATCGATTACAACACTTTTCTTTTTTTATAATTTGTGTTTTTCTTTCGTTCAGAGAACCTGCAGGCGTGGTTTAGAGAAATCTCGAAGCAGATCGAGTCCTTGAACTATGAGGACTCCACGGCTGCTGGGAGGAAGACCGTCCAGCTCATACAGGCTCTTGTTGAGGCGAGTTGGAGAATGATATCATTTCACCATGGCTCAACATTTTCCGCTTAGATCAGACAGAGATAAAAGTGTTCACACCAAGTTATCATTGCAGAAAACTCTTTCGCAACAGGAGCAAAACTCAGTTTAACAGTATACACACGGAAATAAAAACTTTAAACTTTAAAACTTTAAAATACATGAGAAAAAGTTGGGCTCAGATATTCAGTCACACACCTGTGTGTTTTGTACACCTGCAAAAAATTTTCCGCTTCATCTGCAGGTTCAGGAATTTCACCAGCTGGAGTCCAACCTGCAGGTCTGCCAGTTTTTAGCCGACACCAGGAAGTTCCTGCACCACATGATCCGCACTATCAACATTAAAGAGGAAGTCCTAATCACCATGCAGATAGTTGGAGATCTGTCCTACGCGTGGCAGATCATTGATAGGTACGCAGTCTGCAAGCGCTGTCAGCGGATTTTTGTTAACAATTGCTGCTGTTTTCTTTGAGTAGCTCCAGCGTGTTGTGGCGATAATTACAGATCTTTCTTTCACACTTGCAGCTGAAAGGAGCAGGAGCTCATTCTGCTTTGCTTTCTTTATCTTAACCCATCAGAAAGATCCCCGTGCAGCACATCTTTTTGGCTTTGATTCCGCTCATTTGTGTTCTTGTTTTGTTCGGCGGCAGGCCTCATCAGTCGTCTCCTGTCTTGTGTTATATTCTGCAGCTTTACATCTATTATGCAGGAGAGCATCAGAGTTAACCCGTCCATGGTAACAAAACTGAGAGCCACATTTCTGAAGGTGACGATTGTTTGTTTCATACACATATCTTCACTCTAAAACAATGTGAATTAATGTGTGATTTGCTGAATTGTTCCATTGAAATGTGTGCGTTTAGCATACTTATGTTGTGGTTGTGTTTTTACGATTTAGCTGGCTTCCGCGCTGGATCTCCCGCTGCTGCGGATCAACCAGGCCAACAGCGCCGACCTGCTGAGCGTCTCTCAGTTCTACTCCGGGGAGCTGGTGGCTTATGTCCGAAAGGTGCCGTGTGATACCGTCTTTTTGTTCTGCTTGGAAAAAGGGTTTTGCCACGAATGGCTGCTTTTTTCTGTCTGGCACTCAGTGATGGACACGGTTACATAACTGAAACAAATTGACTCTATGTGTCGCAAATTGTTGTCTATAATGAGTGCAGGAACAGATGTAGCAATGATTAGTGTTCCTACAGCCATGTGTTTGGCAAATTTACCCAAAAAGAAACACTCATCGGTTGCGTACCTTAAGATGGTTTTACCTTCTGGTGTCATCAGCCTCACTCCGTCTCAGCATGCTGAATTTCTTCCCTCTAGGCTTGTACGCAAGACTTTCATTCTGGCTACAAAAAACACAACAATAACAAAAAAAACAGACTCATTATGTATAACTTTCTTGTTTTTAGGTGCTTCAGATTATCCCTGAGAGCATGTTCACCTCTCTGGCCAAAATCATCAAACTTCAGATCCACGACATCACGGAGGTGCCCACGCGGCTGGATAAGGACAAGCTGAAGGACTACTCCCAGCTGGGGGCTCGCTATGAAGTACAACACATAAAACTGAAACCTTGTCCTGCTCTGTCACTGTTTGGCAGAATTCTGCTGAAGTGAAGGAAAAAAAGTCTTTAAATCTGGTATAAATGAAGAACATGGATGAGAGGCCTCGTGATTTGATGTGGACTCATCTGCTAAATGGGAGTCGGATGCAATTTCAATCTCACCTGCTGCTTGTGATGTGAAGTAGAAAGGAAAAGTTTATGTGGAAAGGGATTGAATTGCTTTAACAAGAGCCACTGAAGTCCCTGTTTTAATTTTGTTAAGACTCATTTTGAAATGGCTTGAGACTAAATGTGATGGTTAAAGCTTTTACAGTTTGAAACTTGGAAAGAAAGCAGCACGGTAAAAAGTCTGCCTGCTGTTCACATCTCCCTTGTAATGATTACTGTGGAGGTTTCGTCGCTTAGCTCACATCGGCCATGTTTGAGTTTTCTGTTCACCTTTTTGTACCTAAACATCCTTTAACTTTGTGTGACTGCAGGTGGCAAAATTCACTCACGACATCTCTATTTTCACTGAGGGCATCTTGATGATGAAGACGACTCTTGTTGGGATCATTAAGGTGAATGTTTGCAAACTTAGAAAACAACCTTTTTTCTGCACATGCTGTCGTTTCTCCATGATCATGCTGTGATATTTTAGGTGGATCCTAAGCAGCTTCTGGAGGATGGCATCAGGAAGGAGCTGGTGAAGCGGGTGGCTTATGCTTTGCACAAAGGCTTAATCTTCAACCCCAAGGCGAAGGCAAGATAATAAATCTGCTTCCTCCAATAGCAACATATATTTTGCATTTTTACAGCATTATCAGGCTTGAGTTCAGTTCTATGATATATTTTATGTATACTAAATCGGATTACAGATCTTTTCCAGCAATGCTGGCTAAAAAAACACTGCAGACAAATTCTAACTTGAATCTTCTCGCTGGCTTTCCTCTGTGCACTTAAAATGGAAATAAAAGGATGTATGTGCCCTTTTTACCTGTAAGAATTAAAGATGGGCAGTAAAATAAAGAAATGTGAGATTAAAAGATTGCAAATATTTTTTCAGCCAAGTGAGCTGATGCCCAAGTTGAAGGAGATGGCAGCCACAATGGATGGTTTCTACAGGTCGTTTGAGTACATCCAGGACTACGTCAGTATTTATGGCCTAAAGATCTGGCAGGAGGAAGTGTCCCGCATCATCAACTACAACGTGGAGCAGGAGTGCAATAGTTTCCTCAGGACAAAGGTGAGCCTTAATGCACCTGAACAGTAGACTATCAGCATTTCATCCCAGTGTAGCAAATAGGATCTGCTTTGGTAGTTGTTGGTTTTTTTTGTCAGTAATGGAAGTTGTTCCTTGTTTCCATCCAGATCCAGGATTGGCAGAGCGTGCACCAGTCCACCCACATCCCCATTCCCAAGTTTCCCTCTGTGGATGAGTCTGCCACCTTCATTGGTCGTCTCTGCAGAGAGATCCTGAGGATCACTGATCCAAAGTATGTCCCGAAATATTGGAAGTCTAATAGAGATCTGCAAGAATTGAGTGTGATAAACAGCTAGAAATCAGATTAACAGGTTTTCTCTGCAGGGTAACGTGCTACATTGATCAGATGAACACCTGGTACGACCTGAAGAGCCACCAGGAGGTGACCAAAAACCGGCTGTTCTCTGAGATCCAGGATACCCTGGGTACATTTGGCCTCAACGGACTGGATCGACTGCTCTGCTTCATGATTGTTAAGGAGCTTCAGGTAAAGCCACAGAAGCACCATGACAGGATATTAGAAACACTTGTAAGGGATCTTAATATGTCTTCATGATACATACTGTGGGTACTGGAATAAACTTTAAAACCAGTTTGTGTTATTAGAACTTCCTGACGATGCTTCAGAAAACCATCCTGAAGGACAAAGCAGTGGTGGATGTTTTCAAAACTGTGCTGACTGCTGTCAACCCAGTCCAAGGCATTGTGGGTAAGTTTTATTTAATGATAGTCCAAAACCTGCTAGACTTTTTTTCGCCATCAGGTATAGAATATTTATTTAATGCTTTTTGTTGCTTTAGCTAATGCCAGCAAAGTGTACGCAAGTGCTGTTGCTAAGTCCCAGAAGATCTGGGGTGCATACCTGGAGTCCATAATGAAGGTAGAAATGGTCCTTATTACTCTGCCATTAATGAACAGGAAATCTGTCAGTTTCCTGCCAAAGCCATAAAAACAGCATTGAGGGTGTTTTGTTTGTTGCAGGTGGGTCAGATGCAGATTCTCAGGCAGCAGATTGCTAATGAGCTAAACTACTCCTGCAAGTTTGACTCCAAACACCTGGCAGCTGCCTTGGAAAACCTCAACAAGTAAGTGATGTAGAGGTGGTGAGTCTCCCCACTGATTGCAAACAATTCTAATTATGTCTTTGTAATGAGAGGACTTTCTGTTGTCAGTATGAGTGGAAATTATTTGTTTGACAGTATGACATGAGCTTTATGTTTCTGTTGTTCAAGATATTATATTATAGATTTTAAGTTGGATTAGATTTCACCATTAAATATTTTTGCTCTTTAATATATTTGTCTGTATACAATTTCTTGATTTGATAATTTGATTTTTTTCCCTTTTCAGGTCTCTGTTGGCAGACATTGAGGCCCACTACCAGAATCCCTCCTTGCCTTATCCTAAAGAGGATAATACTCTGCTGTATGAGATTACTGCCTACCTGGAGGCTGCTGGTATTCACAACCCACTCAACAAGGTTTGTAAATTACAAAACAAATTCCTAAGAATTGTGATGCTGGGTAAAAATATGAATTAACAATAAATGCAAATGGTTTTACATATCTCATAAACCTATATTTTATTCACAATAGAAAATAAAAACATGTCAAAAGTTGGAAGTGTTGAAATGGTTATGGTACACATGACCCTATTCCAACTTATTTTAGATGAGGTGTTGCCATCAAATTCAATTAATTTTGATTGTAAAAAAAGTCACTTTTAACATTTGAAATTAAAAATATTTTTTGTATGTTTTATATGTTACTTGTTTTGTGTGTACTGCTTTGATTGTAATAATCTGGTTGGAATATCACATTTTCGTCAGAAACAAAATGACCCCTCTTTATGCTTTATACAGATCTACATCACCACAAAACGTCTCCCATACTTTCCAATCGTCAACTTCCTGTTTATTATTGCTCAGCTGCCTAAACTTCAGTACAGCAAAAACCAAGGCAAGTTTTCTTTACCATTGGCCTGTCTTATCATAGCTCAGCTGTTTGTGTATAGGCCAGTGAGTGGGTTAGTCCAGTGCTTTGATGGTTGAGAGAAATGTTTCTTTACCCCTTAGCCTATCTTTTTAATAGTAATCAGTTCTTTGGTGGATTCTTTTGTCATTATGTCAGACTAACTGAGCTTTTTGCTTCCAGGAATGACTTGCAGGAAAGCCACAGACCCTGTTGACTGGCCTCCATTAGTACTGGGCTTACTCACTCTGCTCAAGCAGTTCCACTCCAGATATACACAACAGTTCTTAGCTCTCATTGGACAGTTCATCCGCTCTATTATGGAGCAGTGCACAAGGTAATAAATTACTTCTTTGAAGTATTGTCTAAAATTACACTAAAAGTTGTTTTAATTCCTGATAAACTCAGTCATTTTCTTAGGCTCATGGACTCATATCAGAGTTTTTTTCTTTGATTCCACAACAGCCAGAAAATCCCAGACATGCCTTCAGATGTGGTGGGAGCGCTGATGTTCCTCGAAGACTATGTGAAGTACACAAAACTGTCACGCAAGGTAAGTGATATAAAAGGTAAATATCCACAGCTGACATTTATTAAACTCCACATTTTATTTTTTTTGTATGATTGTAGCACCTTAACATGTTTAGTGTATTTTCAAACATTCAGGAAGATAATCTTTGACTTGTAAGCAGTCATTATCTTTAATTTTCACTGTATACTTGTGGGATAGTAACCAGTATTTCTCTTTATTTTCATCTGTATTCTTTAGGTGGTTGAAGCCCACGTGCCCAGTTTCATTTTTGATGAGTTCAGAACAGTACTGTGAAGAACTTGAGATGCTACAGCTGAAAATGACTGTTTTTGTTGCCTGTGCTCACTTTGGACATGCTGCCTTGTAATGGTGCCGAAAGCACCAGTGTAACTAATGACATAACATTCAATGTTCATCTGTTGTTGATTCAATCATATGGACTTGTGCTTCTCCTGCAATGACATCTGTGATGCTTTTAGCCTGTAATGCTTTTCATAAAATCATTTTAACATGTCATAGCTGGTGTAATATGACAGCTGTTAAAATAGTTTACTTTAGATGTCATTGTTTATACAGTTGATGTAATTGTCTATAAATTAACTTTGTACACAAATATCCTTTGCCATTTCTAACCCAAATTTTTTTCAATAAATATAATTATTCATAGCAGGTCTTTCTGTGTTTCATTAGATGATAAAACTTTAGCATAAGGCGGCATTTGCTTTGAAAAGGCTTACCCGGAAGTTAAAACTTGACCTCTGTTGTAGTTCTTCTTCCGCGGGTGATTTGAGAGTTCCTACAAAGTTAGACCTTAACGTTTCATCAGTTATCTTAATAGCAGCATTTCTAGAGTAAGCTGTTTGAAGAGTTTATTTCCACTCTGGATTGAGGTTTGCCTTTAACAACTAACGATAGCAAATCCGGAAGTAGGTGACGCTTAATGTTAGCAAGTTCGGCTAAAGTGAAGTAAGCTAGGTGACCGATTTCTTCAGTCTTTCGTCCCGAAAGTTGAACTGTACTCCTCTAAGTTATGTCTCTAAGTGCCGTTCACGGAACACTTTCGACCCTGAAACAATGTCAGACGGACATTGGGACGGGAATGGACATTGTTACCGATGTAGCCATAGACCTGGTGGAAGTTCAGGGTAATTATCTCAATCACACTAATCATCTACATACGACTGTCTTCATAATTTACTCACAGTGACTCCAGTTGTTTCTCTTAATGTGATTTCAAATATTTGATTTTTTTTACATGCAAGTGTCAGGGGAGCAGCATATTCCACCTTATGCCTAATGCTTATACTTTGTTGAAGATAAATAGATGTAGTATTACCTTATATATACTTGAACACACACACACAAACACACACACCAGTGATTAGTTTATTGTGTATGATGCATCACTTGTTATTCCTTAATTGCTTATTAATATGTATTAAAGTCAGATCTGCTTCATGACCAGCTACAGTATGGAGTAAAATTTGCTTGTCAGTGCACCACCTTCATTGATCCAATAACAAGGACAGTATATTTGCAAAAAAACAGTTTATAAGCTGTATATAAACTTAGAAGTGAAAAGTAAGGACTTTCAAGATCTAATATAATTTCTCCTCTTTTAAGAAAGCTTTTACTAACTCTTCAAATCAGTTTTTTTCCTGTAGCCCTTTGATATTCTGCAGTGTTAAGGTCATAAATCCAATATATTGTTATTATTATTATTACTGTTATTATTGTTATACCAATTGGTGTTGTAGTACAGGGGTTCCCAAACTTTTCCATGTCAAGGCCCCCCCAAACAACATTACCTTTTGGCCAGGGACCCCCCAAACCTAAAGACAATGCTACAAATAAGAAACATCAGCTTTTAGACTTTATTTTCTTACTTGAAGATGCGCCAAAAATGCTGCAACGGAAATAGATGTACCCTGCAAAGGCATTAAACCTAGAAACTGTGAAATGGGCCTACTGCTTTTTTCTCCCACTCCTTTTTAAAAAAAAAATTCTAAGCTTTCTCACAGAATTCTGAGGACCCCCAAGCACTCCCTGGAGGCCCCCCAGGGGGCCCCGGCCCCCAGTTTGAAAACCACTGTTGTAGTATACTTAATACTTGTAAGGATTGTGCTTCTGTGGAATGAGCAATAAAAAACTAAATATATAAGTAGTGCCCCCAAAACAGGCGAATGTCCCCTGTAATGATCTCTTGTTGACATTCAGTCTTGTTTTGAATTGCTTTGTGGATTGAATGAGTGGCTTGCATGATACAAGACATAGTTTTTTCATGAGTTGAAAAACAAAACATACAAAAAAAAACAAAACATTATGGTCCTGGACTAATGAGAGCACTTTGCTGATGAACAGTGGGCCAAAATACCTGCCAACAGGTGTAGAAGTCTGATTGAGAGTTACAGAAAAGATGAGATTGCAGATTGCTCTAAAAATATTAGCTTATGATTGGCATTGCATATATTAATTTATCCTATTTTTTCTTTGTTTTTCATTAAATTTTTGTATATTATTGTTTTTGTCAGCTTATTTCACTGACAGCTGATTTTTGCAAGTGTCCTCCCTTTTTGTGCTAAGTTTAAATGCTGGTTTTGAATGCAGGACGTGGATGTGTTAATCTTTCTCATAAGTGATTCAAAAGATTTAATAGGATATTTGCAAAAATGTGAGGGGTGTACTCATTTTTGTGCCTGTGAAAAGCCGCTTATACATGTTCTTCCTTTGTGTGGGCCTTCCCATTACAGATGAAGAGGGGAACGCTGGTGTCAAACAGATGGAGGACATGATTCTGGAGTGTGCCAAACTGGACAGAGAGATTAACTACTTTATTGATGTTGTACAACAAGTTACATCCCAGGTGAGTTGTCATTGATATAGAAAACAAGTTTATCTTTGTATCAAATAAGAAAATCAAACTTACGTGACATCACTGGGTTAAGCATAAAGTCTTTCCCCTCCACAATGGCTCATTTTATATTCATGTCTTTTCCACTTTTCCTACATTTGCTACTCTGATTGCTTGTGTTATTTCGAACACTGAACCACACTCATTTTGCAAGTTAAATAAACGTGTCCTCTTTATGCATTTGTTTAGGTGACCCCGCAGCACCCAGAGACGATGTTCAACCTGGCAGACAAGGTGAAGGAGCAGTTCTCCCAGAGGACTGCCAGACTTTCAGATGCTGAGCTGCACAATCACCAGAAAGTGCTGGCCTTCAAGGACAGCGTCAAGAAACAAGGTAAGGCCTGTGCAGAGACAAGACAGGCTTAAAAACATCCAAATGAATCAACTTTTGGACTCAATCCAATAAATTCAAGGGCATGTAATAAACAGTAATGACGTGAGAGAAAACATGGAGTTTTTTGCTTTTCAAAAGATAATTATTCACTACTTTTTTTGTTTAATGCTCACTAAAGTTTGCTGGCCATCTGTTTTATGGTTTTTCTATCGACCTTTAAATAGTTTAAGAAAAAGAAAAAGCTGCATTATTAAAAAGAAAAGAAGCTGAGGTGTGTTCAGCTACTTAATAAGGCATATTTCTCAAGAACAGCCTTTCTCAAACTGGGGGTCCCAAGATAATTTCAGGGGTTGCCAGATCATTGTTTTTTTTAAAAAGAAGAGATTACCATGTTTTTTTAATGCGTTGATGTGTATTCATGCTAAATAAGAAGCTCATATTTGCTATGTAGATGCTTTGCTATAACCGTGAACCAAATCCCGCCAAAAGCACCTTGATCCTCCTCATTTTTGACATTACTGAGAGTATTCAGGCCTTACATTTAAAACTTTTATCAGGGTTGGGTTCAGGTCAGAAGCGAAGAGACGGCCAGTGCCATGTTAAAAATCCAAATGTAGCCCTGTCTCAGCAAGAGGCTAAGTTTTGATATATGGATGTCAGAATTATGTGCCACCAGAAACCGCTTTATCCTCCTACGTTCTCAAGCCACACATTCAGATCCATTAGCAGTGGGGGTAACCTGGGGGGGCTCAGAAAGGTTCGGGATCTATTGTTCTAGAAGAATCTGAACCAGCAACGTATTAAAACTAAAAATGGAATTTATATGTGATCTGATACAGGATTGTTTTCTGTGTAGCTGGGTGTAATAAATGCTTCTTTTTACCTCAAGACATGGCAAAGCAAGATTTTTACAAACAACATCTTTTTTTTAATGAAAAACAAATATATTTTTTTTGTTCTAAATCCATCACTACATGACATCCATCATGATGGCCGTAACCTTTAAAATGGATCTTTTTACTCAAACTTAGATCCCTGACACTTGGATGTTTTCTTTGAAATCTTTTAATGCTTAATTTATTATTTATCACTGTGAGTGGACATTTGGAAACAAACTGCATGTATGTTGTGTTTTTAGCCAACCAAGAGTCAGAGGTGAACATGGAGGAGCTTGATGAGGACATCGCTGTCACACAGAGCCAAGTCAATTTCACCTGCCCTCTCACACAGGTTAGTTCTTTCTTTTCTACCTCATTTCTGCAATACTTGATGCTTTTTAGCAGCTAAAAATGATCGGTGATCTCATGAGTTTTGTTATGCAACGCACCTCTGTGGATCTTTATTCAAGGTGGAAATGGTGAACCCAGTGAAGAACAAAAAGTGTAATCACCACTATGATGAAGCAGCCATAGTGGGCTTGATCAAAACAAAGCACAGCCAGAAAAAGAAATGCCGGTAAGACACTCTTCCTTTGAGAACGGTGAGAAAGTGGAGTCAGGTTTTGCAGCAGGAAACCACTCAGCAGGCTGGCGTGGGACCAGCAGCAGGCTGCTTTAATTGCCTAATTTCATCTTTCTTTACTTTACTGCTTTGATGTTAGAATCAAATTAAATGTGGCTGCTCCTAGAGGAACACTGATGAAATCCCAAAGCTGGTTGTCAGAGAATCTTTTCTGTTATTCTTTAGCCCGTATGTTCAGTCGCAGCAGCAGCATCGTCCACATGTCTGATGAAATACTGTACCTTTTAGCGAACAGCAGTTAATCAGCAGCCCTGAAGTGCCCGTGTTTTAAGTAATCAAGGCCACCATCAAGGCTTTTATGTCGTAAATATCAAAGCATATGTTCTGTTGAAGAGGCCTCCACAGGTCGTAACTCCTGTTGCTAATTAGGATGAGCTTTTCTCGTCACATTGAAGCAGAGACGTTAGGTGTATGCTCGGTTACACGTGTGCTGAGCACAATTCTGTGACAGCACATGGATAAAACCTCCACAGATTTGATCTGCAAGAAGTTTTTCTTTATTGTGTAACTTTTTCACTCCACTTCTGTCCTCCAGCTGTCCTGTAGTGGGCTGTGGGAACGCAGATGTCAAAGAATCAGACCTCATTCCTGACCAGATGCTGCGGAGAAAGATCCAGAGCCAAAAGAGACTGAACAGGACATAGTACCCTCCATTTCTCTTAATAAGATCTATCCTTCAAACCTGTGCCTTGGCTAGTCCCTGTATACTCAGAAAAGAAAATCTGCAGGAAGTATTTGGACCCATTGTCAACAGTAATATGTTGGTGTTCTGTGTTCAGGTGTTTTTCTTGGAAAACTAATTGATATGCAGAGAAATCCATGTTTTGAGGTGTTCAATTTTACACATTTCTTCTGTAACCTTTTTTGTTCTGCCCTTTTTTTTACGTAATAACTTCAGAGATTCACATGATAGATTGCTGTCGCACTCAGTTACTGATGTTTCCGATCTTATCTAAGTGATGCAGTAAGTGGGCTTCACCACAAGAGGGCAGAGTTTGCTTAATGGCAGCGTCAATCCAATGAAACCAGCAGCACTGTGGTATAAATCCTCAGTCTCATTCATACAGTAGTCACCAATGGAGCCCCTCAGGCTTCTGGTAAATGAGCGAGCATTAAATCATAAAATGAATAAATTAAAATCAACATTTTTTCCAGATAGGAAGCTTTATTCTAATAGCAGGAAAAACTCTTCCAATTAGAATTAGATGCTGAAATTGTGTAAAAGAGCCATAAACAAACATCTCTTTTAGCTCTGTGGGAATGCTCTTACGTGATTAAGTCCCCCGAGTATTCACGTTACTTGTGAAGGGTCATTGTTCCAAAGAGAAACAAACAAAGACTGTATTGAGATAAAACTAGGCAAAGCTAATCTTTTAATGATCTTGCATCAGTATTTAAATCTCTAATGACTCTTTCCTTGCATTTGACTGTATCACAGCATTTAGAGCATTTTGCTAATGAAGAAATTAACTGGCAACAGATACACTGACTAATTGTGAGTCATTCATTTCCCCATTCCACTTCCCTTTCAATCACCATACCACACTCATTGCTTTTACTGAACAACATGCTAAGTCACCAGAAATTTAGTAACACGCTATTGTGGAAAGTGCAAACTCACATCAGGGTTACAGATAACAAAAACGACAGAACCATCATTCTTTTCTCCCCTTTTTTTTCTCTAACCTTTTGCAGATGGTTGGGAAGGCTGGATATCTTAAGAAATTCAATCAAAAAATATTTAAGGGCACATAATGCTGTGAAAAATAATTTCTCAGAGATGTTTGCTTTATTTCTGGTTGTGTTTGACCTGGAATTTACACTCATCTCTTTAGAGGCTCCAAGGTATAAAAGCTGCCTTAGACACTGTAAGCCTGGATGTCTGGCTTGTCCAAGGAGGATTTTACCTTTGGCTGTCTGGAAATGAATATATTCTCATGTCTTGGCAGAGGAATCTTGGCTGTGGCAGTGCTTGTGGTGGATGGACTGGGAAGAGAACAACAGGGCTCAGATAAGCCTAACTTCATCTTTCGGGGTGTCTGAGTGTCATGCCTTTCTTCCACTGTTAGTTATTTTTGGTCAAGTACAAACAGTTTGAATAAAAATAATTTATACTGCACCAGATATTGTGCCCAGTATGGATCAGAGGAAGCCCAATTAACACCTGAGCTTGTGTTCATGTCTTATAGTAGTCGGTACAACTGGGAACTGAGTGGGGAAACGGTTAACATGGAATATTCAGCTGGTCTGAGTTTGCTTTCACATTCTCCGGAGGCGGCGTTGCTTTGAGGATTATTAACTATTCTGAATTTGATTGGTAGTTTGTCAAATTTATTAACTTGGGAAAACAAGATAAATCCTGCATCATTTATTTTGAAACCTGCCATTGTAGTGATGCATTTTCATACAGTTTTGAGCTTTATTCTTTATATATA
>JBBDHI010000006.1:20638927-20653288 GCA_037177115.1 Craterocephalus stercusmuscarum
TGTGATTGGCTGATTGGAAATTAAGTGTTAATGAGCAGTTGGACAGGTGTACCTAATAAAGTGGCCGGTGAGTGTATGTTATTGTGCTTATATTTAAACTGGGCAACCAGAAAAACTGAAGTCAATTAAGGTATTCAAGTCATAATCAGAATATTCTAACACTGAGAGCTGCTTTAATAAAGCATTGTGCTATTAATCAAACATTGCCCTAACATGACAAAGCTGATGTCATATTGGTCTCAAACATCCCATGGATGAAAGCACATGGTTGCAAACTATGATATCTTATCGGTTTTGTCTGGATTTGCTGGTTTTTGGTTTGTTTGTTTTTTAAATCAAGCTGAATACAATTTTTTTGTTGAAATGTATGTAATGTATGCTGAATACAATTTTTTTGTTGAAATGGACCCATCTGAAATATTCTAACATGGAATAAACTTTAACCGTCTGCTTGCAAGTGTGCAGGGAATTTCACAGCCAGCCATTCAGTTGTTACTGTGATGTTTCATCCGGATTGGACAGAAACCCAGAACTGACATTTGCATCCAAGAAAGTCCAAAATTTATGACTTTCTTTTCTTGAAGTATTGAATGTAAATAGATTACCTCCCTACTTCATGCTTGGTCTGAGTGACCAAAGCTTATAAAATATGACTCAATGCTGTTAATCATTCAATGAATCATCAAACCCAAAACTATTCAGTAGCTTAGACCATTGCTTACTAACTGACCAAGCACTCGCTGGGACTTTCCATGTCATCCTGTGGTTCAGCCGGCTCTTTAAATAGACTTAAACAGACTTCAGGGGCTATCAACTCTATAAACATCGCTGTATACCCCTGCAGTTCGTGGACTAATAGACTTTTAAAAAGAGTTCCTCTTTTTCTCTACACACATCACTGCGCTCTGCATGTTGTGGGGCTATTTTTACATGAACCATATCGGCTGTGGCTGCAATTATATGAGATCATTTCGCCCAGTCAGAACAGTGTCTGCTCAGTTTGCTTTCATATACTCTCATGTAAACGTGCAGAGTCTGTGCAGAGCTCTTTGACCTTTTGCATACATTGGTTTTACATTCAAACCTCAAGCATAAACCCACAGACACACCTGTTTCAAACTGTTCGGCTATGACAAAGTGATGATGACCAGCACATTAATGTAAGTTTAATACAGTGATGTGATTAGTCTAAGGCTGGAATGGTTGAATCATCCTTTTCTACTTGTTTAAGGATTGTTTGTAACTCAGCAACTTAGTCCGCACGACGAAAAGCACATCAGTCACATGCACATGGCTGGTCGTGCTCAAAGGCAGGGATGTGCTTTAGCACATGCACTACAGCTGAAACCATCCCGCTGGTTCTTGGAAGAGGAGCAGTGACATGCTTTGCAGATTGTGCAGCACTTCAGGAATTTTGAGGATTCAGGAAGTCTCTTGTTCTTCCTTGCTTTTGCTGTGTAGAGATGCACAAAAAAATCTCACGTAACCAAAGTTGTGCACGCATTTTGAGGCACTGCAGCTTTTTACTCACAATGATCAAGCAAACTATTTGCTATGTGGGAAGCAGCTCTAGATTAAACCACTGTATGCATGCTTTAAGTGAGATATTAGAGGCACTTCCTCACTGATCATTTTTATCTTCTTTACAGCTGGCTGACAGACTTAGCTAAAAGGCACCTTAAAGATTTCCCTCTCTGTGAAATCCCTGTTCATTGCCTGTACGGCACAAGGTTAAATGACAAGAGCAAAGCTCTCAAAGCTATAAACAAATCAATATAAACTTTAAATATGCTTCCCTAAAACTTCATGGATGAGTCTGTAAATACATGGAGTGTTTGATAAAAGCTGATAAGGTCTGACCCAGTGGCCTGGAGAGGATTAGTTTACACATTATCTTCACAGCGCAGGTCAAAATCAATATAATCCCCTCAGCCAGTCCACAGTGATCAATTCAGACTGTTTGGGGAAAAATTTTGATACAGTGGTAAAACCTAGCTGCATACAAATACCCTTATAAAATACCGAGTGCATCTTAATGATACAGACTGCTTTATTATGGTGGGACTCGCTGAAAATGCTGATGTTAGACGGGAATGTTTCACATTTATATTTACTCTGACAGGCAGTCTGCTGGGGAAACACAAGCAGAATATTTCCTAAACTCTTTATCATCGGTGCATTATACAACACATATATTTATAGTGATCGTATTGGTATGATTCAGACTTGTGATCCTACATATGAAAGTGTGTGTGTGAAATTATTCTTTGTGGATTCTGGTTTGAGGGATGTTAAGACAGCAATCAGTCAATGCAGAACACCTGTATGAACGTGGAGGAGCAATAATAATGACATCCTATGCGTTTAGGTGAGAGCTCTTTAAGTTCTCAAACAGTCCCAAGAGAGAAGTAGCCTGGAGTAAGTGAAGTACTGGAGTAAATGTTCTTCCCATTACTGGTTAGTTATAAATTAGTCTTCACAGCTGCTTCACATGATTGAAAAATGCTTTCCTGGTCGGCTTTTATCCTGTTCAAACATCTCATAATGAATTTCCAGGCTGTCCTCCGACCCCATCTTTGCACGACATTAAAATTTTGACTCCTCCGCTCATTTCTCAAGGAGGTTTTGCAATCCTAAACGTTGATAAACAAAGCCACGTGTTGCAGGGAAGTTTCCAAAGTGGGCGGAGCTCGCGCATTTCCGGGTTCTGACTTGGAGGATATAAAGGGAGCTGCGCAGTGTCAACAGAAGGATAGAAACATACCGAGGGAAAAGCACTTTGAAGAAGCGCAACAGACTCATTAACTTATTTACTTTTAGCATTATTTGAAACTTCTTTAACGAGTCACCGAGTCGGGATGCCTTTTCTCGGACAGGACTGGAGGTCACCGGGTCAGAACTGGGTAAAAACCGAAGAAGGGTGGAAAAAGACAACAGCAGACGACAGAAACAACAATGTCTCGGTCGAGAGGTTGGTTCCCAGTGATAATATTAAAGAGTTTGATGAGTGCGGTCGCTCTGCATCGTTTTGGGCGCTGCGTAATTATTGCAATGCGGGACTTTTGTTCTTTAAAGAAGGATGGAGGGCAGGAGGAGGAGGGAGAGTGTTTTTCAAAGGAGTTCAAACAGCATCAGGAAAAAAGGCAGGGTGACAAACTGCAGGCCCCCTTCATGTTGGTTTCCATCAGTGTTTTTGTGGTTGCCAGGCTCCTGTCCAGCTTAATCGCTGAGCTATTAATAACTTCACAACAAGTGAGGGGATTAACAAACGCCTGTTGAACATGGCAACTTTCCAAAAACACCGTCTTCACTTTCCAACTCCAGAAGCCAACATTTGACCATGACCCCGAGCCCTTTGAAATGGCTTTGGGAAATTTTGCTGCAAGACGATGAGGATGATGAAAACACGCCTTTTAAATAAGTGTTTGTCTTTCCAGCTTCTGCAGAGTCAAAGAAGAGGAGTGTTTTAACAAAGAGAACTTGCTGCTCTCGCTCAGTTATGACATGGCTGCCAAGAAGAGGAAAAAGGACCTAATGAACAACAACACCAAGGTCCCCTGTGAGTGCCAGCGAGAAGATCCAAACACTCCTTATGCAAACATGCGAACCACAACATTCACGGCTTGTTTTTCACTCATTTTAAGGCACAGAAGTTAAGATGCAGATCCGAAATATTGACAAGAGTGGATAGCAAGGATGTTTTGTTTATGATTATATCAGCAACCATCCCACTCTGAAGTTGTCTTATTTGTGATGTGTGCTGTGCTTATAAGCTGCTTAATGAGGGCAGGCCAGTGATATAAACTCTCTTTTCTTGCCAGATTTCCACAGGGAAAAGTGGATTTATGTTCATAAGGGAAGCACCAAAGAGGTAACGCGCCAGCTCATTTTGTTTTCATATCACCATCTCCAATCATGCTTGCAAGTGTAAACTCGCTGTGAAAACTCTGTGCTCTTGGTGGAGGATTGCAATTTAATACTCTGATAATTAAATTCTCCCAGCGCCACGGATATTGTACGCTGGGAGAGGCCTTCAACCGCTTGGATTTCTGCAGCGCCATCAAGGACACCAGGAGGTTTAATTATGTCGTCAGAGTGAGTTTCATCTCCTTTCTTTTTCTATCCATCAGTTTTTTTTTGTTGTTTTTTTTTTTTTAGTCTCTTTGCTTGTCTTCTTCTGGTGGAGATGTTTTTATCCTAGTTGCTGAGACGGGGTGAAAGTTAAGAGGGTGTATGTGCTTCTGCGAGGTCCTTATCAGCGCTCTGCAGACAAGGGGTCTCTTCAGTGATGATACTGAGCCAGGGAGAGTATATGTTTGTGGTTGAATTGAAAAGTCTATTTAAAAAAATCTGTTACTTCCTGCTTCTTCATCATGATGATGACAGTAAGAATAATAATTATTTCCAGAATAACAATACATCGAGCAGTAGGGGAACGGCTCATTTTCATCCATATCATTATTTGCAATAATGATACACAGACACATGTTAACCCATGTGAGTGAAGGGGTTTATGTGGTTGCCCTCTCCTATACTGGTGAGGGGGTCTGACAGCTGTGTGCTGAGGTGTGACTGCCTGACAGGGGTTTATGAAACCAGATCTGTCGGTTGACCGGTGATTCAGACCCCCACCACCATCACACACACTTTCCTCTGCCAGATTAAGCCTCCTCTGTTTGTGTTGTCTCCCCCTTTCCATCTGTTTTTCCATCTCATCTCTTCCTTTGGCATGGTTTTCCTTTTTTATTTAAATATATTTATTTTATTATAAAACTTCAATCACATTTTATTGTAAGGCTCTGTCTGCCAAGTTTTCATTTTGGCAGGACTGAGCGATCATGTTTGCTGTTTTTAAAAGTGTCACCAATTCACAAATGCGACACGAGTTGTCCAACATAAAACTGAAGAGGAACGGTGAGGCAGACAGTCGGCTATTTGTTGGAGTCTTTGGCTCTTTAGATCCTGCTAGAGAAGACGGTGCGGTAAACTCACAGAACAATACTCTGTAACACAAGCGTCTGGTCTGGACACAGTGTCCTGGGTCACTGCTCTTCAAGGCACAACTGCTATCTGATGGCATTTAAGGGTTCATTTAACTCTGACTCGGTTACACAGATCATATTATTCCACAAAGAAGGCAAGAAGGCGACTCCTCTGCGCTCGGGGCAGATCAGTAGAGATCACTTTAGGCAGAAGTCATTCATAAAGTTGAAATTTAGTCCTATAAGCCAAGGCTGATTTGGTGCTTGGAAATAAAAATTAACCCTAAGCCCAATGCGGTCTAAAAGTAGATATGGAAACACACGGTTCCACCCGACCGCACTACAAAGAGAAGACTTGATGAGCTTCTAAAAGAAGGACATGGGATTAGGTTTTAGGAATGAAGCTGGGAAGAATGGGCCCAGAAAAAGCAGAACGGACTGGAGAGCTCTAAAACTGGGAAAGCTGACAGGGAAGTCTCGGAGGGGAGTCATTTTGTTATTAAGGTGGGCTTTATGAAGAACCCCCCCCGCCCCCCCTCCCCAGGCTCATCACTGTGGCAGGGATTTACTTGGATGCTTCCCTACATGTAAGGCTTCCTTTTTAACATACACAAACTCATTTTCTCATATCTCAGAGTGTGTGTCTGTGAGGGTCAGATGTGAGAACGGCTTGAAAGTGAGTTTTAAATCCATGATGTCACAGCGAGTGTGTTGCATGCCAGACATGCCACCCTGGTGCCCAGTGTTTGCCTGCGTGCTAACGGCAACATCCGCAGACGTAAACACACATTTCTGTGAGATGATTCGGCTAGTTCATGTGACGGGTAGATCAGGAGTGAAAAGAGAACTTGCAGAGGCTGATGCGGCTGACGGGCTCGGCCAGTGTCCAGCACCTTTCCAGAATTCTCCGGCGTGTAAGTGCCTGTGTAAGAATGCAGCCGAACAAACAAAGTAAGGAGGCAGTGGAACAGGGAGTCTCTGCAGCTGACGGGCGGAATCTTGTTTTCTTTTCTTTCTCTGCTGTAGCTCCTGGAGCTTATCGCCAAGTCCCAGCTCCCCTCGCTCAGCGGAGTGGCGCAGAAAAACTACATGAATATTCTGGAGAGAGTAGTTCAGAAAGGTGAGCCCCATCACACCTGTTTGTTGGTTTGTTTAGTTTTTTTTTTTTTTGGAGGGCTTTGGTTTCTTTCCTCCTCGCCTCTTTTGTTACGTCAAGCTACACACAGTTGCTTACTCCTCCTCTTCTCACACTCCCATTATTTTGTAGGTTAAGCCAGAGTTTGCTTCAGGAAGGGTGAAAATGGGCCTAGACAATATCTGAGGGAAGGCTGGGGATTAAACTTAGTGCTGAATCAACCCAGTGCAAAACACTGACAGTCACCAGACCCCTCAGAAAGCCACAATGTAAACTAAATGTTCCCTCCTGCTAAACAAAGATTCAGGTTGTTTAGGTGGCGCTATGAAACCTTTTGGCCAAATATTATGAGTGGAATGGGCGGGAGACAGCAGCCTCTCCAAAACATTTGGCTTAACTCTGCATTTCGTTGATTCACAATAAATGGTTTACTGTCAACTAGGCTGTTTGTTTTTGTCCAGTTAGAGATTGAACCTTTTTAGTGATGAATGTTCAACTCCCCGCAGTTCTCGACGACCAGCAGAACGTCCGTCCCATCAAGGAACTGCTGCAGACACTGCACATCTCCCTGTGTGGCCTTGTTCAGGACATGGGCAAGTCTGTCCTGGTGGGGAACATCAACACGTGGGTGCGCCGCATGGAGAGCATCCTGCAGTGGCAGCAGCAGCTGGACAACATCCAGATAAACCGAGTAAGCATCTGCCTACAACACAAGATCCCGGAGCAGCTCGGACGTCTGAATTTCCACCATAATCACGATTTTTGTCTCTGCTTCAGCCCACGTCCACGGGCATGACGCTGACCGACCTGCCCGCCAGCCTGCAGCTGAACATCATGCAGTGTCTGTCAGATGGCAGGGACCTGGTCAGCCTGGGACAAGCGTGTCCAGACCTGGGGGCCCTGACAGAGGACCGGCTGCTGTGGAAGAAACTCTGCCAGTACCATTTCACAGACAGACAGGTATGTGGAGCGTTCTGCACACACGCAGGAGAGGAGGCAATCATGCAAACCAGCATTTGCCTACATGGAAGGTTTAGATCTATGGTGAGGAGATGAAGTATCTGAAGCCTCCCATTTTGAAATTTAGTTTTAAACCAGCGATGCATTGAACATGAGAGCTGCGTGAACGTGAGGATTTGGTTGATATGTGGGTAAAAAGGGTGTCTCTATGAATTTTGCCTCAAACTGGGTGTTTCTTCTCTCAGATCACAACTTTTAAAGACTTTCTGCTTCTTTAGATCCGCAAGCGTCTGATGGTGTCGGATAAAGGTCATTTGGAGTGGAAGAGGATGTACTTTAAGCTGAGCCGTTGCTATCCTCACAGAGAGCAGTACAGCGATACCCTGCACTTCTGCACACACTGTCACATCCTTTTCTGGAAGGTACTTTAATATTTCTGCCACTTCACACTAGATCAAAGCAGATACGAGTCTGAAAGTCGCTGTTAGTAAAGCTTTAGTTTTAATGGTAAAACCCTAAAGGAGGAAACATGATCTACTTTTTAACTTGTATGTTTTTTGTTTTTTTTTCTTTTGTTTCCTCATCAGGATACCAACCATCCCTGCACAGCAAACAACCCAGACAGCTGCACCATACCCCTCTCCCCACAAGACTTTATCAATCTGTTTAACTTCTGATCCCCCCCAAAGACCCAGATGGACTGTTTGTACATACACTGTTGCTGTACATAGATGTGTTCGATGTTTTTGTTTCATATCACAATGGAGTCCTGGATGTATATTTAGTTGCAGCATGACTCTGGAGAGGATAAAGGCAATGGGACAACTATGCAATTTTAATCTTTTGGGTGAACATTTGCAGTTTGAAAGCAAGTGAATGTGAGGAAAAGCTCCAGTGATATCCAAGCAATGGACCTGTGGACTGAGCGGAGCAGAGGGAGGGAAAAAAAGGGAATTTTCAGCTTTCGGAGATGAGTCTTAGTTTAATGTGGTTTCTTAAAATGACCCATCCTCTTTCCTTTTTATGTGGAGGATTTTTGGTTTTATTTTACATTTCAAATGTAAATGTTTGTTTCAGCATGGGAATAAGGATGATAGTTTTAAAGTTGTGATTATGAGGCCTTTATTTTAAAATGGGAAGGTGCAATGTGTTTAATGTGGTCAGATTTCATTTTGGCTGTAAAAAGCATCTGCTTGATTGCAGCAGTAACCAAGGAAATTAATGCGAGAAAGAGAAGATGTTGTGAGACAGATTTGTTGACACACCCATGGTGTCCCTTTTTGCCTTCTTTGATATTTATTACATTTTTTTAGTCCTTTAATTTTCTACTGTGGTGGTTGTAGCAGCAGCACCAGATTGCAGTATTACCAAAGTGTGTTATAAAGTCAGTATAACAATGTTGTGCCTTTTTTTTTTTTTTTTTTAAATCATGAAACTTGAAGAATTTCTTGTACAATTTAAGTTGTTTGCAGGGCTTTAAGTGCTTCATTTTTACTATATTTTCTTCCCCTGCTGATACCAAAATTCAACGCTAGAAGCATTTGTCTAAACCCTCTTGCATGTTTTCTTTTTCCCAAACAAGTTGGATTTAACTTGTTTGTTTATTGCATTTACTGGCAGGGGGTTACACTTGCTCACTTATGTTTCAGGAAGTGGAAATTGTTGTGGTAAATGTGCTGTTTGGGCCTGATTAACGTCAGTCAAGGCTCAGACAATGAGGAAAGATGTACATGCTGTGCAATGCTGTCTATGTTCTATTGAATAAATAAATAAAACTATTTGGCCATTCATTTGCATGAAGGTGGGACTGAGATTACTTTCAAAGATCCACTCTGGGGGGATTTTATGTTATGTAACTGTTCAATAGTTCCTCAATGTTTACAAAGCCTGTCTGCTTCTGTAGTTGCTCACAGTAGAAGTCTGCCCTCTGTTGGTAAAATTACAGACTTCAACATGTCAGCACCCTTATTTCAGCAATGTGGTTATTTCTATTTCAAACACATTTAAGGAATATGTACAGTGAAGAGGAAATCATCAATTTATGCTCTCTTGCAGACAACTCTTAATGTCTTTCATCCCAATTATACAGCAGATAATCAAATGCTAATACGTGTAAAGTGACCTTTTCCTGGGTGAACCTATGAAGTACAGGCAGAATGTAATGCACACTACTGTTATCCTGATCATAATGTATCTATCATCACACCAGCTGCCCATGTGGGTATTATTACTGTCCAAACTCATTATAAAAGGATTCAAAAATCCAAGAATCACCAGATGTGGCGTGAAAAGTTAAAATGGCCAATAATGCAGAAAAATCATTGACAACCTGTAGTTTGGTTCTACGCATGCTTCAGTGTAGTGTTACACAGCTGTGTTTAAAATGGCTCACTTTTAACATTAATTCCTTCATCATTTCCTAAAATCTTTTCATTTTCCATCTCATTTACATGCTCACAACCCCCCCCCAAATACTTCTGTATATGAATTAAAATAAACTTCAACTACAGCTTGTTTCAACAATCTTTTAATTGCAGCAGGACAACTGAGGTTAAAACCAAAATAAAAATGTTACATTTAGTCATTTCTTTGTGCAAAGCTCATACTAATGAAAGCAATGTCATCTACTTGTTTTAAATAATGTTTTTAAACAACATTAATATAAATATCAGGTAAATATTAATCTTATTCAGAAATACCTTTTAGCACATAAATCACAGTGTGCAGCATTGCACATACAGTACTGCCCTGATCTTCAGGGTGTATAGGTAGCCTCTATGGATCAGTACATTTGGAAGCATGATGTGTATGACTGGCAAAACAATGATACACAGGCATCATTTTAAGGCCACATAAATGAGTCATTTCCCCAACTTTGAAGGCTAGTGTGTATTTATCTTACACCCTGCCTCATCCTCATCCTCATTTTATCCATTAAATCACTCTGGTTTGAGGCAAAGCCGGCCATCAGTTACATCAAAAAGGTGCCGGTGTATTGGTGCTTTGAAAAAAAGAATGCAATCATGTTTTAGACCCATCTTTTTTAAATTGTTTGTCGTTTGTTTTCGATGGGCAATATTTCTTTGAAACTGTATCATTCTATATCTTATAGAATATCAGCTGATATAGCAACTATATCATTCATATAAGCATTCTTTTCTTTTATTACTTGCCTTCCTGTTTTACTTTTATCATGCAAACGTCATCTACAGTGTGTGCCCAGTGTAAAACATTATATGCAGCAGTAACCTCTTTATAATTTAACCTCCCACCTTCTAGAGAGGTCTTCAGTGTGAAACACAAGACGGGAGTTAAATCTGTTCAAATAAAGTACGACGGTTGTGGCATTTTATGAACAAAGAGCTGTTCTCGGGCTTCAGAAAAAAAAGTCTGTGCACGTGTCCCCTTTGCATTCCTTTCCTTTACTTAGCTGCTTTCTAAATTGAAGATATGGCATAACATTTATGTAAATATGGGGAAATTATACGACATTTAAACCAGGTCAGTGTGTTAGACTTGTAAAGTTGATTTAAAGTAGAACTGGTTTAATGAGTTAGCGATGAGCCACGTGTCACGGACTCAGCCCCACGACCTATAAATCCTACGCCAACATGCTCTGCAAACCATTCAGCTTTGGCAGAAGTTTACGTTCAGTCCAAAAGGTGCGAGGGGTGAAAGTCCATGAAGCCTCCCAGACAGTTTTAGTATCGGCTGCAGAGGGTCTGGAAATGCTGAGGATCCTCTGTCATTTATGAGGTGTGGCTGAGGAGAGTCGTCACCACTGCAGACTTGGAGGCCTGTGCATGTAAATGATAAGAAATAAGTGCTGTTGGACCCATACCACCACACAAACCTGCTATGTGAGACATAAAAGCTCCCTTTTTCTGCTAATCTGCTGCGACTGACAGAAAGTTTGCAAAAGAAAGCAAAGAAAAGAGTTACCGGAGTTAGTAAACATCACAGAGAGGTTTCTCTCTTTCAGAGTTCTGAATAATCCATTCAATTGCATCCCAGCCCTACAGATCCACACAGAAAAACAGAAGATTAAAGAGCAGACAACGTGCATACCCAGAGACAGCAGAGCATCTGAGGGCATACTAATGACTGTATGTTACCATACATACAGTACAGAAACAAACAAAGACAGCAGAGTCTTATTTGGACAGAACCATGCAAAGAAAGCACCGCAAGTCTTTCATCCGTTAAATCGGAGTTGATCCACTGATCCGCAAAAGTTTGGTCACAATGTGTGTCTGTGCATAGCTAAGTGAGTAAAAGATGCCTGGCTTTCAAAAGGCTTAGAGTAAAAGACTATTTCTGTTTCCGTCTTTTTCTGCTCTAAACGTAACAAAAAAGGGGAGAGAATCCGAAGCCAAAGTTTAGCCAGTAGCTCGGTGAGCACCACAACACTTTCTGTTGAGGCTTTCACTTCTCGCTGGGGGATTTCTATACATGCCATCTCCAGAAAACTCTGCAGATTAGATTCTTGGCCTATCTTTCATGCTCTTTGAAGCCTATCGATAGATTTGACCCGAGTGCCTTGGGGCCTGGAGATTGTCCATTGTGTAATTTGAGGTGTTTGTGCTACAGAAGCCGTGAACACCACGGCTCTACCAGTAAAACTTTACAGACACACTGGCTGCAAAACAAGCCCAAAGCATGGTTAAACCACCCCCGTGCTTCACAAATACTTTGTTTAGATCTTCATTTGCAAAATAATTTAATTTATAGTCAAGCGATAGTGCTGGATTTGAGCTTACAGCAAATGCAAGCAGGGTTTTTGGAGGCTTGTTCATCAAGATACTTCATTTTTCGAGTGCTACGCAGCTTCCCAGAGGAGCTAAGGGAAGAGGAGCTGATTTCTTATAAAGCTTTGAAATTAGTTTCACTTCACCCTCCAGGACCACATCCCCGTGGTGGTTATAGTCATAGAACCATACGGGCAATGGAAGACCATCGCAGGTAAATTATCTGAGCGCTCCCTTTTCTTAGTGGCCTAAATGCTTTGGGATCCTTTCCTTTTTGATCACCCAAGAACTGAACAACACTCAATAATATGATGATGGAAATCAGTTCATCTTCATTTCACACAACTATGCACAGATGTAGAAATTATGACCAGGCTTATGGAACTTGCTTTTATGTCGGATTACCTTCCGGGCGTTAGCAGACATACTCCTGACCATCATCCCCTCTAGATAACTGCTCAGACTGACCCCCTTCACTGTAATGATGGCTTCCTGTGTTAAGACAGTCCTGCAGAGACGGCAAGAGATGACCGACACAGAGAGAGAGAGAAAGAAATATGATCACTGCACTGTTATGCACCTGCAAGAACAGAGCGTCTTGCTCATTTTTGTCTTTATCTCTGTGTTAAAAACATGGGAGCAGGTGAAGTGTGAGAGCTCTAACCAAATAAATGCTTTGAGAAATGTATGTAAACGTGAACTTACACCTCTGGGTTGTCTGGATGTGGTCTGTAAACAAGCCTCTCGTCCACTGATATCAGGTTGGTGAGAGTAATCTAGAGAGATTCAGGATGAGTTTGGTTTACACCAGATTTCATGATGCAGAAAGTGTTCACAGCGAGCAGTAAAATCTAATGATTCATGATTAAGTATGAGTATCTGCTGGGCTCCAGCCATCCCACAACCTTGCACTGGAATAAGTGAGTAAAAATAATCAATGGATGAGCGGATGATTAACTGTGTCACAGTCTGTTAAACAGTAGCTGACAGTTTGCATAAACTGGGGGTCTTAGCATGATCAAAAAGCCTGGTACAAACTGACATTTGTTGAGCACAGCTCCATCTTTTTCTCCTCCGGGTCGACTATCGAATGCTCCTTCACGTAGGTCTGAGTGTGGTTGGTTCCCAGTATCTACAAGCAGAATAATGCAGAACTCAATCAGTGGGGATGATGCTTGAAAATGGCCGTTTTGACTCAGTTCATACCGTGATCTCTTCCATCTAGCCCACATATAAATGTATTTTCTATGCATCTTAGTGTTTATGACTGACCGCTCGTACGATACCCGGTAATCCCCACTCTGTGCTGAGCAGTCTGTGGCTGTGAAGACGCCCCTCAGTGTCCAGGCCGCGGTCCAACACGTCCACCCCAACCACGTTTGGGTTCATGGGGTTGGGGTACTTCCTCATGGCAGCCTTGATCACTGTCTCCCAGGGGTAACTGCACACAGCCCAGCACAACATCACATTATGTAAAACCCCCCAACATTAATTTCTCTGGGACAAACATAAGACAACAGAAAACATCATCAGTGTTGTTATTAATTTTTTAACAGGAGGAAATAGTTAAAAATCAGCAAATGAAAATGAAGGTGTGAACTTAGCTGTACAATGGCAGACCGGTTCAGCCTGCTATTGAATCTATGTATGTCCTGAACAATACATCTTTGTGTAAACCAACCTGAAAACATGCTCCGTGGTCCAGATCTTCATCATTCAAATGATTGTCTTGCCCGTATCACTGAAACAAACACCCTGCCTAGCTAAACTACATCTCACCGGACCATTATTATATGAGGAACTAGCTCCAACGGTCACGGAAAGGGGCCTGCTGTGTGATGGAGCGCGCGGCGGTCAATAAGCAGAGTCCAGGCGAAGCATGTCCCCTCGCGCTGACATATGTGGCTCGCGTGAGACGAGTTACTGATTCACGTGCCACTGCGACAACAGGCAAAAAACACGTAAAGGATAAACAAAAGCTAGGACAAGAGAGTAGCCGGTGCAGTAGCCGAACCACCAAGAGTCAAGCGCCACGGAGTGAGATGCGGGATTAACGACAAGCGTGGCAAAATAAACCTTCGCTGACCTCCTCGCCTTCCGTTTGACCCACAGCTCAGCCTCAGATATATTCTAAGGAGATATGTTGAAGAACATTGTATACATTTTAAACAGCCTTAGTCGACGAGTGTAGCGAGGACTGAAACGGTAGCCGCACTTTGTACATTAATCCACCGCCAGCGGCCCACAGGGCTCTACTTCCGGTCTGGTTACCGATAACTTTACTCAGCGAGAGCTGATGCTCTGCCGCATCCGCCTCCTTTTGTGCGCATGCGTTTAGCATCTTTCCATCATCCCCGACAAGTGGAGGAAAGAGGAGCGGAGATATATCAAGTTACACGAAGATACCACGAGCCTAGCCGGAAATTGTGTAAAAAGGCTTTTAAATAAAAACCGTCGTGGAAAATAATAATAATAATAATAATAATAATAATAATAATAATAATAATAATAATAATAATAATAATAATAATAATAA
>JBBDHI010000006.1:20682543-20693649 GCA_037177115.1 Craterocephalus stercusmuscarum
TTTTACTTTATATAAACCATAAATTAATGATTTACATGTGAAAAGGAAGGATTTAAAAGCATATGTTTCCTTTAAAAGCATGATATGTCCACTTTAATCAAACTAATGAGCAAATCAAATGCGGTGGTCTTTAACCTCCAAAGAATTGACTGTAATGTGAGCAAATTTATGTGAAGAAGTTAATTAAAAAAACATTATTTTAAAGTGAATCGTGAATAAATTCAGCAGACAAGAAACTGTTGTTACCCAGATTTTGGTGTTAATGCCCCAGTAGAGACAAGCCAATTTTTTCTTGTTTAGGGGCAATTTGAAAGTTTGTATTGATCACACTGATGACCGTCCTGATACTACTGTGGTGTAAAGTATTTGTAAACTTGTGAAGATGCCGGAAAAGGAGCAAAGAGCTGATTTATGCAGTTTAAACCCCTCCATGATGACTGTTTGTATTCACATTAGCTGAATCTGCTAACGTTGGTTGGTTTGTGAGAGCACTTTGAAGAGTAAAGGATTATGTGGTGGACTGTGGAAAGGAAGCAAATGTGTTCGCTAAAGTAGAAATGTTTCATGTTGTAATAAAGCTGTAATCGCAATGACATCTGGACGTTGTCACGGTGAAGCCAATGTCCAGATGTGTCCTATCGTAGCATCACTTTGAACTGATCAAGCGTGGCATATAATTGCGATACTTGAGATTAAAGGCGAATATTAAGTGAGCCGGTTGAGCTTGTCCATGGCTGCAGCCTCTAGGAAGTCATTTAATTCCTGAGATTTTAATGACAAACCATTTCCCGTAGCTGAAGCCTGAATATGACTACTGCATGCTGTCTCTTCGTCCTTTTGAGGCATTTCCTTCACCAAATACCAAGACAGCCTCTGAAGTCCCGGGCAGAGGCTCAGTCGCAGTATTTCCAGGCATATTTCTCAGAATGATCCTGATTTATGAAAGCTGCTGGCAGCTAAGAGACATCTCACTCTGTCTTAGCAGCCAACTCCCCCTCCTCCCTTTACCTCGGCTCTGCAGCCCCCCTCGGAATGTGACATTGTACAAGGCTGTGTGTCCGCTATTAATAGTGGGTCACCCTGGTGACACAGTTACCTTTATATACCCTGTGCCATGCTGTGACACTCATGAGTAGTTGGAAGTAGCTGTTTAAGACTGAATTTGAGGTGTCCAGATATTAAAGCAGGCCTGGGCTTCTCTGAGCTGGATGCATTGGCGGGAATCTGTCCCTATTGACAAGCTCAGTCAGGTTCTTGAGGAGATAATTTGCCCTTCTTGTATTAATCAGTGAAAACAGTTGTTGGTTTTTTTTAATACGACTGCAACCATTTTTGCGCCAGCCCGATTTGTTTACATTTGGATGTTTAAATAGACTGCGGACAGCGCCCATTATCGTTCGTCTCTAATTGTGGAGAAGTTTGAGAAGAGCCACAGGCAGACAGAATGCACCGACTTGTTTTTCTACACCCATAATTTCTTGACCCCAGGCCACATGCAGAAATAGCACCATGACCGGAGCTTGTAAGAAGGCTTTGGTCGACGTCTGTGGCTGAACACTGAAATAACACATCCTGGCATGCTCAATTGCACAAACTACATACACACAGAGAGAAACATGGGAACACATGCACATACAGAGGCGTTGTCTTGGGATTCTTCCAGGACTAAAACTTACTTTTTTTCTGTTTTTTTTCTGTTTAGTAAAAATGCAAATTTACCACAGAATGTACAGATCATTCCACTTAAACACACCCGTATCCTTAGAGGAAAGGGAACACAACTTAGGCCTTTTTATTATGTTTTTTCTGAAGGTTTTTGTCTTACGTTTGAAAGTTTCCATTGTCTTTGTTGTCACTGAAATAATTTGTTTAGGAATTCATGTACAGAAAGACTTCTTGCAAAGAATGGGAAAATCCCAATGGAACTCCCCATGCTATTTTACTCCTAAAGGACATTGAGATCAAATAAAGGGCTTTGAGATATCTGAATTAAAACTAGCATTTCAAATTGAATCCAATAAAACAGGACGCTAGCGATAGACGGAGACAATGGTGGCCATTATTTCTGTTGAGAGAACATCTTTGTATGGCTCCGTGTTTTTCTTAAAAGTCGGCTCACTGAATTATTGCTGAAAAGAAAAATTGAGCCACATCAACGGACACATTTTTCCCTGCTTGAATTTGCCATTTCCTGCCACATCCTGTGTTAGTGAAGTTCTGTAGAAAGGAAACTTGAACCCTGAACCCACCAAGCAGCTGTGTGATTTCTGACAGGATATTTACACTGTTCAATGTGTCTCCCTCTTCCCTCCTATGAACCCACTCACACTCATTCCCATGCTTCATTATTCCCTCACTTCCTCCACTTTCTCATCCTGCCACTCCTTCATTCATTTAATTCCACTGTCAATGTTTTCGCCCACTCCTGCCTCACATGTCTTGTCTTCTGCTTCTCTACTGGTTTCCCCTCTGTCTCTGTTCCCTGATCCTCCGTTCCCCTCGCACTCCTTGTCCTCTGGTCTGCTCAGCTGGAGGCTAGAGAAGCTACAGGGTTGGCAAGCGGTGGGCTCCAGTCAGCAGCATCACGGAGTCCCCAAGAATTGCACGGCGAGACCTCGGTGCTCCGCAGGGAGAGGGAGGAGCAGCGGAAGATCCTGGCGGACACGCACTCGACCGCGATGGACCTGCGTTGTCGTCTGGAGCACAGCGAGAGGGACTGGCTGAGAGAAAAGGCTGAGCTGCTCGAGAGGTTTGACGTGGAGAGAAAAGAGTGGGAGAGTCAGCTGAAGGATATGCAAAGGAAAATAGAAGAGGTAAGATACGCGAAAGTGTCCAAACTTGGATACATATTTTAGTCCAGTTTTATCCCACTGACGTGGCGAGTGTTAATGTTGGCGTGTGATGAAAGTGAGACTAAAGTACAGATGAAAGACAATGTTTAGAGTTGACCCAGGTTGACCCAGAGTTGTATATGATCTGCAGATTGCTATGCACTGAGCTGCCTGCTCTGTGTAACACATCCGTCAGACACTTCCCGTCCACCATCAGCACTGTCAGAACAGCTTCCCCGATCGAGTGCGACTGCAGAGTTTAAAGGAAGCAGAGAGTCAGAGGATGGGATTGGAGTTCTGCCAGCTCTCTGATTTCTGTGTGCTGAGACAGAGGAAGTGATTGAGATGGTCTGTGACCTGGAGCAGTGTAGATAGGGAAGCTTTCATGCAACAGAAAGTCATTTTCAATTAAGGCTAATATATCCTGTTCTGAGTCCAACGATCTGTTAGTCAGACATGGGTTTGTTGTTTTTGTGGCCTCTATAGTTTGTGAAGAGAAAATGGGGAAAAATAGCTGGGATTTCGGTTGGTTTAGGATCATATCAGTTAGATATTTGACATTTTTTAGGATTCAATACATATTTTTACAGGATTTTGTGAAATAATGTAAGCAATTGTAACAGCTTGTCCATTTTAGTGAGTGGCTGGGTGTTCAAAAAGTGATCAGCTGGTCAGAGGATGTGTGTTTTAGGATGAAATTCCCAACACTCCATGCTCTTTCTTTTTCATATACATCTAATTTAATAGTTTATAATCTCGGTTTATTGACAATGAATGAAAAAGTTTTGTGCATTAAATGATCACTCAATTCATCAGCAACAATCCAGTAGATATATGAGTATTTAAAGGAAATGTTGAAAATGTAGCCATAATGAGAAAGCTCGGCTTTATTAGCTTGCTGGGTCAAAAAGAAGAATTACATTAGAATGATAAGCAAGTATTACAGGATGGGACAGAACTAAAAGGAGTGTAATCAAGAACAAATTTAATGGCTGAACAGAGAACAACAAAGACAAAGAAAGATGGTTAAGCCTGGATGATTATAATCTGACGTGGCCACAACAGCAAATTAGCTTTTATCTTTTCTTCTTCTTTAATGCGGGAATCCATTTTGATGTCACTGGAGAGAGGTTAAAACACTGGAACAAATTCTCACAGCCATGTGGATCTCATTTGTGCCTCTGAGATCAGAAAATCTGAACAAGTGTGGAATAATGCACACTAAAAGTCCAGTGTAGACATAACTTGATGGGAAGGAGGCCCAGCCAGCCAGAAATGTTGCTATTTTGAGGTTTCCATGGTTGGAGGCCAGAGGTTATCCAGTTTTCATTTCAAAGAATTCCTTGAATATTTTCTTTTTCTGTTGTTTTTTTTAAACACAAGTGCTCTAAAAATATCTTTTGGGTTGCACTGTCTTGCTTGACTTCTCATTTTTCGCATCTTATTAATATTTTTATTATTTCTATTCCTCAAAGACCTCATTTAAATTAATGGTAATGCTGCTTTTCCTTTACTTTTTCCTTCTGCTACACAGCTCTACTGTGAGGTGAAAGTTAAGCGAGAGGGGGTCGGACAGGACGCTGGGAAGCAGGACGATGACATTGTGCGCAGGCTCAGCATGCGATCCACCAGCACAGGCTCCAGTCTGCTCAGCGATAACTCCCGCTCCGAGCTGCTGAGCAGCAGCACTCAATCTGAACCAACCAGAAACCCGCCTTCACCTCAGTTTGGTCACAACAGAAATAACAGCCATGATGGAGATAATCACCAGCCTACCTGCTTCCAAGCTGAAAGCCTTTTAGCGTTTAATGTTGGTGGCCAGTTCAGTCAGAGTGAGCACTTCCAGTCTGAGCTGCAGGATGATCTGACATCCAGAAGGACATGGCTGCAAGACGCAGACACTGATAACAAGGAAGCTGTGGACACATCTGAGCTGGATGCTATTTATCAGGGAGCTCCTGGATTTCCAACACAGCAAGATTATTCTTCTAAAGGTGCCCATGTTGGTCTGCACGAAAGCCCGGTTTGGGGAACGCTGAGTTTTGGGAGTGAGAAGAAAAGGAACAACACGGCTCTTAATGCTGTGAGGGCTTTTTGCTTTTAACTCTCGTTTACAATTGTCATTTATTGCCTGATGATTATGATAATATGTAAGTTTGATGAGCAGCGTTTCTGTATTTCTGTTGTCCCAATCACTGTCGTTCTTTCTCTCTTTTTCAGGCTCTGAAGGAAATAGCTCGCGTCAGTGAGGAGCTTTGTAGCTACCAGGATGAGATCAGAAAGAAGAGCGGAGACAAAAGGTAAATTCCCATTCCTATTGGCACCTCATTAAGCTATGATTGATGGTATGTGCTGAGGCTTGCTGTGTCTACATATTCTGCCTGCAGCTAAATAATAACTCTGTATTTTAACAGTAATGTGCTCTATGCATTCATTTATTTATTTGAGGTGTAGTAGTAAACATATAGTACCAGTAAAAGTTTGCACTTACCTTCCCATTAAAATCTAATGGAAAAGTGCATTCAAACTAACTGGTAGCATAGATTAGTTAAATTAAAGGTGATTCAGTTTTAGTTTATTGTTCCACTCCTTCAGGAATCTGTCTGAATCCCTCTGCTTCTCTGCCGGAAATGAGAAACGCTGGCTGCAGGCAGATGAAGCTCCTTGCGACCTCAGCCAGATCTATGACGACCTCCGGGCCTTGGAGAGGGAACACTGGATCACTGTGTCACCAGATAGCACCTGGCGGGCCGACAAAGGGCCGAGCGAATCCTGGACAACAGACACTTCTGATCTAGAGCGCTACAGAGCCACACAGACAAGCCCCGGAGTGCATTCTGACACTGATACGGCCGCCCCACCCATCCCTCCCCGCACCTCCTCCTGGAATCTCAGCGCTTCCAATCCAGACACGGAACTACATATCCCAGAATCCCCCATGGCTACGATGAGGAAGTGCCATAGCCCCTGTGTTCTAGTGGACAGAAAATGTAACAGCCCATCCATCGTCAGGAAGTTCGAGGCTATGCTGCAGGAAAACGAGGGGAAAGTTCTCAAAGACGGCGTTATAACATCTTGCCCTGTACCTTCTAATTCCAACTGCAACGTAGGCTGCTGCCACAACCGCTGGTCCTGTGACGCAAGCAAGTTCACCCGTAGTAAGCTGTCTGCATATGGGACCGTGCAGAAAAGCTTCTCCGAAGTCAACATATTAAGTGCTGGGAGAGACTTGAGCCTGGATTGCAGCTCTGGTGTCGGGAGGCTACAGGCGTCTCCATCTGTCAGAGAGTTGCCTGTAGATTTCCTCCTGTCGTCTCTGGCATCGCCACCTGCCAGCCCCAACCTCCAAGGCTCCAAAAGAAACATTGTGTTAGAAAAAAAAACAGCTGAGTTCAACCGAACCTTGTTTCAGGCAGAGATGGGCCGTGGAGCAGACGTACAAGGCAGTGTCACCGTAACAGATTCCGGCTCTGTTGCATCAGAGGACTTTTTCCCTCCCAGAGATAAAACATTTCAGCCCATCTGCACTGATTTCACCACAACCGCCATGGATTCAAAACCCAAAGCCTCCTTATCTCTCTCCAACTTAGATGGCATTATGCAGACACCTGACGTGCAGCGGAGGCAAATCAGATGTTCTGAAGTCCAAGAGGTGAGAAAAAAGTCAGAGACCCCTCTTGTCCTCTTAGCTGAGCCGCCACTGTGTGAGCTCAGTGAGGCGGCTGCTCACCATTCTGAGCTCATTCACAACGTTGGAACAGCAAGCAGTCCTTCCAGGAAATCAGCACACAGAGCAGCCACAGAGGGCCTGTCCTCTGAGCCCATCTCTCCTGCAAAGCCGGAGCCGGGTCGGCCTTCTGATAACGTTTTGAAGAAAGAGAATCTCTATGGAGCAAAGCCTCAGACAGCCAGACCCGGCGTCTCCCAGGCGTCTGCTCAGAACAAGCAAAGACAGGTCACACAGCCGAGACACCTGCCCGGTCCTCCTCACCAGCCTGACTCCTCCAGAGCCGTGCCTCGGATGATGAACGACCACCCCTGGAAGCCCCTCACGTTAGCTGCGTACCCAAGGCCGGAGGGATCCAGGTCCAACTACGGAGCCGTGGAAAGGATTCTGAAAAATTATGAGAATGCAGCTCGGGCGCAGCAGAGCGAGAGCCACGAGAACGAGATGGAGTCGAGCGGCAGGTGGGATGAGAAACTCACAGACATGCTGGACATGGACCCCCTGCCTTTCCCGCCTACTCTGAGACACATGCAGGCGTCGCACACCTCACAGACACACAGCAGCCATGTCACAGCGCAGGTCAGCAGCCACAGCGGCAAAGGCGGGAAGGAGCTTCAGCTTATAGTGAAGGTGAGTAGACTCACCTCTCAGCAGGTGTACCAGTCATTCTGACATTCAGAGGCTTTCTCTTGTAATGAAATATGCAAATCCACTTTTGCTTTGGCTAAAATACACAATTAGGTCAAACTATACTTTCAAGGCTAATCATGCCAGTGGACCCGGATGAACTCGTACATTTCGTTCTGTTCCAGTCCATTCTTAAACACTAAGCAATCGCCCTTGACTGAGGACAGCCGTGGTGGGAGCGTTGTTTATTTCTGGTATGTGCTAAGAGACAAAAGCAGGCCAAAGCCTCCATTATAATCTGGGCATCTGGGCCATTCCATCGCTTAAAGGCTCCTAAAGAACTGGCTGTGTGGTATAAAACTAGGCTGGAGGTCTGTTGCCCCTTCACCAACTTGTCTTTCATCCTTTATTCCTTCCATGGGGCCTCATGGTGGAAGTGTTTTTCTGGCCTTTGTGTTGTAATTATAGAAGTATCTGCTGGAAGCCAGCTGACTAAAGGCCTTTGGCAGACCACAGAAATGAGGAAAGCTGAAGTAATTACAGCGCTTTAAAGTCATGCAAATGTTGGAGATATTGTGGGAGTGATTATGAAGCTAATTTTATGTGACCTCCGGAGAAGAATGGGAAGAAAAAGGCTTGACATTAGTTGAACTGTCACAGATTAAATGTTGGTTCTGAGGAGCTTGTTAGTGGAAGAACTACCTCGTGTGTGCGGTATGAGCTCAGATTCTTCTGTTGACCACAATCGGTGGGGTTTAGTTGTGTGACCTTTTCACATGTGCCTGCTGATGCTCTTAGAGTTCCTGTTTGAAATGTGCCTGTTGTTTTCCCTAGGGCCAAGGAGGCATCAGATGGAATTCGTGACTTATTGTTAAGTATCTGAGTGTGTGAAACTGGTTGTAGGCAGAGCAGTGTGATCATCCTAAATGTTAATTCACTTGTTTTTCTGCAGGAGGATAAAGAAACCTCTGTCGCCTCCTCCTCCGTCCAGAAGAACTTTTCGAGGCCTGCCCGTCCAGCCAACCGTCGCCTCCCCTCCCGATGGGCCAGCCGCTCCCCTACCTCCTCCTCCTCTGCCTCTTCCTCTCCCTCCACCACCCCCGTTGTGCCTCCAAACTTCCCCCACCAGAAAAGCTCTTCCTCCTTTACTTACTCACATGGATTTCACATAGAGACAGTCATCATCTGACCTCTGTGTCGTTGTGTTGTTAAACCAACCCGGAACTTTCAGTAATAACATCTGAACTTCGACTCTCCCCTTTTTTCTGTTGTATATACTGAATCACACTTCATCTCCGCCACTATGGACTCAGAAGTGCTTTAGTTACGAGTTCATCGCCTCACTATGAGAATGTATGCGGCATCCAGTGGAGCCTAAATGACCAAGAAAGGCAAGTAAACCTGGAGTTGCTTCAATTATTCAACAGAACGCTCCAGTTAGCCTGCCAAGCATCATGCATACACAGCAAATGTGAAAACATGACTTTCCAAGCACTGGTAACAGCTAACATGCCGGCCATTCACACCAATAAATAGTGAATTAATCCCCTATGCTCAGGTCCGGATTTTAGTTTCAACTAGTGTAGCCTTGCAGATATATCTACAGCAGACCCTTCTCTGTCTGCTCCACTTTAAACCTGATGCTGGTTCATTCAAAGCTGATCAACAAACCTTCAGTCATTGGTTCACAATGACCTTTATTTTGTATATTGTGTGCAACATATTTTTTATATGCTGTTACACGGACAAATGCAGCATCAAGAAGAACTCACGAGATAAAGCCAGCGGAGCAGAGCTCTCCGTACAGTTAGTCTGTGTGTTGAATAGAACTGTTGTTTCTTTTTGCCTTGGGTGCTGTACATGCCTGGACTGTACCTTGTCTGTGACTAAATCATTTGGATTTAAACTCTTGTTTGGCTTTACATTTTTCCACAATTACGCAAAAATTATATTAACCTTGTCAACAGATGCATTCAAATGTGAGTATTTTTTGTTTTTTACAACTTTATACCAAAGGCTGGTTTCTTATACATTTCCCTGATTTAAAAATTAATCTCATGATTTGCGATGGCGGATTGTGTCCATCCACAGCCGAAATTCCTCGAGAAAATGTCGTAACTTTCCGAGTTGGCAGTTTTGCATACCATCTAATGATGCTTATAAAAGGGATAGGACAACTTTTTTTTTCTACTTTTCCTATTTCTGAGGGCTCACATATCAGGACATTACTCTGTTAAGAAGTGCAGGCTTTTTTGGGGCATGGATTATACTGACAGTGATGCCTTTGCTGTTCATTTTATGTAATAAACATAATGACTTAATGTTTCTTTATTGTCTTCACATCACATGGAAGTATCTGATAGCTGGAGGACCCGAGCCATGTGCTTTTGTCATGTTCTGTTAAGTAGTTTCACTGTGATCTGCTTCTCTGCAGAGCTTTGCAACAGGAGCAGAGGAACTGTTTGCCACTGTGATGGTGTGCTTGTGTGTGTGTGTGTATCAATGGGCTTTTGTACGTTTTTACAGCATGTGTGAATTCTTCCGTAAATGTTTTACAATATGTTCCTAAATCTGATTTATATCAGATAGTATTACAAGCATTTTTTGTTTTTTTATGTGCCTATAAATGTTATGAATGTTACTCCCCAGTCTGATAAATAGATTGCTTTTGCACCTTCACACACACACACACACTTACTCACACACAAACACATGCACACACAGACAGAAGTTAATTAATTTATTGTTTATAAGCATATGAAGAGGCACACTGTTGGGCACATCCATGCAGCCCCACACGCATCCTGAGAGGGACAGACACCCAATGCTTCACTCTGAAATCCAGCACCCTAGTCTGAGTGAAATAACAGGTGCAACAATGTTGCAGTGCCTGAAATCCTACCCCACTGCTGATATATACATAAATATTTTCATTTTCTCCTGATGCCCACAGTTCAGGGCTGTCTGTCTCATCCTGTTTTCCTGTGTCAAGGTTGGGAAAGTGTAGATTCCCAGTGCTGGCCTGTGCTTGTGTCTGGAGGTCCCCAGATGCTGAATTTCAAGCATTATATAATCAGTGTTGGCTTTTTAGAGTGCAGCGCTGCTTAAAGTCACAGCCCTGGAAAGATTTTATGCAACAGTCTGTGTTTCATCATACAAGCAGCGCGATTGCAGTTTCTTAACACGGGTGTCGGCTTGGGTAGAACCAGGAGCTGCTGCAGACGGTATATTGATTGGTTTGCTAGTAGCTTCTGAAAAGTGATTATACGGGGTGTCCATAAAGTCTCCTGAAAATCTAGAAAATTTGCTACAAATGCAAATGACTAGACAAATGTGGAAATTATTGCAAAATGAGGAGTACATATTGATTTTTTGTCCTATTTAATACACCTTTCTATCTGTTTCCTCTGATGTTCTTGGTTGCCTACCCCTCCTTTTATTCAACACTGTCCCTGTCTCCATAAATTTCTTCGTTCATGCACAAACTATAGGGATGGGCGTATTGATACTTTGAGTCAATACTTCGGTACAAGCCAGTCAAAATATCAGAATTGATAGTAAATATCAAGATACCAGTCTGCTGATAAAAAAACTGAAACATGCCATCTGTTTTCAGTTCTGATAGTTTTAAGAGATAATGCTGCATAAAGCCCAGACACAGTTTATCTCTATGTGTCACATGACTACGGCAGCCTATCAGATGTCAGGATGATACTGCTTTAGTTCAATGGTTTATTTAACTATTTTCCTGGTTTAATGCAAGTTATTGTGCATGATGATTTCTTATATGTATCATATTACTATTATGTGTTTTATTTTCCATGTAAATAGTGAATACTAATCATATTAATTTGCAATGTAATTATTTTGTCATTTAAAATATTTTCATTTAATATTTAAAGGGGTAAAAAAGTATTGGTA
>JBBDHI010000006.1:20913538-20924798 GCA_037177115.1 Craterocephalus stercusmuscarum
TGTGGGACTGGATGGAAATCTATGAGGCAAAAACAGTTTTTAAAATTCTTACAAGCCTGAAAGCCATTAGTTGGAGTGAACATGTTTATTCTTCAGCACTGCCTCAGACAAACATAGTAATTTCTCTGAATAGTATTCAGGTATAGTGGTTATCCAGGCTTCTTGAAAAACATTACAGAGCTCTTCTTGGGATTTTCGCTGCCTTTTTTTCTGTTCTCTGTCAAAATGATCCCACACTGCTTCAAAAACGTTGAGGTCCAGGCTCTGGGGAGGATCCATCACTCCATCCGACCTGCTGCCACTGAGTTTCAGTCCAGTTCATGTGTCATATGGCGTACAGTACCTCCGCCTTTCTGCCTGCTTCCCTTCCTTGGGAGTGCCTTATTAAGAGCCATTCTTCCACAGAGATCTTTTCTGAAACAGCTTCAGGAAACAGTAGACAGAACAGCTGAAGGACCAGATGCATCTCAGGTCTTGTTGGACTTTTTATCGTAATTTTTAGGGACATGACATTCAGCTGTAGTTTATCTGCCGCTAACCTTCAGATGCAGAAGGATTTTCCATCCACTTATTTTTTTGTTCTGCACCTTTCCACTTTGCTCAAACACTGGCCAGCTTGCAGAGGAATGTTTGGTTTTTAGCTAAAAGAGCTTTGGAAACCTGCTTGTTGGTGCAAAAATCCTATTTTTCTCCCTTTGGCAGGTTTCCTGCATGCAACCGAAGAAATGGAAACACATCATGTGTCGGTGCAAGCAAGTGCCTGAAGAAACAGTCTGGAAGTTGTTCTTTACTCAGTTTTCAGTAACATGCAGAAACGACATCGTTTCATCTCTTGTTTAAGTGGTTTTCTCATGCTTGAATGATTTATAGGTCAATGTTAATGCTTTTTTATTTCTTCTTAGAATAGTCAGCAAAACAGGCTGAACTGAAGGTGAATTAAAAAGTAGTCTAAGTCAAAGATTTTCAGAAAACCTGAAGATCTGATGTTGAAAACTTCTTCAAATGATTCTGTAAGTATGACTTACTGAAAACAAAAGCTCCTATAGCCTCTATAGGCTGTGAGGAAAAGTGCATGTGGATCTCTTGTGGAGTTAAACATGTTAAATGTTATGTTTTTCCCAGCCACAATCTCTCCTAACCTTAGCCGTCTGGTTCGTGTCGGAGTCTAATTGCAAAGATGATGAAGTGAACAAAATTAATTTCATTCACATCTCGTCCTTGAACTTAATCCACCTCCACTTCAGCCTCTTTCAGAAAGTTAAAAACAACAATACAACAATACAAATATTAATGGTAACTTTGGACTGATGGTAATAATCCTTTGTAACGGTCGAATGGTGGTTATTTGGTCAACTTATTTAGGTCATGGTTGTTGTTTTACCCCAGCTACACAGGCATGAAGTTGTGTAAAGGAGCTTTGCTGTCTGCAGTAAACAGCACCCAGAAGATTTAATTTTCATAAAAAATGATAATTATCTACCATGAAAGCCTTGCTTTTAACGGTAAAAGTTGTTTTTATCGTTGCCGGCAGGTTAATGTCCGAGGAGCAAGGATGTGGTGTCCAGGTTGGCAGAGACAGACCTTCCGTCTCTTGAAGAGCATTTACTATCTACCAGCCTCACTAGTTAAGAGAGACTGAGGGTGGAGGGAGAGCAGGGGGGGCGGAGGGAGCATAGAGGGGGAGAGCGATGGATGTATCAAACAGCAGCCCCCTGCTGAGCAGGGAATGGAAAAGCTGCTGGCACCAACATGAATATTTCAGCAGATAGCTACAGCTCTCTGTACCCCCCACCCCCCCTACCCCCCCTACCCCCACCCTCCACACGCACACACACACACACACACACACACACACACACACCCTCATCTCTCTGTCTGTCAGTCTCGCGCTCTCTGTCTCTCATCTTTGCCTTCTTTCCACTTCCCTCCCTCTTAACCCTCCAACCCCCCCCACCCCCCCACCCCCAGCTTCCCTCCCTTTACTGTCTCATGGAGTGGACTGTGATAATGAAGGGAGTGATAGAGATGGAAAGAGTGAGACAGAGGAAAGACCTCTTCGGACTGAATTCTGGGTAGCTGAGAAAATGGCTCCTGAATGTAAATCTGGGGAGCGGCAGCAGAGTGCAGCATCAACTTGGCTGACCCCCCACCCCCGCCCCTCCACCCCCCCCCCCCCCGCTAGACACTTGTGATGGTTTGGCCCGGGGTCGTTAGACAATAAAAACAGAACAAATGGAGCAAAACAAATATCAGCAAGCAGGGAGTTTCTCTGGAGACCTGCACAGATTTGAAACAGTTTGCTTCTGCTACTTTTTTTTCAATAATTTAATAGCGGCTTCCTTGTCTGCTGTTTATTTTTAGAAATCTTATCTTTTCAAATTAGACTGTGCAGATTTCTATGCGGGACTTTAGAGTTGGTCTGTGTATTGGGACGATGATAAACAGTAATGGTACATTGCCATAAATCCCCTGATAAGTTATAGCTTATGTATCTGAGAACTGCACGCAGCTACAGCACAAAATTTAGATACACAACTCGCAATCCAGGTGAGCTGATGCCTGGAGGTGCCGTCTGTGTGATCTTAGCTTGTTTTCTATGCAAAAAAATACAATGAAAAATATAGTTCTGTTGCAAATTTGTCTAGAAAGTGTAAGCTTTAAGCATGAGTAAAACAAGTCACTTGAGACTGGGAAATTTATTTGAATAATACTCAGACTTGAGATGTGTCGCAGCTTCTCGTTCGTATTTTTGTCATCACACCCAGAATAAATAAAACCCTTGGGTTGCAAGATGTTTGTCATCAGAAACTTTCAGGAAGTAGGAGGTTGCGTGTGTTTTGCTGCTGTTATTTTTTATATGAGAACGTGTCAACCGCAAAAGCTGCGAGTTACTTCGATTAATAGTGAAATTATACTTTAGACTTTAGTGAAGCTAATGTGAGGGAAGCAGTGATGATAATTTACAATATGTAGTTTATTTTCGGGTCTCAAGGTCAAAGAAATGTTGCATCTGGTACTTTTGCCCTGGATAATGTGGACTGACTCATAAGGTTAACTTCAGTTTTGATGATAACAAAGCTGTGGCTGACATAAATGGCCTGCAACAGCCTCCAAACTCAGCATATGGTACGAATACAACCAAAACATTGTCTCACTCATTTCTCTCTGTCATCACACATGCGCCACTTTTCATAGCAGAACTGATACAATCTGTTATCTTACCACCATGTTCCTTTTTACGAGGTGATAAAAAAACATAAAAGTATGGAAAAAAACAAAGGCTTAGCTGAGAAAACACCAGACTGCCTTTCATGTGAGGTAAATGGTCAGCTCTTACGCTGCACACTCTGCGTTTGTCTGTAGTTATCAAACCCAAGAAAGGAGCTCCATATGTACCCATCTTGACGTCTTCTACTGGTTTGTGGAATGCTATTCTGAAGCCTCGAGTCTAGCATTTGCCCATCACTGTCTTCTCTTTTCTCTCTTTGAGGCCAGAAGTGACCATATTTGGACATTGATGATATCTAAGTTATCTAATCTTTCAGGTCATCTGATGCTGGTGCTGCCTACAGTAGCTAGTGTTAGCAAGGAAAGTCGATTATTTGTGCTGACTGAGGCAGTAAATAGTGGAATTTTTCTTTGATGGTGGGAAAAACATGACTTTTGGGTTATAATTTTGGTCAAATTCCACACAAAGTACATTGAAATTGAAGACCATCTTAAAATACCCTCACTGAGAAAAAAGCATAATTTGTATTTTTGTACTTTCATGAAGAAAAAAATAGCAGCTCTCTAAACAAATGGACATAACGGTAAAATTACCAAAATTAGACAAAAGTTATGAGATCATTTAGCTATTTTTATCACATGTAACCAACAAGGTTGCAACAGTTAAGGCAGGTTTGCAGTGACTTTGTATTCTACCACCATTGTTAAAGGGTTGTGAGAATAAATAATGGATACATAGCCTCAGCAGACTGTTGTATGCTTTGTTCTGCCAACAAATTTCTGATAAATGACATGAATGAATGAACATATGTGTTCAAATTCAGGATTCCCTTTGATCTAAACTTCCTCGTAGTTTGTTTTGGCATCCCATAAACCTCCAAGAATGCCACAAAACTGGCCACATCCCAAACATACCTATTTCTGAGATCTAATATCATAGTACTCCAGAAATGGTTTTTAGAAGGGCAAACTCTAAATGAATGGTTTTACTTAAATTCCAAATACTGTAACACAAAAATGTAGACAGCTTTTAATGAGTGAACACTTTCTCCATTGGGAATATGAATGAGACAGACTTTTTGGAGCTACTTTCTGCTATTGCGATAAAATCCCAAGGTACTTCTACCTGGTGTGTCTATTTTTTAGGATGTCTGCAGCGCAGGATAGCGATTAGGACGGTCTTAATCAGACTTGAAAGAAAACGGCATTGGTTGTACAAACTTCTCACTAAAAGAACATTAACTATGGCGGGAGCCTCTTGGATCATATTAAATTCAAACTTTCAATAAAGTAAGCATGATGTAACAATGTGGGGATTTCAATGAAGAGTATTGTAGTATGCATAAAAAAATAATGTGATCTTATGAAGAGATGTTGCAATGCACCTTCAAGCACAAATGTACCATCTACTAAATGGGCCTCAGCCTTACAAACCCTCAATAACAAATATGATTTGTGATCCTATCACATATCAAAACCTTCTCCTTCAGAAGAATATAGTTAGTTTTATGTACATCTGATGGCAAAACCAGGGCAGGATTTTGTTACCTGATTATATTAGAATAGAATTATAAGGGTTTGAGAGAACAATCGTCATTTAAATGCAGCTTTGGCTTTTATAAATGGACAAGTTTTACTGATAAATAATTTGGAAGAATGTGGTTTTCCAACAAAATTCTTGATTGCTAAAAATTATTTAGAATGTTTTTCAAGTACAAGCTAGATTTATTCCCTTTCTAAAACGCACATCTCCCCAGCAGCCTACCTTGCCTTCCTACCTCACTTATTCAGGCTCAGCTGCATGGAGGCAACAGCGCCTCACGATTTACGCTGTGTCCTAGTCTTCATGTGGCAGCGCTTGGCCTTGTTTTCCTTCTAATCACGTGCCTCTTTTAATGATTATCGCTCAGACTTTTCTTGCCTGAGATCCCAGCACAGTTCTCTTATTCATAGTTAATAACATGTTGCATCATGCAAAATGAAGAGGCCTACATTGCATCTCACATTAATACTGAACAAAAACACTCCGAGGAGCCTGCAGATGTGCTGCGCAGCTCAGTTTCAAGACTTATTACAAAGACAGTAATTAAGATTTGATTGAAGCGGCTCCAAAATTTTGGAGAAATGACAACAAGTGCTGGAGCTGAATAAAACTGTGAGTAAAAATGATCAGCTTAGGAAAACATATGCTTATGTAGCTTATTCCACTTTGGCTGAACACCGACTGCATCTCCTGAGGGCTTTCTGTCGATGACCTTGACCTGCGAGTCAAAACAAGAAAGAGAAGGAAAAACAGATTTTTCTCAGAGATCTGACTCTGGATCCCAAATCAGTATTAGCAGCGTGATGTGTTTGAGTGTGTGCGCGGCGAAGTTGAGTGGTGGGCCAGTGCTCGGTTAGTTTTCCATCTGCAGATATGCCTGTCATCATACAAGTCCAAGTGCTTGCCCCTGGCCAAGATATGGACCAATGGTGAACTCTGATAGCTCTACAGTATCGCGCCAAATGAGTTTGTGTGTGCATGTGCATGTTGAGTGTGTGGTAGAATAGATAAGAGTGAAAGTGTGTGTATGTGGCTGGAAAGGATGGTTGACTGGGGCTGTTTCTGTACCTGGGAGTGTGTGTGTGTGTGTGCATGTGTGTGTGTGTGTTTAATAGTCTGCTTAGTGTTTCATGGTGGCAAATCATTCGTTCTGTCTCATCTCACACACTGCTGGACAGCAGTCTGCACTAGCCTGATAACGCACACATGCACCCACACAACACACACGCGCAATCGCCCAAACAAGCAGCAGTTTTCTCACAGCTCTGTTGCACACAGACATGCGTGCATACACAGACACGCACACACCAACACTCAGTAAAACCTCTCCTTTCCGCCTTGACTTTACAGACCAGAAAATACTGCAGCCTGTTGAATATCAGCCAGTCTGTGCCCTGCTGCCAGGGTCGGCTCTGTTCACACACGCTTGTGCATCTAAGAAGACCTGTGCTGCAGACACACAATATGAATGTTTTTGGTTTTCTGTTTTATAAAAAAAACATCCTACAAAGTGTTATTTGTACATTTCTTGAATTTGTTAATTTTGAGAGAATTTAATTGCTCATTTATTTTATTCATCAAACCCGAGTTTTCATGTGTCTCCTACTGGAGAATAAAAACAAACAGCAAAAGGTGAACAAGTGCAACACCTAATATTATGCCCAGCATAAGAAACATACAGGTGAGCTTGAAGCCTTTCAGTAATCAGCCTTAAGAATGTTGGGAAATTATCTTACAGTAATTTCCTAACTTTCAACTCTGTATCTGATTTGTTTTGGTTGCATATTGACATTCATTACACAATTCATTACACAGTCTTCATTGTGCAGCGTCCCAAAGCTGAGAGACAGCACTTCACACCGTTTTTTTCCCCATCCAGGAGCATCACTGACTGCTGCGTTATGCTTTAAGTAAAAGGGTTTCGCCTGGCTGTTTTGAACACACACTGATTTAGCAAAGAAACAGGACATTATTGGAGGAGGAGAAGAAAATAAAGAGAGGGTATACCATCCTGTGGCAGGATGAATGTCTAGGCACCTCGCTCTACCAGACGTCCTTTTTTCTTATCCTTCTGCCATTCTGTGGCAGAATGAATGTAACATTGGTTTTAAATGTTGAATGTGGTCTTTATATGAATCTAGACATAAAAGAGGGAATTGGAGCAGTTAAAAAGCATAGAAAGCAAAAACGCCCAACAAAAAGAGGCGTGATGGAGAGCTGCAACAACTGCTGGAAGCCAACCTAACCAGAAACCATTTTGAATTCAGTGGTGACATTTATCTGCAGGGGAAGGACACAGCGATGGAGAGGAGGTTCGCTCCAGTATATGCCAATATTTTTATGACTGACTGGGAAAATTCAGTTGTACAAAACTGTGAAAAGAAGCCATTATATTAGTACCGGTTTCTTCAGGGGTGAGCACCAAAGGCAGTGGAAGGCCTATTGGAGACTATTCAACTACATAATCACCTGGGCCACAGTTTCAGAAAAACAGGGCCAGAAATTGTCTTTGGCCAGTAAGTAGTGGGTAAAATCAAACATTTTATTGTAAATGTTACACTTGTTTTAATCTAGTTTTGATTTATTGCTACAAGTAAATGCTACATGTCTAGGCCCTTTGTTGTGCCAGTTGTTTTTGTTTTTCATCCTTCCAAACTGTAAAATGTAACTTTAGTTTTCAAGGTTGAATATGGAACATTTTTATTAAAAACTATATCTAAAACAAAACAACAAAAAAGCCTCCGTGAGGCATTTACATGGGTCCAGAATGAAAGTACATGGTGTAGTCAAGCTGCATCTACCGGAGATACCGTTATCTGTCTCAGAAGAGGAGTGACCAGAGAAGAGTAAAATTGAGTAAATTAAGGTGCAGCCTACACCATGGAACCACTAAGTAAAAATCTACAACACATGCATAGATACAGTATCTACTTTTCTACTGGATCGGTAAGATAACTCTCCTGCTAACTTGGCAAACGTTAGCTGCCAGTTGAATTCCGTGTTGTGATTTTACTGAATCGATCCTGGCCCATCAACCTCCACACCCAGTTAACGGAGGAACCCTGTCCAACTACTTCACTTTCACTAACTGCAGTGTGTAGCCAAAGTAAAAAATGATGTGCATCTAATAGATAATGGATAGTAGGGCTAATGTCAAATACTGCTGTAAAATAGGATACGATTTGTCACTTGACATGGTGCCCACTGGTCTACTGACATATGGGCAGCAAACTTAAACCTGCATCTTCCCCCAAAATTCAACAGTCTTTCTTTTTCGGGGCTCCTCAGATATCGCTGCAGGTCACATGATCTCACCAGCAAGCAGGTCAAACTTTGAGTTCATCAATTATTTGAACTTGAAACTGAACATTTTCTGAAGCATCTCTATTAATTTATGTGAAATTAGTCCAAACCGTTTTCTTCCACAACCTCTTGAACTTTTGATCAGTAAACTCAAACTGATCAAGTTCATAAAAGTTCAACAAATGAAAGCAATTTCTAGTTGATTTTTTTCTGTCATTCAAATAAAAGCAAATTTTATATTTTTAAGGCAGCAAGTTTGCAAAATGTTTTAAGTAGAGAGAACTAGTTAGATTTTACAGTGTAACAGAGCAAGACATAAGATAAGCGTCAAACATTGGACTGGTTTTTGCTGGTGGAAGAGAGCTCAGGGAAGAGAAAAGAGGCAAGGTGGATGCTTTGGGGTCACCAAAATGCAAAAATCTGCCAAAGTTCAACAGTGTTACTCTAAAACTAATCAGAATCCTAATTAACATGTAGTGTTGTGATAAATATGTTGTTGAGACTTTCAAATGATAAAAACTAGGCTGCTGAGGTTGCTAAAGTTCCTATCTGCTAAAATCTAAAGCATCATCTCAATGTGTAAGCCATGTCTACATGTCTGTGATCTGTTTTGTATCTGTTGTGCAGATGAATATTAGTGGTGAAGCTTTTAAGAGCCAAACCACAACCTATATCCTCAGAAAGATGAGGTCTCAGAGCCATCATGCTTTGTGGAGACTATTTCCAGGAACTGGTCCTGACTACAAGCAGGGTGAGGCTTCACAGTTCATTTGTGTGTACTGTGAAAAATCAATGAAAGAGGAAGCTATGGGCGAAAGGTAGGACAAACTGGAGAGGACAGTACAACCAAGTCTGAACAAAGAGACAAAACTTAAAACCAACCAGGAAAACAACGGGAGCTTAGAGCTGGTCTGGGCACAGGCTGACTTGAGGGCTGAGTTCTCCACAAGTGCAATTTGTTCTTGCTCCCGGGGTTGCAAGAAAAGATTCATATTTTGTTTCCTACAACCCTGGTTTGTGAGTTCCCTCAGCTTTTTCCCTTAACAAATCACCTGAGCTGAACTTTTTCTCATTTGGTGTCTAAAAACTTGTGTGGTTGGTCAGGGATTTGGAGTAGGCATGGTTAATGCAACAAAGCCGAAAGACTGACACTATTTGTGCTTTTCAGCTCATATAAAAGGTTCAACGTGGTTGAATCAATTCCTCTTAGGAGGAGCTCTCCATGGAGGTTAGAAAGGACAAAAACACTACAACAGATATAAAGCAGGAAGACATCAACACTGCCAAACCCCACCATGGATGGAGTATGAAATAACCAGACGAATTTGTGTAGTACTGTTTTCTTAAAAAAAAAATCTGGATTTAATTCAAATAACCACTTGATGAAATAGAATTAAGTAAATTCAACAAATCAATTTTTCGGTAAACAAAGAAAGAGATAATTTAAGCAGAAGGGGAGTTGGATAAGGGCAGGGTAGTTGGGAGAAGGGATAGCAGATGGAGGTTGCGGGAACAGAAATGGAGACAAGAGAAGATGAGAGAGGGATAGATAGTTGAGCTGAGATGGAGAGAGCAATCAAATCTTTCCAGCGCAGAGGTTATGAAGCTATTGAACTCACATGGAGCTGTAATAGAAGGCATAAAGCATGTGTGTGTGAGTGTGAGCTGTGTATGTAAAATGGAGACTTAATACTACTGGCTCTTAATGGTAATTTTGGCCTGTCACTCTTCTAAAGGCCATCTCTGTGGGCCATCAGCCAGCTGCACACAGACTTCGCCACTCCGTAAATGTCACCATTATCACAGTGTGCTGCCCACATGTGTGTATCTGTCTTTTTGTTTCTCACTTGCACTCTAACATTTACAGCCGCCTCTTCTGTTTGTATTGACAGGAAAGGATGTAAATATTTACATATCCTGAAACTGTATTGATTGATTGTGGATCAATTACATTGCCGGCTCTTTCTCTAATCGTTTCTTTATTTCTAGCGGTTACACAGGATTAATATCATCCATCTTTAAAAGTCAAAGATCCAATTTTCCTATCAGTTTGAATAACTGACAGCAAACATTGTCAGGTGTTCACAGATAATCTCAAACCAAAGACAACACGTGGCATTATTCTTGTCACTAGGGCATTCAGTTTTTCTCTCTGACAAAAGTTCTTTATGACATTTATTGGAAATCGATGGTTTCTGAAGAAGACCCTTGCTATATATAAAACTCCCCACTCAGCACCACTGTGGGCAGAAGTCCTTGAACCTGGTCTTCTCCCAAAAGGCCTGGTAGCCGAATGTTTCCACAATATATCTTAGCAGGACTGTTCTCTTGAGATTCTTGGATGGTGTTCATGGAATAGGCTGGAGCCACTATGCTTGTTTAAGGGTCTGAATACCCTGAGAACCACGGGCCCTCACTTTTCACACGTTTTCAAATTATATCTTTGAGTTTCCGATGTCATTTCTTCTTGATGTTGGGATTGCTACATCTTTCACAACCACCTACTTCCACAGAGTATTTGCACAATTATTCCAGTTTATTGTGAATCTGAAAGTCAAACAACCTGAACTCTTTCATTCGCCATCTAAAGGTTACTTTTACTTTGGACTTACAGCTTATATTTGGCACAAAGGTTTTGTGGATGCTATTTCTACCATTTGTTTATGGCATTGGCTTCTCTTTTCATTGTTTCCTCATAGTAAATTATGAGATTTCCTTTAGTTCTCTTGATTCTGAGGCTCATTTGTGATTTTAATTATTTTTCTTCCTTGTTCTTCATGCAGTTCAAGTTCCTCTTAATTATTTTCCATTCATCATTCAAAAAGCATCGCCATTTTTGAATGATGTGAACTTGGACCAGAAATTACACATTTAAACCTCATGTGTGGTTTGAAATGAAATTGAAAGGGCAGTGCAAGGCCTCTTCTAAAAAAGTCATTGTCAGGGTTTTTTCTAAGTACAGTTTAATTTCAGACAGAATTCACAATCACACTCTCACATGAGATTCAAGCTGTGTCCCTCAACCATCACAAAGCACTCAGTTGTCAGTGAGAAAAGATGAATCAGATAAGAAAACTCTTTATTAAGCACTCTGTTCCTCAATAACCACAGGTTTGTTTATAGATTAAGAGATCTAAAGTGGTTAAGCCAGTCATTAAATTAGCTCAGGTTAAGTTTGATATGTGA
>JBBDHI010000006.1:20979746-20989896 GCA_037177115.1 Craterocephalus stercusmuscarum
GATCAAATCACTCTTTGGTAAATTCAGCATATGAATTACATGAGTAGAATAATTTTTTTGGGACATATTAAGCATACATGTTGTCAGTTCAGACCTTCTGCAGAGATTCCAAAGACTTTCATAGACATCCCAGATTAGACTTCAGGAGGATTTCACAGGAAGTAAATCAGTTTTTTTTTCTCTCTGGCCTTTTAATCCAGACAGAACGGTCGCAGGAGGATGAACTGTGATGAGCTGCTTGTGATTAAAACATGATGGTAAACCCTGACTGCTTTCTCAGGAAACACTTCTAATTTGGTGAAACTGAGCCAAATAAAGTCACATAAAGACACTGAAAATAAAATCTGCTCTAGTTACACTTGCTTCTCTAACTTAGACGACATTTAACTTCACTCCATAAAATTGAAGCATTATCACAATATCCAGCTGTATAAACAACTGTGGATCCTTGTTTAGATCGGGTTAGCCGTATTTCACCACTACAAAGGCAGGTATGTCTTTTTCATAAGGAATTCTTTTACAACTGTGTACGTGTTAGCAAGTGAAGGCTTTAATGTGTGATTCATCCAGCACAAACATTATGTCAGGCTCCGTACGCACCATTCTCTCTGTTCAAAGGCCTTTTGTGCTAATATGTTTGAATGCACTTTATCAAAGATTCCTCTTTCTAACATCTTTACCCACAAACACATTCTTTACTGTTTGATGTTAAGAAAATATAATGGGAGAGGTCGGAGGTTAACAAGCATCTGATGCACCTTGTCACCTGAAAACCTTTTTATATTTTGGTCTGTAATTAATGGATCTGCTCCCCTGAATTTTGAGCAATGACATGTTTTTTTTTTCCTTTTCCTGAAGTTACTCATTTTGCCCTGATTTTGTACCATTTTTGCTCGAGCATGCTCCTGTAAAATCATGTGTCTCCTGAGAACTGGAGTCATTTGATTTCAAACCTCATGGCTCTATATTTAACTGAGTGACAGCAGTAATTCTCACTGTGGTTTGAAGGCAATTCAAAAATAAAATCTATCACTCTCGGTTACTGTAATTGTTGAAATCTCATGACACAGGGTGGAGTCATTTTAGGTGATGTGCTTGCATAATATAAAGCTATGATGATTTGATTCCCGTCTACCCTATTAAGAGACTGGGGAATTAAGTGTTTTCAGCTGGAGTTTGGCTTTCAGTTATTTTTTCCCCTCACAAACCTGCACGTAAAGGTTAATGAAGCGGCCTGTTTTCAGCTGACAAGAGAGTATTTTTGTTTGCTAATGGCACTGCAACTTGCTTAATGAAGGGACAGTGTAAAGGTACTTTATTTTCTCAACACCTTTTAATACACAGGGAATAAAGGACCAAACCCTGACTAGAGGCCTCTTCTCCTTATTAACTTCATAATGAGCTAAACAGAAACTCGGCTAAAAATGAATAGCTGTGATGTTAGAATAAAGGAGAGATCACATTATTCACTTTTAGGACTTTATATATGCCCATGAATCTTTAATTTTAATAACCAAATCTGCTTTCCGATTGAGCCAGGGAATATAGTTCATCTAAGTCGCTAATATTATGAAGAAGTAATCCTGTTAGCATGTATGCCCTGAATTGTTTGATCAGGTAAATCTGTAGCGGGATTAATTGCCTAAACTCAGATTTCTTTCCACAGAAAATGTGAAAACACTGGTAATTTATCATTGTTTTAACCTATTTACTTGACAAGTTAGATTCAATTTACTTCACAAGCACACCCATGTCTATTCTGATTATCATCACTTCTCAGGAATCACTGACTTACAAGATGAGCACTGATGCAGAAGTAAGCCTCTACACCAAAGGTGCCCCAACCTGCAGAACGACTTGCTTTTTCGCTTGCAGGTATAATCACAAAGTTTTATTTGCACAATAGAAAAGGAGCAAAACAAAAAGCAGACTCCTGAATGGTGCTGACATTTGGCAGTTAATTATCTTCGAATTAAAAAATGAATAATAATAGTGTTTAATTAGTTTTTATGCTCAGACCACTCATTTAAACTAGGTAGCTGAGCTATATTGCAGCTCATATAATCCGATGGAGCCTGAAGTGATTTTAAGAAACTGATGTTTTCTTAACTTAGACTAATTTCGTGACCTGTTTGATTTTTTTTTATTCATTCTTTTCTTTAGACTGAGGTTATTTATTTATTCTTTGTTCATTTGGTGCAAAACCAAAAATACTTATCACAGAGAAACCCTCACAGCCTTAGTGTGTAGAGGTAGTAGTGTAAATTTTATAGGAAAGAAAAATATCCATGTTTTCCAGTCTAAGATAACTCTGGAAAAGAGATCAGATTTCTTTTTATCAGTGTGTCGGGACTTCATTGCATTGTGTATTCATACTCCATCCATATACATACATTACGCCTTACTTTACTCAGATAAAATATTTTTTTCTCATAACCATTGGATGTACTTATCCTGTAAGATAATATGTATATTAAATTAATCAGACATACACATATTTTAAAAATATATGTAACTTTAGCTTCTATTTTATGAGGATGGACGGCAGGATATGGGACTATTGAGGGTGTTATCCGGTCTATATAAATCCGCCGCCATCTTACATTTCTCAGTCTCTGCTGTTCAGGCTGCGTCTGTACCGGCTGCTGGTGGAGGGAGTGGATGAGGGCTCCCCGCTGACGCTTGTCTGCACAATTTTCCTCGAGTTTTTTCCCCTTTTTCAATCTTCAAGTGGTTTTACTCTCCGGGACCCCAGTGGACGGACTTGCTGTGTTGACAAGGGTAGGCTTCAACATTCAACTTATCGGTGTTATTCCGTGTCTTCCTCTTTTCTTGTCCGACTCTGAATGCCAGCGGGATTGGAGGTGGTTGTTGTGTGCGGGCCGGCAGGAGATGCTGCTGCTGCCGCAGCTAACGAATCAGCTGCTTTCACGGCAGATATTTGGGATATGCCAGCCACCACCTATTGGGAAGATAACGATTTTACCGAAGACACCCACTGACCTAATGTTAGTCAAGGGTTTTCCGCTGTACACATTTTCCCACTATAGTCGGGCTGATCCCGGGGATCTCTCTGCCTCGCAGTTTATTCAGAAACCTGGATTTAGAGCAAACAGCGATGTTGTGTCCGAGCTTGTTTGAACAGTTAAAACAAGCAAAGGTTAGCTTAACTATTAGCCCACTTCGTGTTGGTCACATTCCTCCAGTCTGACTCACGTTTGGGCTTCTTGAGTTTCGCCTTTTGATCGTATATTTTTGCAGCTGTTTTGGCTTTACAGACACCACATGAGATGGAAATGCGCGCAGCTGCCTTTTACCAAGTTATGTACTGAAAATCTCTTGTCAGTCAGTTACCATTAGCCACGTTACGAAATGTCTTGTATTAAGGCAAACGTTTCGTCTGGGGCATCACCTGAACTTTATGCGCGCGTGAACAGCTGATAAACGCTGTAACGTCAAATCGCTCTTGGTGTGTAACTTTATTAGTTATTAAACTGTAGAGCCAGCGGTGTTTTCTTCACGTCCTTTTAAACAAAGACCGACAAATTCCTCCCGGCCGAAGTGCTTTGGAAGGAAGACGAGGAGGAGCCAGAGTGTGAAATTTGAGTCGGTGGTGTTGGGGCAAGAAAGTCCAGGGGCAGCCAGCAGCTGTGGAGGAGAGGCGGGGCGGCACGCGCATTGTTTGTGTGCGCGTTTTATTCCGCGTTAATGTGCAGAAGTCCTCCTTAGTACTGTCAGAGATTCATCAATGTGACTGCAGGAGAGCCACACGTGAGAAACCTTTTTAAAAAGTTTGATACCTCTCTGCTTTTTTTGCCTCCCGATACAAACACGTTGACGGAAGGCTGCTCCTGCTCTTAGTTTTGCGGGGTTTTGTGACACAGAGGCGTGATTATTGAAGTCTTTATGCAATTTGTCAACAAACGGATGTGTTGGATCTGCTCTTGTATTGTAATTTAAAATAACCCACAGTAAGGTCTGATTGTCTCATAATTGCTGGGTTAATTTCACCTGCTCGTTTATTTAGTCGCGGTCATGAGATCATTGCGTTTTGTTTCTTAATTTTGGACTTAGTTGAAATATTTTACTCAGTGATGCTTCTGCGGTGCCCACAGTGAAATTTCCCCGACCAGATTACACAACGGAACAAAAAGTCACTCACTTGCTATCTTGTCAGCAACATTTTTTTCTGACGATGCATCGATAATTTTGAGACGGAAACGTGGGTGTTGCTTACATACGAGATAGTACCTGGTATGTGAGACAAACCACTTACTAGAAAACAGCTACCGAGTATATTTCCATGGGTTTCGTCATCACGCAATATTTCAGCTTTTCTTTCTTTTCATAACAGCTCTTTTGTGTCCGGTTAGTCTGTAAATCTGTTCTTAAGCAGACATAAATTAACACAATTCAATGGCAATGGTGACACATAAATTAGTGGTTTGTCTGTAAAAAAGCGTTTAATTTTTGCAGCAGTTATTAGTTTAAACTGCTTTCAAGCTATACTATGTTTATGCTGGTTGAAATTAATTTAAGTGTTGCACCAAACACTGCCAAAGTCACCTTCATGTGAGTCCCATAGTGGATTTACCAGTTTCTCCACAGGCATGTAGGATTTTGCAGTGCAGAAACAGAATAAAGCTCTGCAGCGGCTGCAGCCTTTGGGTTCATTGTGTTGTTGGCAGCCAGCAGCGAGTGCTGCTGACCCTGCACATTATGCGGCTAAGCCCGTGGCAGCTTCTGTCTCTGCTGGTGCCAGTAATACAACTTGTTTGGGTCATTTACTCATCTGGATCTATTGTCTTCCCCTGTTTGGACCTAGAGTAAATGGGTTGTGCTGGAGCTTTACTGGGGGATCTTCATCTGAACTCCGGTCCTCAAATGTGCTTATTTAACCCAAGCTGTGCATGATATCAGACAAAGTAACCATGTGTGTGTTTTTAAATGCCGCTGCGTGCATTAAGCCACCAATGTCTGCAGGCCATACGACTGAAATGCAATTTCAAAGAAATGTGTGCTACACTCACTTTCTTTTTATAATTGGCAATATGTGACTCTTTACCCAAGGCTTACCTGGACTCAGCCTGGCTCAAGTCTGCTGACAAAATGAATTTGGGTTTTTTTCTCTTTTGTAGGAGGTAGGAATGGTGCTGGCTCCAATTCCAGTGATGAATAGATAGATATGACTGGTTCGTTATAGTTTTCCATAACTTGTATATAAGATTGAGGCGTCATTTTTCTTACTTCTCAGATAGGTGGCTGAAATATTAAATCAAACGTGTCTGAATTGAGCGGTTGTAACCAGCTGCATAGGCTGTCCTACATGTGCATGGTTTGAAGGAGTTCTGCAACATTAAAAACATCTATTCATTATCTTTTAATGGTTTTATGCATAATGAAAATTCGGCTGAACTGCTGCCAGCTTTGCCTTTTGAGTCTAAAAAAAACTGTGGGTTTCAACTTAGGTGAGTTTCAGAGCCATAAAGTTGCCTCATAGTTTTATGTGCCAGCTACACAGTAGCAGGCCGTGTTTGGACAGCACACTGCGTTTAGGATAGTGCCATATAGGACTGTGCTCCCAGTAATCCCCTTATGTGCTGGAGGTGTGTGCACTGTTGTGAGTGTTGACCTGTAGTTAATCTTAACTCTGTGGGGCTTTGAAGTGTGCCTATATACCGCCACATAGCCTCGCTATCTAGATTCACATGTGTGATTTATATTGATGCAATTAACAAAGCATGGCTAAAGGTGGTGTTTTCTTTTGTTTCTCTGCACAGGGCAGCCGCCCTCATGCTCTGGGGGCTGGTGTGTGTGTGTGTGTGTTAGCAGGCATCTGGTTTCAATTATATGGCCTTTAACTGCACTAGGCACAACTCTGCATATTGGATTTCACATCTGGCTTCAAAGAAACCTATCGTTCAGATTTTTGTGGCAGGGCTGCTAGCTTGATGTCTTAGAAGTCTAACAGTAACAAGTTTGTTGTGCAAAGTTTGACTTTACAGCTTAAGCTGCTGTTTGTGTGTCTCAATTGGAGGCCAGACTTTGCTTGTTTGCTCATCAAAAAGGAAAAAAGAGAGATCAGCAGAGTTTCCAAAGCCAGATGTAAAGAACCGCTTTACCACCAGTGTGAATCATAAATGGTTCCACTTTGTGCTTTGATTGTATGTTTGATTTGTGTCCAGGCATGTATGGGACATGTGGCTCCCATTAAGACTGTGCTAGGTTATGTGAGGGCAGGCCCACAGAGCTTGGAGGATGGCGTGTGAACAGCAAATTTGAGTTGGTACATTTGTGGTAAGAAGCAACAGTCCTGGAAAATGATTCAAGATTGTGTTTAAGTCACGCAACTGAGCTAAGGTGGAGTGGGTGTTCGATAGGGAAGTAATTTAGAGCTCCACAGACGTTTTCTTGGTACTCAAAATAAGCGTCTTTTCTTTAACTTTCTTTTTTTAAAAGCATCAGGTTTGTGGCTATTTCTTACATTTGTACTTGTATTGAACCCTTTGGCTTCATTTGAACTGTACAGAAGAGCATTTTGTTCACAATATGTTTAAACAAGCCATTGGATGTATTGGGCAAGCTTATAAAGTCCAGGAGTGATTTTAAATAAAACTCTGTGCTGGTATACAAAGTTTGGTGTATGAACTTAAAAACAGACAATAGGATGATAAAGGAGGCTCCTTTAATCAGCCCATGATCAACACGTTGCCTGTTCCTGTGGCAGAGCCACTGTAAGAACTCCTAATAAATTCTGTTTTGGTTGGATTTTGTTCCAACAGGGGGACTACAGGCTTAATGAACTGATGCATAAACTGTTGGCAAGTTTCAAGTTTTTTTCAAAAGGGTAAAAAAAAGAACGACAAAGAAAAAAAAACTACAGTGCTGTAGGAGGGAAAACATCTGATATTAAGATGAGGTGTTTTGGACTCTAACAAAATATAGAAATGAAAAATAACACAATTTGAGTCCTGAAATCCAGTTACAGGAATAGACAACAAAGATGGATTTTCCTGTCAGAGTACATGAACTGAACAGTTTACCAAATCGTAATGTCTTTAATCCAGATTTCAGTGGCAACTGATTAACCCCAGTTAACATGTTGTCACTGCTTGTGTATCTGAGAGATTTCTTTTGCAATTACAAAGAAAATAATTTCATTTGGTCTCTTGATTTTTAATTAGAAATAACTGAATACAGAAGTGGAGTCTCTCCTGGCTTTTGACTTATTTTTATGCTACCAGGTCAGCTGATAGACCCCAGCACGTTGTCCATTTCTGTCACATATTCTGTAAATGCACATTTGTTAAGTTTAAAATGCTTATGTTTAACAGTTGCATGCAGATTATTTGTGAGTAAGGAGATGCATATATGAGTACCTCTGAACTAGTGTTACTTTTAGGAGTATTTCATACTATTTTACAGTATTTAATACTTATTTCCACATGGAAACACAAACAAATGTTCTGCTCAAATAAGTTGTCTGTTGTTTTTAAATGTTACACTTGGATGGAAGAAGTAACCATAAGGATGTAATAAAATATGAATTGTATTATTTACTATGTTTTTTTGTTGTATTTAATTCGTTTGGTGAACAAAGGGGATGCCGCAGTCTTAGGACTTTACATGCCAGTGTTGGACCATGCATGCCCTCGGTATCTCTGAGGAGAAATGTGTATAAACTCGGTTGCACGTTCTCCTGTTTATGTTCCTGAACGGCATTTTCCAATGATGGTGGAGCCACTTTGGAGCTGAGACTATTAGTTCACGCAGGAAATGCAGCTGGGCGTATCTGTGACATCTGATGTGATGGACTGGCTTAAAATCATTTTGTTTAGTCAAACCTCAGTTTCCTTTCTGATTTCTCTTTCGTATCTGAACGTGTGCGACATGCACGGACCGTCACAACTGAATGATTTTGCTTGTTTTTCTACTGAATTTGTTTATGAATAAATGTAAAATCCGGTTTTGAACAGGTCTGACGAAAAGATTTCTGACTAAATGGACGTGCAGCAAGTTGTCCATTTTTGCAGAGATCTTTGTTAGGATTTTAAACCATTTCCCATTATTATACATCTGTCATAATATTTGTTTTTTTAGTAAAAAAAGATTCTCAAATGAATCCCGTGTGCTTGCTCTACCTCTGCTGCCATTTGCCATTGTTTACTTTCCGGCAGTGTGGTTTTGGCTTCAAAGCCAGTGCAGGAATGTGTCGCCCTCCTCCCTCCTCTTCTCTCCACCCAGTGCTCCACTTCCCGTCCTTCCTCACTTAAATAGTTGGTAGCTGCGAGACTTAATGGTGGCTTTTGTGTGTGAGCTGTGGCTGTTTGCATATCTGTCTGAAACGGAAAAGGGAAACCTGATAAAGGGAAAAGGCAGGACGGGAAAGAAAACACCAGAGCATTTCTTTAAAACTTCTGCTAGCATTAATTTAAGCCGCCCTCTCCTCCTCCTCCTCCCCCTTTGCAGCAATGTTTTCGAGTGTTAAGTTTAAATTGGTTGTTTGTCACACCGGTTGTGAGCACGGTAGATGAAATGAGTAATGAATGAAATGCTGCTGAGGCAGTTTGACTTACTTTTTTTTTTTTGTCTCCAGATCAGGAAGCTGTGTTGGTTGTGGTTTGAGAAAGGAACATGGCTTCCCAAGGTGAGTTATTGAGATTCAGGCACACGCTCATGCTTTCCATCTTTCTCACTCTTGCACATAAAAAAGTAGTTTGCAGTGTATTAAACATATGGAGCAGTCCAATCTTATCTTCTCTTGGTGTAGATTTGTGTTATTGGAGCACAGTGAATTACTTATTGATTTCAATTTAAAACTTGGGCTTTGTGTAAAATCAAGCCTGACACTTCAAGGGTCCTTACTGGTAAATCCCACCCCTCTAAGGGTATGAAAACACAACGGCACAAGGTGTAGGAAAAAATCCGCTCAGTGGTGTGGTTATAAACAATCAGTGTTGTCATACGCTGTAGTTTAGTCATTTCTCAGTATTTGTCAGAGCATACCAGCTCCACCAAAAATGACTCAGTGGGTTGGAAATGTCACAGTGAACTTGTGACCCTGGTTTAACCTTAAGTTGATATACAGTATGTTTCTTGTATTTTCAGCTGATCTGATGGAACTAGACATGGCCATGGAGCCAGACCGTAAGGCAGCAGTAAGCCACTGGCAGCAACAGTCCTACCTAGACTCAGGCATCCATTCAGGGGCCACCACAACCGCTCCCTCTCTCAGTGGTAAGGGCAACCCTGAGGAAGAGGATGTTGACAACCAAGTCATGTATGAGTGGGAGCAGGGCTTCAATCAGAACTTTTCCCAAGAACAAGTACAAGGTAAGTCGCAGCACCACCGTTCCCATCAACATGAGAAGACGAGTCCAACGTGGAGGCCATGACAGCTAACCTGAGAGATCTTTATCTTCATCAGACCTAGATGGTCAGTATGCCATGACGCGTGCTCAGCGGGTGCGTGCAGCCATGTTTCCAGAGACTCTCGAGGAGGGAATGCAGATCCCTTCCACACAATATGATGCTGCAAACCCGACTAATGTCCAGAGGTTGGCAGAGCCATCACAGATGCTCAAACACGCTGTGGTCAATCTGATCAACTATCAAGATGATGCTGAGCTCGCAACCAGAGCCATACCAGAACTTACCAAACTACTCAATGACGAGGACCAGGTAATGCTTTTCTACAAGCCGAGGGTCAGTTTTCTCTCAAAGTTTTTTTTCCTTTTATTATTCTATAACATCTGTTTGTCCTCTCTAGGTTGTAGTTAACAAAGCATCAGTGATGGTTCACCAGCTTTCAAAGAAAGAAGCCTCTCGCCACGCCATCATGCGCTCCCCCCAGATGGTGTCTGCAATCGTCAGGACCATGCAGAACACAAACGATGTGGAAACTGCTCGCTGCACTGCAGGAACTCTGCACAACCTTTCCCACCACAGAGAGGGGCTGCTGGCTATCTTCAAGTCTGGTGGAATACCCGCTCTAGTTAAAATGCTTGGGTATGTAGATGGACGGTTTTTTTCTCTTTACATAACTTAGGAGAAGCCTTATGGACACATTTAGTTTTGCTAAGTATTTCCTAGTTGATCTAACAGATGTGTCCTCTGCAGTTCACCGGTGGACTCTGTCCTGTTCTACGCC
>JBBDHI010000006.1:20989996-21007079 GCA_037177115.1 Craterocephalus stercusmuscarum
GGCTGCTGGCTATCTTCAAGTCTGGTGGAATACCCGCTCTAGTTAAAATGCTTGGGTATGTAGATGGACGGTTTTTTACAAATGTAACTAGCTGTTTTGTTCTCTTTACATAACTTAGGAGAAGCCTTATGGACACATTTTGCTTTGCTAAGTATTTCCTAGTTGATCTAACAGATGTGTCCTCTGCAGTTCACCGGTGGACTCTGTCCTGTTCTACGCCATCACCACCCTCCACAACCTCCTCCTGCACCAGGAAGGAGCCAAAATGGCTGTTCGTTTAGCAGGCGGTCTTCAGAAAATGGTAGCTCTGCTCAACAAAACCAATGTCAAGTTCCTGGCCATCACCACAGATTGTCTCCAGATACTGGCCTATGGAAACCAGGAAAGCAAGGTGAGGTGTTACTGTTGAAAGAACTTGATTTTAAAAATGGCTGAAATATGAAATGTCATTTTCTCAAACATGAAATGTTATTTTCTCTTTGATGTACCTCCTGACATTTGGAACAAAAAGCTTGTCCTAACTTTGACTGATTTCTACTCCTACAGCTGATCATCCTGGCAAGCGGTGGCCCCCAAGCCCTGGTCAACATTATGAGGACCTACACGTATGAGAAGCTGTTGTGGACCACAAGCCGTGTTCTCAAAGTTCTGTCAGTGTGTTCCAGTAACAAACCTGCCATTGTTGAAGCTGGTACGTTCACTGAACTTTAAGTATCTGTAATATGAGAACAGATACTATTATTTCTTTCCTTTTTACTCCAGATATATCACTACCATTAAACACTTTGTGTACAGGAGGCATGCAGGCCCTGGGACTCCACCTGACAGACCCCAGCCAGAGACTGGTCCAGAACTGTCTCTGGACTCTCAGGAACTTATCTGACGCTGCCACCAAACAGGTGATGAAAACTGCATCGGACATTACTGATTCCAGTACAAATATCAGTTTTTGGAGGGAAAAAAACACATCCTGCTTTGCTCTGCATAGATGGAAGCTAACAAAGACAGATTCACATTTTTCAATTCCAACTCTTTCGACTACCGTTTACTCATTGTGCTGTTTGCAAAACTGCATGTTCTCCAGGAGGGAATGGAAGGTCTTCTTGGGACGCTAGTGCAGCTGCTCGGCAGTGACGACATTAACGTGGTGACCTGTGCTGCCGGTATCCTGTCTAATCTGACCTGCAACAACTACAAGAATAAAATGATGGTCTGTCAGGTGAGAACACTCAACAGCTGATATACAGGCAAGATAATTAGTTTTGTTTCTGTTTTTGTTTCCATTAATCTGCCATGATGCCTGCTCCCTTACAGGTTGGTGGTATTGAGGCGTTAGTTCGCACGGTACTCCGAGCTGGGGATAGAGAAGACATCACAGAGCCAGCTATTTGTGCCCTGCGTCACCTCACATCTCGACACCAGGATGCTGAGATGGCACAGAATGCTGTCAGACTGCACTATGGCCTGCCTGTGGTTGTCAAACTACTGCACCCACCCTCACACTGGCCACTCATCAAGGTACACACATTCAGCTCAGTTAATTCTTTGCGAAACCCTGAACTAAGCATTAATACAGCTGTGCTGGTGTTGCAGAAACAAAACTGTGATAAACTACGGTTCGTTCCTGCAGGGAAGGATTTAAACATGATTTTTTTGTTTTTTCAGAAAAAACCTTTTTGCTAACTTGTTCTTGCTAATATGTTAAGCCTAATATTTGGCCTTAAATATTTATTTAAAAGCATGTTATGGATGAGCTACTGTGCTCCTCTTTCAGGCTACAGTCGGTTTGATCCGTAACCTGGCTCTGTGCCCTGCAAACCACGCCCCTTTGAGGGAGCAGGGAGCCATCCCCAGACTGGTTCAGCTACTGGTCAGAGCACACCAAGACACACAGAGACGCACCAGCATGGGAGGCACACAGCAGCAGTTTGTGGTAAGAGCACTCACACCAGTGTAATAAACTCCTGCAGTCTGTGCTGCATGATGAGCTGCCCAGCAGAATTCATTTCCCTGCAACACCTTACATGCTTTCTAAAGAGATCAAGAAGCATTTCCCACTAATATCTGATCAGTTTTAGTCCCAAAGTCAGTATGCAGGTGGTAGAAGTGAAAGAAGTGAGCAGAAAGGGAAAGGGACCACCATTGAGCATCTAATTGTGTGTTTGTTAGGAGGGAGTGCGTATGGAGGAGATTGTGGAGGGTTGCACAGGAGCTCTTCATATCCTGGCAAGAGATGTCCACAACAGAATAGTCATCAGAGGACTCAACACCATTCCACTCTTTGTACAGGTAAGTTTTCAGATAAGTTGTCCCATATATGCAAATGCCCCAAAATGGAACCACATAAGAATTTCAAGGTTTTATTTTTGTTCAATTAAAAAAGCGTTTTCTCACTGAAATGCTAAGGAGACGAGGAGGAGAATTTTGGTTTTTAACCATGAGATGATGTGTGTTTGTATGCAGCTGTTGTATTCTCCCATCGAGAACATCCAGCGTGTAGCGGCAGGTGTGCTGTGTGAGCTGGCTCAGGATAAAGAGGCTGCTGAGGCCATCGAGGCTGAGGGAGCCACTGCCCCCCTCACAGAGCTGCTGCACAGCCGCAACGAGGGCGTTGGTATGTACATAAAAGCAGCTCATTTACATACTGCCATCATTCACATAGCTGCTGACTCGTAGCTTCGTAGATGTTAACAAAAGCAAGTTCATCGGTGCAGGCTGGTTGTTGTGGGAAACAATAGCAGCATGTAGATTTTATTTGTTTCCATAGGTTTGTGTTTAGGGCTATGAGGTTTAAGATCGGCTCAACAGTGATGTACTTCCAGAATGTTTATTTCTGTGCTTGCATGGACTTTCTTCTTAAAGCATTTGTCCATTTTCAGCAACGTATGCAGCAGCAGTGTTGTTCCGCATGTCGGAGGACAAACCCCAAGACTATAAGAAACGCCTCTCTGTAGAACTCACCAGCTCACTCTTCAGGACCGAACCAATGGCCTGGAACGAGGTAAGACGCTCTTAGTAATAGTTCCTAACAGTTTGACCCCTAACATTGGGAAAAGTGTGCATGACTTAAATTTAACAGAGGTTAAGGATAATTATTTTGTAATGCTTTGCAGACTGGAGATTTGGGTTTGGACATTGGAGCACAAGGAGAGCCTCTGGGCTACAGACAGGAAGGTGAGTCTCTTCAGATGGTGTGTCTGGAATTTTCTGAACAAGGCAAAAGGATGTCACAGAGCAGTTGGGCCAGGAAATCATTTGTCCTCCTGGTTGAATTTCCACTGACAAGTTTGTCTTTAAATTGAAATCCGACCTTTGTGGCAACCTTACAAATCACAGCAAGACATTATTAGTCTAAGTCCCATTTCTGCATCATTACTGCGACAGGATGGTGGAGAAGGCCAGAAATGTTTTAAAGCAAAGGACAGTCACATGAAGCTCCAAGAAGTTGCTGTTCAACTTGCAGCGCTCTTCACTCCTTCAGCACTTCAGAGCTTTAACAAAAACAGAAAAAAGACATTGAAGGCAGACTTGATGTTGGTAAACATGATGAACTTTCTGATCAGTGAACTGAAGGATAAATTTAGTTGAATTAAAGTCCGAGCAGCTGCAGTGTGAGGGGGCTTGGCTGTGATTTTGCTGATGTGTGCTGCTGTGCAGTGTTACGTGTGAATGATCATACTACTGTGTGACGGTGTGGTTTGTTAACAAGCTTCTAACAACTGCTCTGCTTCCCCTGCCTCTCCATACACTCCCTGCTTCCCCAGACCCAAGCTACCGTTCCTTCCACTCGGGGGGTTATGGAGGGGACTCTATGGGTATGGAACCCATGATGGACCATGATCTGGGTGGAGGCCACCACCCTGGCCAGGAATACCCCCCTGTAGAAGGGCTGCCTGACCTGGGACATGCCCAGGAACTGATAGAGGGCCTGCCTCCTGGAGACTCAAACCAACTGGCCTGGTTTGATACCGACCTGTAAATACCGAGACCAACATTACACTACACTTTCTACTAGGTAAGACTGATTTGTCCATACTCTTGTATCAGCTCGAATCAGTGGTAGCAACTTTACAAAGATTTAAGATGGAAACGCGATGGGCAGGATTCTGGATAAAGTGTCTGTGGAAGGAGAAGAGTGGATTTGCTCAGTGTTGCATGTTCAGCCTGCTCTGAAGCTCCAAGCTGTGTGATGTAGTGTGTGTTGAGTTACTTGGTCTTTGATCTCTGTGTGTGGCCCTTTACCAACCCCAGTGCTGCTTGAAGTCCTTCATTTTACCCTCCCACTACCCCTCCTCCACTCATTTCTCTTTGCCTGTTGCAGCTGTATCATGTGATCTGGATGAACCTGCATTGTGATTCGCCCATATGGAGGAGGCGGGGTTTCAGAAAGTGCCTGAAGATGACTCAACAAAAGCGAGCAGAGTTTCCTGTCTATGGGAACTCCATTGGGACAAAGTAGATTTTAGTGCGGTTCGCTTCTGGTCTCGGCCTGATGGGGGGCTGACTTCAAATCCCGACAGGAAACAGATTTTGATCGCAATGATCGGTTTTCAAAAACCCCTTTTTATGTGTTCATTTTTACTCATTTTGTTTCTTTTTTATTCCGTTTTCTTTAAGTCTGTAATGGTACAACCTGAATAGCTTGCTTTTTTTCATTTTTCTGCATTGATACTCATTTGTTTTTTGCAGTCCCTTGTATTTTAATTCTAGTGTTGAGTTGTTTTTTTCTTTTTCTTTTCGTTTTTCATTTTAATGGTGATGCTCCATCCAAGTAAAGAATCGGATCACATTTTAAATGGTGTCCAAACACTAAAGTTAATCAGTTGAATTGTATCTGAAGATCAAGTGTAACATTGTGTAGCTTTTGTATAAAAAGACATGAATTGGAAGTCATGGTCCAAATATCAAGCTATTTTCTTGCTTTAAAGGAGGACACTGATGTGTCTCTGCTGTTCCAAAGGAGGTTTAGCTGACCGAGTTGGGTGGGAGTGTCTGTAAAAGGACATGGGTGGAGAAGTACTCCTATTGGTCTGCTGTTACTAAGGAGTGAGGTGATGAGAGGCGCTGGTTGCTGTAGCCTGCTGTGTTCTGAAACAATAAAATGGACTGTCATTTCACCTGGATGTGTGTCTTATTTCTGATTGAAAGTCACCTAGCATCACAAGACAACTGATTAAAAGGAAGACATCAGCTGAGGCTGTTTACTGTGGGGTACATATGAGGCAGGGGGATGAAAGAAATTTGATCAGGCGTGGTGTTTGAGGAAGGTGCAGCTTTTATTGCTTAGTAGATACCAGAGCAGCTCTACGCAACAAAGTTATTCAGATTATTCTGATCTACATACCGTACAGCACACCAACATCACCTGACCGAACCAGTGTACGTTAAACAGGAAAAACAAATCAGACAGCGTCCCTCTATCGGCCACTAATGTGATCTAGTGATGTTGTTCTGTCATTAAAACTCACTGCAGCATTAAACAGCAGTGATGCAGGTCAAAGCCTAAATTAATCTGGAGATTTTACCATCAGATTTTACTCTGATCTAATTTGCAGAGGATGGGTATCCTGTAGAGCGGCATTAGTGATATTCTTGTCTTAAAGCTTGTAGGAATGGTTCATTACTGTTGAAACAAATTGGAATTAATTTACAAACAAAAAAAGTTAAATTACATAACTAAATGCTAATCCAACCAGAGGCTTTAAGACTATCCAAAGTGCATTATACACTGATGGTACAATTTAGCATTTGGTTCTTCTAAAAACAAAAGTGAAAATATTCCATTTAAAAGCGCTCAGATGATAAACATCGCACCGTCTCTGGTTAAGTGATGCTTTTAAGATGGAAGCTTCTAGGTTCTGGGAATGTCTTGGAGGATTTCCTCAGCCAGTGGAATCACATCAACGTGACACCTAGGAAGAAGAAAGGCAACAAATTATTCACTCCAGTATTTCACTATAATGACATTCAGATAGGTTGTGTAAAATTCATACAATATTTTGTTGAGTTTTCATAACGGATGAGTGAACGACAAAATCTAACTTCAGATAAGACTTGTGATTAACACACAAGTATTGAGCTGTCCTTGTAGAGTTTAAAAAACAACCCAATCATCCCAAAGTGATCTAAATACTAAAATAGTCTGGCTACAACTGGGCACCTCTCCTCTTTTTCTCCAAAAGTGCATCCTATAACCATGTTTCTACAAAGTACAACACACACAGCACCACATGATCTTTAAGCAGTTATGCAGTCTCACAGGCTGTATTTAGCTGTTCATACTTTCTTCCCTGTGTCCAGAACAGATCCATCAGCCTTAACCTGCATTAAAAAGCCTGTTGCTGGCAGATACTCAGTAATGTACACAACACCTAACAATGATGCTCTGAACCCTTTTCCATTATAATTGTCAAAGGGACCCTAAAGGTCGGCCATTTTTCCTGCTTCAAACACCGGCTCAGAAATAGACTGTGGTCATCTTGTACTGATTATTCCTCTCATCTAATTTACCTCAGCCGTCAGGCTCAGCGTTCTGACTTGGGAATCATCTGTTCAGGATATCTGTAGTCTCCTCTTGCCTTCCTCACCTTCCTCCCTTCTCCTCTCCCTCCTAGGTCTCTTTGGGGGCACCCTGACAGCCAGGTCTGCAGTAGCCCACCTACTCCCCTAGTTAATTAAAAACCCCACATAATTAATGTAATTAATACCGTTCCCAGAGGCCTCAGAAATCCTTGAAAGTTTTGAGTTTAGAAAACAAATTGGCTCCATAAAAGTTTAAGGGCAAACCTCAGAGTTTGGTTATTCTCTACATCCCTGCACTTTCAGAGCACCAAATTGGCACTAGCAGCTGCCTGGAGGACCACGGAAAATAAAATAATTGGTTGTAGATTACAGGAAACAGCTATTCCAGGACCATGTTAGACTCAGTGTTTCCATAACCTGCCCACAGTGAGAAGTAAACATGGAGGACGGAAACGAAGGCTTTTATAGAATGGTCCCATCATCCATAGTAAGATGTCAAAAGAGAAAATCCATCTCTGCTCAATCAAAAAAGGAAGCACAATCATTTCCATGCATTCAAAGTCAGTCTCAATGCTGGGATATCAAGCAGTTATGATTTAACATTGATCATCACTCAGGTTCACCTGCTGTAGCACAACTGGAAGAACTAAAAGCAATTAGAAACACCCTATAAAAGGAATGGTCCTGCAGGTCATGGCCACAGACCGTGTCCGTCTTCATCCCTCTGCCTGATTATAGGTCATGTTTGCATTTTGCCAGTGACCTCACCAATAGATGCAACATAAGGTGGTGTCTGCAACACACAGCAGTTACTCAAGTGCTGCAGCTCATCCAGGATGGCACATCATGCACGCTTTGGCAAGAAGGTTTGTTGCGTCTCCCAGCACAGTGTGATGGGCATGGAGGAGATACCAGGAGAAGTAGAGCGGGCTGTAGGAGGACAAAAACCCTGCACCAGCAGCACCACAAGGGGCAGGAGGAGCACTGCCAGAGCACTAATGACCTCCAGCAGCCACCAATGAGCATGTTTCTGCTTAAAGGCTCCAGAGGAGAACGTTCTGCTGCCTCCAACATCCTCCAGCACGCCTGGTTTGGCAGTGGGTCTGTGATGGTCTGGGGAGGCTGATCCCTGCACAGACCTCCATGTGCTAGCCAGACGTACATCATCTACTACTAGGTACCGAGATGAGATCCTTAGACCCGTTGTCAGACCTTTGCTGCTGCAGAGGGACCTGGGTTCCTTCTGTGCTCGGCCTCATGTGGCAGGAGTGTGTCAGCAGCTCCTGCATGATGAAGGCATCGATGCTATGGACTGGCTTTCCCTTCACCAGAGCTGAATCCAATCCAGCATCTCTGGGACACCATGTCTTGATCCATCTACCATCACCATGTCACAGTTCAGACTGTCCAGAAATGGTACCGAACTTCCTCCCAACTCTTTTTTTCTCCTCTTCCCCCACCCTTTCTACTAGAGAGATCCCTCAGGAGAACACCAACAGGAGCATGTCCAGACATAGGGAGTGCAAACAGGTATTTGGAGGCCACACACACAGTTGAACCTCATTTTGTGATCAGCTTGTGATCTGATCGGGTATGACTCTGAACCAGACCTCCATGTGCCTTTATTTCCATTGACCGTTCTTATCTTATTTTACTCTCAACACATTTCACTATGAGATGAACAAAGAGTTTCAGCTGGAACAGTTCACAGTTATTTGCTAACAATTATCAACAGATCTACACTGCAGTCTTTCTCCTGCAGAAGCTTATCAGAAACATGCTGGAACTGAATTTGTGCTGAAATGATGTGTAGAAATGAAAGTACACAATACATTATACAATTTCATGCTCCAGGATGTAATCAAAACCTCCCAATGTCCTTAGATTATCTTAAAATTAGTTCAATACCACTCCGTTTAACAACATGACATATTACCCAGTGCCTTTATTAAACTAAACCTAAGCTTCTCTAAAAGATGTGTTTCTGTGCCACACTCGGTCCTCTGAGCCGATGTCGGTGCAGATATTTCCTGGTGGCGCTGACTCACTGACAACAGTAAACCAGGACCCTGCTTTGGGTCGTAAAGGTTTCTCTTCAGCACTTGAGACTCAGGGCGAGGCCCCTCCTTGCAGCCCTGGTCAGGCTCGAGGTTTTCCAAAAGGCATTCCTCAGGTTGCCATGGTGAAAGCTCAATGACATCATTTGGGTTAGGATCTCAGCCCAGACTTCCACCCTCCCTCCCAACTCTTCTTCCCCCTCCTGCCTCGGCCCAAACTCCTCTCATCCTCTCAATTAAAACCTCACCCACCTCCTCCCGTTCCATCCTCCCCTCCTCTCTTCTCATAACTCCTCTCATCTCCTGCCCTTTCTCCTAAAACCTTTGCTCCCCTCTTCCTACTGCTAAAGCAGTGGGAGGGTGCCAGTCTCGGCCACTTCAAAAGCAAGAGCTGATCTGTGCTTTCATCTGCTGGAGAGGGAGCGGAGAGTGAGGAGATGAGGGGAGGAGAGACGTGGTAGGGCACACAAGGAGAAAATAAAAAATAAGGAAAAAAGACAGAAAATGGAGAGACAAAGGGGGACAGAAAAGAGGTGGCTGAAAAGAGAGGAGGAGAGAGGGAGGCCTCTGCAGCAGGGCAATAATACACCTTTATTATTGATCTGACAGGACGTGTGTGTGTCTGTCTGTGTGATTGAGACGGAATTTATATACGGAGTGAAAGTGACTATTGTGTGTATTCCTTTTGCTTGTGTGTTTGAGTGTGTGCGTCTGTGTTTGTGCGCGTGACAGGTCGCTAGTCTCATGCATCAAAGGATCAAAGGAAGCATGGTCGCTATAGTGAGAAAACCCTCGGCTCAAAGAGGGAACAAACATCCGACCCACATACTCATAAAAGGCGGGCAGATGCAGAGATGCAGGTGCACACATGGGAACACACACTCACCTCACAAGACCCTCATGGACAGCTCATATTTAAAATCAGACACTATGTCATTGTTTTAACGGTACATGTTAGGTTTTTTTTATAGGCTGTGTTTATCGTTAACGTAGTTGAGCCTCAGAGTTGTTGGAGGGAAGTGCTGCGCATCATGCTTTTTCTTTTTTGTCAGGAGACCACTCAATAAATGTTTGGGAATGAAAAAGTACATTTGTAAATGAGCATGTGAATGTTTGAGCTCATTCTATCTGAGGCATGCCTCCGCTTCAACGAAAAAAAAACAAACAAAATCCATTTGAGTTACATGCTACTAACGGACCGAATTAAACTAGAAACATTTAATGTTGGGTTAGTACGGACAGGGATGATGGGGGACTTTCAGACCTACTGGGAGCACAAACACTGACATCGAAGCGGAGAACTCTCAACATATGGAAATGCCAGACAGTTTTGCCGCAGCTTCCAATGGAAATTTTTTCCTCAAATGGTCATCTTTTAACGGTGAAGTTAATTGTGTCACAGTGAACCTGAACGTTACATTATTTGGATCCGAAGCTCTACAACTGAGATCATGTTAATGAAAATGATTATGGAAGCCGGTCTCAGGTTTGGGCAGACAAAGATCGGTTCACACAAGTCAATCATGGAGCTGACCGTCATTGCAGGAAGCAGCTCACTATGTGATGGAAACCTTGGTTTATTCCTGGAGTTAGGTTGGGGAGGAGAGCTCACACACTTGCAAGTGAGAACTTGTGCATAAGACTGAGCAAACAAGATGAAGTTGGGATTCTCCCGACATACATCTCTGATTATGGAACAAAGTAACTGAGCCGTTGCTGGTGCTTCTCTGGGATGATCCGGGGATACTTCTAAACCAACAGACTCCCACATGGTGAACTTTAACTAACCACAAATGAAAAAAGCTACAGAGATCTGATAAACCCAGTTTGCAGCAAGGGCGAAATCATCAGCTTAGAGAAGGACAAAAAACAACAGTCAGGCTAACGCTATAAACCAGCATCATCTGTGTGAACTGTTCAGATTAAACAAAATGCTGGTCTTGTGTTCAAGCCCCAGATATTCAATCAGCCTCTCGGTTATGCCAACATACCCAACAAATAACATCTCTGAAGTGCACACTGTACCAGTAACACTGGATCTGTGGGTTCAGGTTTAAAAGGAGAGACAGGCTCACGCAGTAGAAAGCAGCTCAAAGTGGAGCCACAGTGAGCTAATGTGGTTCAGGCATTTGTGAGGTGTTTCAAATGTATCTGTAGCACAGTGGAGTTGACACAGATTACGGCATATTTTCTTGCAAATGACTCGGCATTCCTGATGAGTGACAATAAAGTGGGAATGAATGATACATCTGGGATACTTTGCTAATGCTGCTTGTTCCACAAGCCGATTTAAACAGCAGGTACCGACAACACACATTGGTTGTTTCATGAAAGTAACGGCAGGTACATTTACTTCACAGAACACAGTTGCATATAAACACACAACAATAGAAATCCCCACCTGTTGGAGGTAGTCAAATCCTGCAGAAGACTTATTAGCTCTACCCCTTCGGGAGATTCTAGCCAATCAGATCTGTTGGTAGTCTGTATCTGAAAGAAAAGACAGTGTTTGAGAAAGACTGACTGTTCCATCAGAAAAGCTAGGCACTGATAAAAGCCACTCAGTGAAGGATATCATGACAGATGTCTGACATCCTGAACAGCGTTTGGGCATTGCTCTATCTTATTGTCTGGCAGTAAAATGTTGTCCAAAATGGGGTTTTCTGACCCTACACACCACTGCTTGTATACACCACTGGCCACATCTGCACACTGAGGTGCTGATTTATGAAGGCTATCAAATTTACTTTTATTTATTTTATTTTTATTTTATTTATTTAATTTTTTTTATTTTTATTTGATTTATGAAGGTTACCAAACACGCTTTTATTTTGAAAATATTTTCTTTTAAACTGAATGTTAATCCAGACCTTAAGAATAAAGAAATGTAAAATGATGATCCAGTTGCTTTTTGTGATGAATGGAAATAATTCACTCATGATTTACATCGTTTCATATTGATCAGTGGATCCTAAATCAAATCGAATCCAAATCATGAATTTGAGATATCGGCAAACATTGAATCGCTGCATCACTGTAACGATATATTGTATCATAATCGAACCAGTGGTTCCCAATCCTTGTGCAAAGTGGTTTGCCCACACAAACATCGGCCGCAGCTGATCTATCAAAGCCGCAAACAGAGGATTGCACGTTACCCTGGTAAAACTGCGCCGCTCTCCACTTTGCGTTTCTGCTGCTGATGAATATGCAATATGGCGTTTCTGCCAGAACGTGCGTAATGATGGGAGACTATGCAAATAAAACAGCTTTGCACCTGTGTGATCCATGAAGCCTGGACCTAGTTAGCGGTGGTTATCTTTGCATGTATAAATAACGCATCTGAAAAGCAAGTGCTACTGTAACTGGCACAACACTATGCACTATGGCTGCAGTAATAATTTTAAGTAGGCGCAGACACCATGAAAGGCGACTGAGAGAACGCATTTTTTTAGTTGTATCGAGCTTGTCTCTCCTTCAGAAAGAGCATATTTATAGGAACCAGAATCACACACATTCTATGAATGTACCAGTTATGTGCCACACAAGTTATGCTTTGCTCACATGCACATATCTGATAACGGCGCACACCCCCTGCAGTCCATCCTCTGCCATCTGTGCACAACCCTGCAGCTGCAGGGGAATGCCGTTTTCTGAAGATTACGCACAGAGCGCACACACTCCGTCCCCTGCAGGACCTGCTGCTGCACTCTGGAGCTGCTGACATGGATGTCCCTCACTATCTTCTGACCGCCTTCATACACTTATTTTACATTAATGCCCATCATCAGCCCAGAAACACTGACCAGCTGCCGAGTGTGCGCAGCAATGGCCCGAGTATCTGGCCTCGGCGATGTGCCACACATGAAACTATTTGCGCAATTGAAATAACGCCGCAATTTGCACTCGCTGTAAAACAGCGCCTGAGTCTTTTAGACTAGATGATCCTGAAACTACGAGCTACAGCATTGCTTAATGAAAAAAAAAATCATTCTGAAAAAACGACCCCTTACCGAAGTGTGACACAGCATTAGTCCCCCTCCTCCCCCTTTTCTGTTGCACCAGTTTATCAGAAGGAGGCAGAAACAAACCAATATTGACACACTTGTACTTGCACTTGTAAAAATATAATTTTCGTACTCATTATATTTTACGACAGAAGTGAAACTGGAAACCACTGGTCTGTTTTATCACCAAAGCTTTATTTTGCAAGTAACCCAGACCACCTGCTGAGTGAAATCACACTCATTTATCACTGCCTTTACAAAGCAAGTTGATCAAAGAGCTAATTTACCAAAGATCCAGTTGAATACACACACACACACACACCCCTGCTGTGTTTTTGTCCAACATTGGTGCTTTTAATTTTCCTCCTTTCTGCACCTTCAGCTCAGTAAATATTTACAACTGTGTTGCTCCGTGTTTCTACTTTATGACTCTGCTGCCAAGGACTTTCCCCTTTAATCCTTCAGACTTTCCTACCCACATCTTTTCTTTCTTTCTATCATCCCCCTTTTTTAAAAGCTGTCCTGACAAGCTTCTTCACACAGTCACGTCTCAACTTCTCACCCCCCTGGGAACACCTGGCTTTTGGACATGAGTGTGTGTTTTTCAGATGGTGTTTGCTTTAACTTCATGTGTAATATTTGAGGAGCGTTTGAGTCCATGAATTTCCTTCCAGGTAACGATGCTCCACTGTTACCCGTCCGTCTCTGTAACACTTCAATTAAAGTCTAAAGGACAAATATTTTCCATTACATCATAATAACAGGTCTGCAGTGGTCTTTTTTTTAACATTACCTGTGTTTATGTGTGTGTGAGAGAGCGAGCCTTGCTTGAGTGCATTTGCGTCTGTGTTTGGTGTTTTCTGTGATCTCTGGTGACATCATCACCCCCATCTCTCTGGCGACACAGCATGGTTGTTGCTAAGAGACAGGGTTAGGATGAGACAAAGATGCTCCTCTCACTCCCTCACTTTTCACACACACACATTTTTGCCTTCGCCATCAGGGTTGAGGGGCATTCATGTGTGCCAGCAAACCAATCAGCCCTTCTACATCCCAGCTCTCCACCTCATCTTCATCTTCATCCTCTCCTCTTCCCTCATCCCTCCTATCTAGATCAGAGGAACACATGAATCAATAACTCTGAACTCAAAGTTATATGTGAGGCACACAGTCAGCCTTCAGAAAGCAGACAGACATGCTGCTTCTCAGAAAGACAGCAGAGTTGTTATTATAGACACGCAGTTCAAACAAGTGACAGTGCACCTGACAGCCGAGGATCAGAGGTATGCTTGAATAACATGATGCACAAATAACAGAACATATCATGGTACGGGTGTTTACCAGGAAAAAGGACACATTTGGCTCGCGGATGAAGCTGATAATAGTGAAACTTTCATAACTTCCAACATGCATCTACTGCATGAGCACTTTGTGAATTCAGTTTTCACCTTCTTTTTGCTGCACTGTCCACAAACGCTGTTTAATTAGCTCATTTTTCACTGGAAGACAATCGGTTATTTTGACTCAATGCAACCGCGTGGCCTTTGATGGGAGGGACTGACGAGCACTACCCAGCCATCCTGAACTCTGTTGTATTATCCAGCATTTGGCACATATTTTACTAAAAAAAGGTTTAAAGCCATTTAAGATGAACCACTTGGCTGTATATAAGTGAGATGTCCTCATAAAGTTATTCCCCAAAACAGTGTTTGAGAAGCCGGAGGTATTGAGGAATTGAATGAGAAAATAAATATAGACATGTTCATGTCCTCAGTTTGAGCACATAAAAGGTTGCCATAATTGCCCATAATGCGCTTGACATTTGGAAATTTCTGTTTCAAGAGATTTTGGCCTCGAGGGGAAAGGAAGCTTCAGGATGAAAGTGTGAGGTTAACAAGTAGATGGGCTGATATCAGCACCACTGCCATGCTGTAGCTAACAGATGGAGGGGGTAAACACAGTTCTACAAAAATAACACATCAAGAAACAATTTCTGCAAGATCATTTAAGCCCGCAGTTTTAGAAGGTTTAGTGTGTGAAATGAGCATGAAAAATATTTACTGTGTTGTGCATAGATACCGAGGGGAATATGAGCTGCCAGAGGCAAACTAATGCTGCTTTCTCCGACAGCTTATCACTCATCTCTTTTGATGCATTTAGCGTTCTTACTTTAGTAGAATTTGACTTTTTCAGACATCATTTATCTTTTTCTTTCCTTCTTTGCGGTTTCCAAGCTGTTAGTTGGGATCTTTTAATTGAGATGAACAAAGCTCTGAAATCAAGGAAAGATAATTAATCAGCTCTTTTTGAAGGACAGACACTTGTCTGAGTGTGTAGGTGTGTGTGTTTTAGAAAGACTGTCTAACTTGTGATTTTCAGCTTACTAATGCGCTGTCTGTATAATTCTGTGAAAAAGTACACCTTTCTTCATTTGCAGGTTTTACGTATTATAGTATGATTGAGAAAAGGAAAAAGGAAAGAAGAAACTTCTTGTTCTTATCAGGTTTTGAAGTCGGGTAAGTACAGCCTCAGATGAACACCACATACCACAACGTCATCATTTAATGAAAACCAAGCCAAAATGCAGAAACAGTGAATGGAAAGACTAAGTACCCTCCATGATTCAGTCACTTTCAGAAGCACTTTAGCAACAACATCTCAAAGTCATCATTTTCTGTATGACATTATCAGCTCTGGAGGAATTTGGCCACTTTTTAACGCTTATTCACTTGATAAAGGCTCAGGCTGAAAAACTCATCTCTGAAGGTACCGCCGCAGCATTTCAGCTGAATTGGACAACACCTTTATTTATGTCTCTTTTCACACATTCTATTGTATATGTGCTGCTGAGCTCCAGACCACCGACCTGTTGCATGTCCCAGTTGGGCCAAGTGGTTTAATTTAGACTAATAAGACACACATTTGGCCCCAGAATATTTTGTATTTCCTCATGATTGACTCAATGAATGCAAGGTGTCTAGATCCTGTGGCTTTCAAACAAGTTCAAATCCTCAGTCCTACATCAGTGTGCTTGAATCATTTTCACTATAAAATGAAGAATTATACATTTGGAAAAGCCTGATTTATAGCTCATCTTTTTCCTACTCAACATCTGAATGTTGTTGACAACTAAACTATCAAAACCCCTGATTTTAATGCTTATGAATTTGATCTAAAGATCGTTTTTAATTTGACATTTACCACCGGTTTACATTCTTTAGAGCCTTTAGATAACCTTTAATTTAATCTATCTATCTATCTATCTATCTATCTATCTATCTATCTATCTATCTATCTATCTATCTATCGTGTGTGTGTGTATAGACCAACAAAAAAAGTTTGTGATTGATATCAGAAATTAAGAAGGAAACTGTTTATTGTTGATTGCAGTGTAAAGAGGTCACGGACGCTGTGCTCTCTTTACACTGATGTAGGTCGTCTATGAGCGGGAATTTGTAGGCTGAAGTTTTCTTCTGCATGACATGTAGAGCAGCATTTCTCACTGCGGTCAGTGAGCAGCTAAATTCCAGCGACGATCGACAGCCCACTTGAATGTGTATCTGTTAATGCTTCCAGACAGACACTGCTCTGGTTTTGGCTCCATTATGGAGTCTAAAAATCTTGATGCTTTGTGGTGAACCAGCCCGTCAGTTTAACCAGAACCAAAGTGGGAGGACTTCACTCTGTGGAAGTAAATGTAAGCATCTTGGGAGATTTGGGCCAGAAAGTTGTTGGGTTAAGATCCAACTTCATTATAACCTCAGGTTTCCCAGAATAAACAATATATCTTCAGATGACTGCCTCGGCTCAGTTAAGTGCAGTCACTTCTCCCATTCAAAGGTATGTCTATTAGGGTGAATAAATAAATCGGTAATTTTAGGTAAAAACAGCCTTTAAATGCAGCAACGTTTCCTAACCAGCTCTAATAACTCATAACACTGAGGCTTTCTATGAATGAGCTCCTCCTTTGCTAGCTGCTGCGTTTACTTTTGCTTTGTAAGTGTGTGCGTACTTGTGTGTGTCTCAGAGGGAGATGTGCAGAGCGAGGGCTGAGCCCGCTGTTAACTACGGAAGCCAACGGAGAGCATTTGCAATGCATGTCAAAGGGAAGGAAAACCAGATTTCTATAAAAAAATGGTCATAATAAGCAAATTGAATGAGCTGGTAAAACCCCGCCCTAGTTGTCACAAACTCATGCAGTGATTATAGTACTGCTGAGTGATCACCTTCATACTTTAATAAAACCTTTACTCACGATTCAATGGTTTCTTCCAGGATAACAATTACCCACCAGTATCGGCCCTGAGTTACTGAATAGGAATGGAAATAAAGGTAGATGCATGCTGTGGGTTCTAAGCAACATTTCCAATCACCTTCTGTGGTAGATTTTTAGTGGAAATGTGAGACAGCTCTCAACCACAATGATTTAAAGGAGAACTTCGCTTTTTTTAAACCTGGGGTCTGTTGTCATCTTTCCTCTCATACATGTGAGTGAGG
>JBBDHI010000006.1:21021903-21032138 GCA_037177115.1 Craterocephalus stercusmuscarum
CGATTTTCTTCTTAAAAGTTTGCAGCATTCTTGGTCTTCATCAAATAAGAAGTGATGCAATAACCAATTTATTTTGGGTGTTTAATGTTCTTCCTTTAGAAGCATTTTTCTTAGTGTTTATATCCTTTTTTAAAACCCCAGCTGGACTAATTGTCCACAAGTTCAAAATTACTGCTGTCACACAAAATGTATAAATCAGTAACCATTAGATACAATGCAAACTTCACACAAACAGCAAACCTGACATCAAAAGTGGGCTAATGATTTCAACAGTGAAAACCAGTCAATGCAGTCACCTCCAGGGACTTGCTAGTATGAAAACATTAATATGGAAGGCAGATTCTGATTATATCAATTATGCTTAGAGGGTTTAAAAAAAAAAGAAAGAATGTTTGGATATATGTAGACACAATATGAAAGAGTCGTTATAGGATATGTTGAGACATTATTTTGGAAATAACAGGAAACCAATCTCAAATGGCACCTTATTGATTCAAATTCTACAGAAAATGAAAAACACCTGCACTGAAGCAATCACAGTAAAAAATTCTATGCAGAAGGTCAAGAGAAGTAACAAGAATTAGTGATGGTTTATATCCAGACAGGAACTTTAAAAGACCCTCAAGGACTCAGAGTGCCCAAGGACTTCTTCTAATTAATTAAAGGATAGCCTTACTTTAATTATTTTACACCTTGTGAGCACCTCGGCCCAAGACTAAACTCAAGGATAGCTCAGGGTGTGAGTGCTTCTGAAATGTTGGGCTGAATTTGTGATGTGCTGCATGCTCTTGATGTGTCCATTTCCTTATTAAATCACTCAGTCTGCTTTTCGATGCGCCTACAAAATGGGTTTCATATTCTCTCTCGGTGGACTAGCCCACAGCTTCATATCCTTATATAATCAGATTACAGACTAGACTTTCTCCATTAGTCTGCTACATGCCCTCAAATTAAAATGACCAATTCATGGTCATACAAAATCAAACAAACTTTGTTTAGGAATCATCTTTCACTGCGGCATCATGTTATTCCTCCGCTGCGGATTCTCTCTCTTTTTCTGTCACTCATTTTAACCTCCAATTTTCTCCTAGATAATCTCTTCCATCCCATGTGTCTCAAACCCAAATGCGCCCCATTTTCTCTGTGTATCTCATTCTTTCTTCCTTCACCTCCTGCTACTCTTTTAACCTTCTCTTTTTCTTTTTGAGGTGTCCCTCATCTTCCCTCTCTCCTCTCATCCTTTTTTCACCAGTCTTCTATTTCTTTCTGCCAATCCCTTCTTCCACCCTATCTCTGTCTTCATTCCCCAGGGGGTATTATCTCAGTCAGAGTCAAATCTGTCCAATTATAAACCTCATCTCCTCTCTCTCTCTTTCACACACACACTGCATCCACAGCTCCACACGTGCACACACACACATCATCTCTGTCTTAGACATATACAGAGGAGTAAGCACAAATACATTCAAGCACAAAACCCACCTCCCTATTTTGCTGCTCTTCACTGACTATTCCACTGCCTCACAACTCACACACACACACACACACACACACACACTCGCAAGCCACCCTTCCCCTCCTCTCTGTCACACCTTAAAAAGCCAATTATACACGCTTTCTCCCTTTTCCTCTACTCTCGTCCTCTCCCTCTCCACTTGCCTCCCATCACCACACTGATCTGGAGTGAACCACTACAAAAACAAGGGAGAGTGGAGGAGAAGAGACCAAAATAGAGGATAGGGACAGGGGTAAAACTGAATGGAGAAGGAAAGGAGATGTTGGGACAAAATGGATTGAACAGACAGGGAAGCAGAAGATAGCAAAAGGGGAACAGCAGAGATTTGAGGAGAATAACAAAACAGAGGGAAACAGAGAGGAAGAGGAGAGAAAACGAGAAGCGATGGCGTTAATTGCCAGGCCGGTATTAGTGCTGGGTTGACAGTTTTGTGTTGAGAGGAAAGCTGATTGGATGATAATGATGCTGACTAGTGAACTGCTGCATTGCTGACCCAATGGAAATACAGTGAGAAGAAGGATGCTGGTAGATATAAGTTCACAGAGGAAAGGATGGAGAGAGGTGACACTAAATAAGTGGAAGGGAGAAGGAGAAAGAGAAACAGACCTTCAGAAATTTGAGAAAACAAGTATTATTTTGTTGTTTTGTTTCCACAGAGTAACACTGCATTTTGATCATTACAAAAACACACAGACATGGCAGTGTTTGCACACTTGTGAGCATTTTTATTTATTGCTTTAAATCCCTTATATTAGACTTTGAGTAAATCCATAAGTGCCTACACTTCCTGTCTTACAAATCCTTCCTCCCATATCTGTAATTAAAATCGTAATCCATGAGTTAGGCCCATTTTAGCACTTTGTAATGCTAAAATGGGACTAAAATGACTCAGTTTCTTAAAATATACAAAATCCAAATTGACAAAAAGCCTAAACTTGACAGCATTTTTATTTTTTATGCAGCTGGAATCAGGATAAGTCAACAGCGAATAATATGTTCAGCTCTGAAAAGCATTATTTTTTAGTTGCATGGTATTAAAAAAAGATGCAAAAACTGCAAGAACAACTAATGTGAGCTGATTAAATTCACCTGAGGGCAGGAACAGAGTAGGGCCAAGGACTGATATGTATGGGACCTACAAAGCCCCTTTACCAGGAGTACTGGTATTTGAAATGGCAGGAAGTGTGGGGTAATCCTTCAAAGTGGAAAGGAGTTGATTTTTTTTGTCTGTGATGTCCAGTTTGTGATGTATCAAGATTGTAGACATACTGTACCTTGTTGATGTAGAGGTTCTTGATCCAAGACTGTGTCTCCACATAGATTGCACAACAATACGACTGCATTTTGGACCATCCCGCTGGTCACACTGTTAGACTTGAAACAGAAACAAAGCCAGGTTACAGGCTATCTGCTTTCCGCTTCCCATCTACTTAACAAAAAACAAAGATTTGGTTATACCATAGCTAACATATGTATGTTTTATCTAACATAAGACAAGACGCAGTTTAGCTAATGCATTAGTTTTTAGTAATAACAAGAGAGATGGAGCGGTGAAAGTGAGCACAATGACAAACCAGATCTTTACTGATGACAGTCTACCTGGTTTTACACTTGGTCGGAAAACCACGTTTTACAATATATTAAGAAAAGTGATCACCTGGGAAGTCCAATTCCAAAAATCACACTACAAAATGATCTCATGTTTGTAGAGACTTTGCTTCTACGTGTTTCTGCTTTTAAAGATTAAAGCCCTCTGGTCAGACAGCTCCATTCTATGACACTCTCAACATAAAGACATTAAGAAAACTAGTGTATCAGAGTCAGGGTGTAACTATGGTGCTGACACCCACACAGCGGTATTTCCAACAGACTGCCAGCAGCAAGACACCCCACATGGCACATGAGATCAATTATCACTAGTATGTCATGGGCCACACAACACAGGCTCCTGCCAAGCAGCAGAGCATACTACCCCGGTATATCCACAGCATGGAGTCTTTGTCACCATTTTGTCACTGAAACTTCCTAGTTTACAAGGTTTGGCAAGTCTCAAGTTTATTGGATTCAGGTTCATGGCATGACTTCTTGTCATTGTAAAATACTAAGGAAGGTACCATTTGACAGTTTCTCCAAGTGAGCTGTCAACGCTATCAGCTAAAATAGGTTTATTCAAATGGACTTTTTGCTGTCACTAAAGGGATTGCTTGTACTTTGCTGCAGGTTTTTGGAGCATTTCTATTGATAGAAACATAATAATAGAAAAGAAATGATACACATGTACTGATATGTTCCACAGGGAGGAATTTGATATTGTACAAACTGGAACAAACTGGAACAAATGATAAATGTTTGCAATTTTGGGCAAAAGATACAGAATCTAGATCTACAAGAGGAAATAAAGGTGGTAGAGGTCAGGTCAATTAACATAAGATTTTGACAAGAAACAATGCTTAAGTCTGTAGTCTTCATCTTCTACTTACTCCCATTTCCTGCACCTTTCTCTTCTCCTTTTCTATTTTTCTGCACCTAAAAAGAACTTTCAGTCCTCCCTCCTAGTATAATTCATTTCTCCTTCCTCCTCCTGCCCTATTTCATGTTTTGATCCTCTGTGAGATATGCCAGCTCTGCCTCCAGGGTCTGCGCTGATCAGTGTGATCTGTGTACGAGCTGATAAGTCTGCTTGGTACTCATCATGTATACTTGCCTGAGGCTAAAGACGACGACATCAATTCATGCCTTGGACAAACTGCCTTTTTGTTACAACAAATGACAACGCTAATCTGTTTTGATCTTTATGGTCTAAAACTCCATAAAATGACTTCAGTCTATATATTAAAATGCATAGCTGACAATGAACAGCAACAAATCAGAAACCTACATTTAACTTGTGGCTCACCTCACTTAGCAGCACCCTCTATCAATGAATCTACTTTATATTTATCGTAATACGTAAAGATATATTAAAAGATGGGATTTAATCAAGTAATTCACGGCAAGCTATCCATTCTGAGCAACCTGCCGCCTTCTCAGGCAAAGCAATCAAACAGCTACGAGCCTTGTTCAAGCCAACAACGTGGGGTCCTTTAATGTCTGGAACAGACCTACTTCATCATCTAGACAAATACAATTAGGTGAGTTTCTCCATGACAAGAGTGATCACCAGTGACAGGTATACTCAGTCTAGATCAGAGGATTTCAGGCAACATAAATCAATCCAAAGGTGAACAACACAGACAGGACTAATGGTTCCAGACATGAACGGTTCAGACAGGAGTAAACAATCAAGAGACGAGTTAATCAGGCTGCTGGAGAACAGTGTTTAAAAATTCTGCATCAGCTTCATGGGGCTGTGTTGTCAGCCATGCAGAACACTGATTATTAAGTATGTGTGTGTTTGTGTGTGTGAACAAAAGTTGTTTCCTGCAGCACAAGCGTTTTAGCTTGCAGAAAACAGATTGTATTATGCTGATGGGTGTGTTAGAGTTTGTGCTAGCAAAAAGGGTCAGGTGAAATAAATTGTTTACTGGGAACCTTGTTATGCCTCACTGATAACGGGAAAGTGCTGTGTGTTCGTATATAAGGTCTTGTGTTCAATCTTAATAATGTAGTCCGTATTCTCGCTCTCTTCACCCTTCCTCTTCTCAGTTGCTGACCTGCCAGTCAATTACACCAGCCCCCTAATAGGTCAACACCACTCACACCAATTTACACAGACACATCTATAAAGGGTTAGCTGGAGTTAGTGAGGGAGGAGAGCAGGGCACAGAAAACAAGACAGAGATGACATAAAACAGAGCTGAAAAAACACAAAATAGCACAAATCATAACTGTATTAAATCAGGAAATTACAACTCTTCAGTATTTGACGGACAATATCCAAGGGAGTTTGCTTTCTTACCATAATGAGCTGAAAAACTAGTGGTAGGATCCTGCTATGTTTGATCAGCCTGAGAAGGAAGAAAAAAAAATTGAGCCAGCTGTAGATAAACGTTTCACACATACATGGGGAACATATAAGCACATTCATGGAGACTAGGAGCCACACTTAACTGTGTCAACATCATTAATAGTGAACTAGTGTTACAACTATTTTGATAAGAAAAAGAGAAAAGTGTTGAGAGATGATAAAGTGATAGAGGATGAGAGGAGAAATAAGGTGAGGGAATAAGTGAGAAAAGGAGAATACATTTGGTCGGGGGGAGTGGAGGTCGTGGGTGTAGATCTAAGCAGAGTGGACAAACCGGGTGAAGGAACACATGAGTGAAATGGGGGAGTTTGGAGTTAAACAGGAGTAATATGTTTAAACCAACACTGGGAAAATAGAGGAAAAACAATAGAGACGGAAGAAAGGAGATGCATGTCTGCATTGGCAATAGCATTCAGTCTTAGTACTGATTAAGGTTCTTTGATTCAGAAGTAGCATGAATGTAAAAACATGAAAACACATTTCATGTACTGGGTCTGTGTGCAAAAGAAAGTATGAAAACATTCAGGCTGCAAATGGGGCAAAAATAAACAAGAAAGTAACAGCTAACCTACTCATTTGAAGATCCCATCTTCATTTCAGCTGTGATTTATTCATGTTGGAGTCGTCAGACAATATTTGGAAAGAATTTTTATTTACACATTAAATTATTCTATCCTATAATATTTTTTTCAGTTTTTCCAATGTATAGCATAACTGTGAGCTTATTCATCAAGAGGATCAACACAATTATACAATCAAGATACACTGAGATGGTTTTTTCATACTCTAGTTAGTATATTGGCTTCAAAAAGTCTTGATTTTCTGATCTGACACACTGGGAGACACATTGACAGAAACAGGCAAAACTGAGGGAAAGCATTCTTAAGTGATTACAACTACTCTCCCTCTACGAGAAAACTCAATTTCCATCCCCTATGCAGACAACTCAGTGCCTAACCTTAAGCTGAAGAAACATTTACAGTATGACACATTTGTATAACTGTTCTTGAAAAAGCGCTTCATATCTATCTGTTTAAGCATTTTGAAAAAACAGCTGATCATTATGTGTGATTATGTTAGTAAGATTTGATGGATGGGCTATCATTATGAAGGTGACAGGCCAGCAAGCAGTAAACTGGAGCACCTTTAAACCATCAGCCACACATCAATAGACAAAGTGCACAACAACAGACAGTAAATAAAAATAGACAAAGCAGGTGACCTCTAACAGAGCACACACCGATTAGACCACCCACACAAATCAGTTCTATATTAAATGTGCATAAATCAAACAGCACTAGTATTTTGGGTCGGTGGTGTACCAAAGTGGATGAGTGAACATTGTCACTATATTTCACACCATTTTTACAGTAAAACTGTTTAATATAACTATGTTAGCTACATTGTTTGTTCATTGGTTATCCTTGGTGTGTTTGTTTTGAGCAAACATCTGCTTAAATCAAGACTTAAATCAGCTTTTTTCAGATGGCTTGAATCTGAGTGGCCTATTGAAATGTGACTGTTTATGCTTAAATGACGGGTTGAGGTTTGTTTAATGGCTAATTGTTTTCAGGGTATGCTTTGCTGCACCGCAAATCCACACTGACTCAAACTTGCGTACTCGATCTCAGACCTGTCGTGAGATTTAATCCTGTCCTTTGCTCAAACCTAAATTGGTCCAAATTGATAAATGCCAAGCCTTGTGTGGAAATGATCGCTACAAAGGTTTTCGTGTATGTTCATGTGATAAATGAGGGCCTATGTTTGAGTAAGGAGGAGGAAACCCCAGATAACCTGGTGATGTCACTGAAAGGGATCAAGTTGGGCAGGATTTAGTTGTACTGGATAAAGGAGATATTTTGATCTTTCCTTTGCTTAGTTGAGGTTGGTGCAAAGACTGAATAAAAATCCCTGTTTCCACCAATGGGGCCAGTACGGTACAGGTTGTTGCCAAATTATCCGACCCAAACCGTCTAACTTTAATGGGACTCTTCTATCAGTCCTAATCTTACTGATCTGACTCAAAAGGGTAGAGATGGACACGTTGCAAGCCAATGACTGGTCAATGATCACTTCCTTTACATACACTAAGAACAAAGCTGCAAAAGCGCCAGGCTAAATATAAGTTGGATCATTTGTTGTTTAAAGCCAAATGCCAAAAAGTAAGAAAATAACTACTGGATATCCACCATTCCCATAATTTGTTTCTGAGTTGCGTTTGTCGTCGGTATAAGTCAAGGTCAGTGTTGCACCGTTGTGACATCACACTGTTATGTCTATTGCTATCCAGCCCATATGTAGCCTACTGGTTAAGGGTACAGAACACTACATTGATCAGGGTTTCAGAACAGATAAATGGAAATGAGTAGCTTGATTCAACTGCGGCTCCTTGTAAATATCAGACTTGCCTATCAAAGGGTGAGAGTCTAATAAAGCCATTTTGTGAAGACCCAAAGTTCATTTAAGTTCTGGCCTCATTGGTGCGGGAGATCAGGCGAATGTAGCTGGGCGAATGTAAATGTGATTTCACTGATATTTGATGTCAACCATTATATGTCTGTGCCTTCCATATTTTCCTAAAAGAGTTTGTTGCAACATTTAAAATAAACACTTGCTACTCTGGCAGACTTCTGTCTTCTGGCATTTTTAACCACTGGCCAAGTAACCTTCACAACTGGGAACAAAAAATAGTTTAAGAACCCAAAAGGTATCATTTGTTTATAAATTTCTCACAGAGCTTTTTTTTTCAAAAAACAAAACTTTATTGTTCACAGTTCCCTTTCCTCTCTATTATAGAGGTGGGGGTCTTCAAAAATTCTGACTTTCATGATCAGTTTTTTCCACATCTGAGTTTATCAAGGACATGATAAAGATTCTAATATAATTACAAAATCAAACCAGATGAACAAAGACAAAATAATAATGCACACCTGACAAGGTTAGGGAACATCAACACACAGATGGTGTATAAGGGTTTTAAACATTTATGGCACAGCACACATGTAACCACACAGTGAGAGATTCTTTGGCTAAAGGTCATAGAAAATGTAGTTGTTTGAAGGTGTGTCTGGACTGTGATAATGCAGAGAGAGACAGCGGGCTGCCTTCCCAACGTTAATGTCCCCAATTTACCATCTAATTACCGCTCGGCTGGCTTCATAGCCACACTTATCTAACCAAGACCCAGGCAATTTAATTTCTGATTGTATAACCGCAGTGATGGAGGGAAAGTTGTGGAAAAAGGGCACAGAAAAAGAGAGAAATGAAGACTAATGTTAATAAATTAGCGATGGTGAGAGAAAGGGAGCGGGGGAGATGGAGAAAAAATATGTGAAATGTTGTTAATAATGTCAGAGGAAAAAAGTGAGCAAGAAAAACATGTAGAGAGAAGAGTGCTGACACCAATTTGAAAAGTTCACGTCACTCCACTTGTGTCAAGGAAAGAGGGGGATAAAGAGAGGTGGAGGAAGAGAAGGATGAAGACAAGAGGGGGGTAAAATTACAGATAAGAGAAGTAGGGGCGTATTTAGCAATGTAGATGAACTTTAAACCCCAACAGCATAGAGGGAGGGATGGATGGGAATGAATGGAGAGTGGGATATTAAGATAGATGTAAGTTATTATTGCTGCTACAGATAACATAAATGGACAGAAGCAGAGGAAGAAATGAGAAAAGGACAAAACACAAGGTTAATTATAGCTGTTATAAATTAATACTTATATTATTTAAAGATGAGAGGTTAAATAAAAAAGTATGGATGACTTCCAGTTCTTGTTTATATTCACGGCCATGTCCATGGCATTTTAAACCAATAATTACAGCGTTTTTAGTTAAGTGAGTCAGGACGAGTTTGTCTGAAGCGACACCAACCAAATTTGAACATCATGTCAGTATCAGAGCTAAATTTTAACGCATGCTTTAGGACTAAAGGGCCCTGACTCTAGTGCTTTAAGCATTCAGAACTGAACTTGTGCAGTCACTAGGGACTTTGTGCGGTTTCCTCCATCATGTAGCTCAGCTCAGGCACTTCAGTTTAAAACCTGAATAGACAACTCTAGCCTTGCTGACACAAACCCAGGTGGTCAGTTTGCAGTCAGGTTTAAGCTACAAATACACATTAAACCCCTGTTTAGAACTTAGGGCTGCAATGACATGAAATTTCATTGTCTATGCGTCATGTTATGGACACCTGTAAGGGCTTTATCATTAAAAGTGCACCACAAATCGTAACACTGTCTTTACCAGTTATGGCTGTTCAGACAGTACGCGATGCAAATGACAGCAATGCAAGAATGTCTCAGTCCGTCAGCGTGTAAACGCCTGTAATTAATTCCCCTTCCTAGCCTAGCCTAGGTTTTAGTCTGTGGGTTGAAGCATCAGACTAGGTGCTGTTTGGTAACAAATAATAAATACATAGCATAAATAAGTATGATTTTCCTTACTTCAAAACGTTTATTAAAAATGAAGTTTACCATGTGACTGGAAGAGATGGCTAGAAGGCAAGTTTACCGTTCTATGTGCTAGGGGGTCTTTTAGTATTGTCTTAACAGGGTCTTGAGAGTATATTGTTTCTTTTTAGCCAGATTCTGTATTGTTGGAATGTGACATTACAGCTGAGTTTGAATGTATCAGAATAAATTACTAAGCTGATAAGCTTTCCATTTTATTAGATTTCCAGATTTCCATTTTATTACATTCATTTAAGAGACAGAAATTTGGGATTTTATTTCACATTTTAGAATAGGAGGGAA
>JBBDHI010000006.1:21052084-21062109 GCA_037177115.1 Craterocephalus stercusmuscarum
CTGAACATATACTAATAAATTGGGTTTTGGAAGTATTTGCACATATTTTCATAATAAAAACCAATATGTAAACATATTTTATATTTGTATACATCTATACTATATTTTCTATGTAGGTTTACTGTATGTTATAAAACAATTTATTAGCATTTGTCTCTTTCTTTTAGTGTTGTGAGCACTTGTTATGGACTCACAATGCAAGAAGAGGAGGCCGAAAACTAAAATTACTACCACTACATTACACATTGCCCTATAACTAGGAGTACACAGGCCCTCTAGAGTGAAACTGGCTCTAGTATTTTGTTAGCTTCAACCCCAGCACCATCAGCAAAGTTGCATTGAAGCAAGACTGTCCAGAAGCAAAACATTTTCTCTTAACTCAGGGATTAACATGTATGAGAGCAATATCAAAAATATATTTACTTTTTAAAATAGCAAGAGAGAGAAAAAGATGAGAGGAATGAGGGAGACGAGACACTAATAAGGATCCACATGTCAGTAATCTAGGGCATCTTTTTCAAACTGGCATGCCAACTGGTAATAAATTAGTAAGAGGGCATGTGGTATGCGTGTATGTATGCGTGTACGTATGTATGAATGCAAGTACATACAGTATGAATGTATGAATCATGCATTTGCATCTGACCATATGGACCTGTCACATCACAGCTAGACTGTAGTATGGGGTGAAACAAAGGACAACCAGCTAATGAAGCATTTGAAGTCCTAGTAAAGCTACAACATACAGCAGCAGGAATTAAATGTCCTGGGAACCTACATTCATATTATTATTCCCACAGCTGCTGTGCTAGTTTAACACCGAGGTTACCCAGAGTACAACTGCATTGCCAACAACCCCAGGCAGCACTTTCATGAAGGAAGTCTCCCTTTTAGAAGCTAACTGCTTCTGATAACAGATAAGTCTGCAAAACAGGGAGTGTTTGAATCAAATTTGATTTGTGGTTCAAAATTAACAGCTCTTCAAAAACATGCCTGATAAATTGGTTTGATTATGTAATGACTCTAGTAATAGGTCAGTTCACATGTTCACCTAGTCAATTTTATTTAAACAAAAGTCTCCTTCCTGTTTTGGCTTAGACAGATTGCTCCCCCCCCTTCCACGCACACATACACACACACGTATCTAAAGATTTGCTTGGAAATAATTTCTCTTGTGAATTAATCAGGAAATCTTATATAATCTGTTCTATAATCTGAAACCAGCTTCTCCATGCCTGGTTCTGACTCTGGGAACTGATAAGACACCAAATCCAGATGACCTGATGGGTCTGCTGGGTTCATACTGGGCCATAAGATCACTGATGTATTTTAGTCCTAAACCAGCTTCATAAACCAACAACAGAACTTTAAAGTCTATCTGCTGATGGACAGTCAGCCATTGTAAAGACCTCAGAACTGGTGTGGTCCACTTTCTTGGTCTTAGTGAGGACTCGAACAGCAGAATTCTGAATGAGCTGCAGCTACCAAACTGATATTTTTGTTGGACCTGGAAAGATGCTGTCACAATGATCAAGCTGACTGAAGATAAAAGCATGGACCAGTTTTTCCAGGTCCTGCTGGGACATCAGATCAACCTTAATATATTCTTGAGGTGATAGTAAGCAGACTTTCTGATTCCCTTAAAATGTCTTTCAAAAATGAGGTCTTGAGTCCATCACTACACCCATATACAAAGGGGAATAATTTTTGGGATTCATCTTACTAAAGTGTAAACAGGAGAGGTTGTTTAGTTGTAGCAGTGGTGTTACTGGCTAAGAGAACACATTTATACATCAAGCGGCAGCTACATAATTAAAAGAAAACCCCACCCTGAGGTGAAAATCACAAATGCAACCTGTTTATTGTCTGACAGTTCAGTCTGTGCGTGAATGTGTGCAACAACATTCTAGAGAAACTAATTAGCCAGTAGTCTGACAGGCCGACTAGAGTAAGCTTCACATTAAGTCTCAGCATAGTTAGACAGCAGGAAATTCAGGCTTCATCTGAATTGCAATGCAGTACAATCTAAAATGTGTGGCTTAATCCATTAAAAGAAATCCTCACATCTGGTAAACACTTTTTACAGAGCTACGGTAAGAAATGTGTGTGTTTGTTACACAGAATCCTACTTTCCGCTACAGGATACAAAATTACAACCAAAACTTTATTTCAGTCAAACATCAAGACCTTTGGTGAGAACCAGAGAGAGAACATTCAATCCACATATAATGCAGCTACTTGCTACAGCGGATGCTAATGAGTTGCTGAACTAATTTGAAGAAGGAAAACAGACTCAGTTCTGTATTACTGAACGACACATGTTTTGTATAAGACTGTGCTGTGAATTCAGCTTAGTGTGAATGTGATTGTTTACCTGCGCTGGCAGCAGTAAAGCAGCGTGTTTGTGTTGTCCTTTATCAGCAGCAGTAGAAGCAGTAAAGCTTTAGCTCGCGTTACTGTGGATGAACTCTCCAGACATCGCATCACCTTCAACACCAAATCCTACATGACACAAATACAGATAAATCAAGTGAAAGTCTTGCTGATTGATCAAAGGAAAACAAATGTCCTCCCCGAGAAACATTTATGTGAAAGAATTTTACCAACCAAAAGAAGCTGAAATAAGAAAACTAGTTAATTAAAATTGTAAAGTTATGTTGCTTTAAAATCAAAATATAAATAAAACAATCAGCAGGCAAAAAACATAATCAGCTGAGGCTCCCCTTTATCACATAACATGCATGCACACGCACACACACACACACACACACACACACACACTTGTATGCCTGCAGCAGCTTTAGAAAGCCTCTCACTCAGCAGCCCTAACTGACAGGAAAGAATTTGACTGACCAACATTCATTACCATTATCATTATTACCAGCAGCACACACAGCTGAATGTGTGTGTGGGTCTGCGTGTGAAAGAACAAATGTGAAAGCATGTTCATGACTGTGTGTTTATTGCACGACACACCAAGTTAATTAATTTCAAAGCCCAGTAGTGTGTGCTCAGCTGATAAGTCCCTCCCCACTACCCATAATGCTCTGCTGGAGTAGAATGCTGCAGAGTGCTCATCCAGCCAATTAGCCCAGATACTGACACACTCAACAAATTAGAGTGTGTGCTTCTGTGTGCACAACACACACACACACACACACACACACACACACACACAGTCACTCATATGCATGTGCACAAACACACATACTCGCACTAACAGAGTTCTGTGTAAACAAACTCTTGGACTGTCTGTCTTTGTGCCAGGGGAGAGAAAAGGGGGAGATACAAGGGGGTAGGGGGTGAATGCATATCAGTTTATAATTAGAGCAGAGTTGAAGTGCTCAGTTTGTATTATGGTGTTAAATTGGAAATGCTCAATGCAAATAAATTCAGTTCAGAGTCAATTACCAATTCTAGACTCCAAGTTAAAAAACTTCAAATCAATTTCAGCCCCTCTGCCTTACCAAGATTAGCACATCACATACGCAGTGGATGGGCTGTCTTATGAAAATTTAAATAAGTAACTCCTGACAAATTAGTTCATTCACAGTTCAGCTTTAGTTCATGAACTGTATGGAAGAGAGGAAAAAAGGCACATGGACAAATGCAGACGGGCTGAACAACGTGAAAAATCTCAGAATTGGAGGTTTCTTCTATTTGTTCTTCAAGCTGTTGGGCATTTATGTAGGGGTGTTTTCATTCTCCAGTCACTTGGAAAAAACATTCTCATTAGAGACATCCCTTACAAGAAAAATAAGTCAGACTGTACTCAGTCAGCAATAATGTTGTTGCTACATTTCCTGTCAAATGATGCCGTAAAAACATCAGCAATATAACGGTATAATACAGTATGGCTGTTTGTGCTTAGGTTCATTAAGCTAGCTGATATGTAGCCTGAATGTGTCTGAGTTTGACATTAATGCATCTCATGCTGTCCTGCAGATGTACCTCAGAGTGTGCACCCACCTGGTTCTGGGCAACACGGTGAGTTTGAATCTGTGAAGCAAGCAAAGCTGTGGCCACAGCAGTGAGCAGGTGCTGTTGGACCCTGGCCCCTGCTCCACCTAAACCCTCTAAGACAGCTGTAGGGCCACAGGTGTCAATCACTGCCAAGAAGACTGCTGGTTCCACCCGGGTTAGTCTAGAAAGAGACTGGAGAAATAGATAAACACACATGCACACACTGAGCTAATGTGCAGTATGCCATTTCTGAGCTGTTATCCCATTCCTTTGTAAGCATGTATCTGATTATACAGTATATGTGGTCATTTAACATTTATTTTTGTTTTTGGGGGTTGATCAAATATAATATGTTTTTTTTTTTAGAATAATGCAGTCAGTACTAAATAAATAAATACTCAAAGCAATAAAACTTACTTGGCAGCTTTGGCCTTGATGGTCCAGTGAATATCAAGAGTTTGTTATCCAATGCATTTTCTCTTCAATTTGTAAAAGTTGCCTTTTTAAGGTCAACCTCCCAAACAATCAACTGTGTTTTGGCAGAGTGTGTGTATGCATGTTTGTGGTGGATGACATGGCTGTGCATAGGTGCATGTTCCCATGGGAACTTACAGAGATGGCAGTGATTCTGACAGCCTCCACTGTAGAGTGAGTAAACAGGTACCACAACGCAGAGCCCATCTCTGTGGTAACCAGATGATGAGAGGGGTTGGTGACAACTGTGCAGATGTTCTCTATGGCTTTAGCAGCCACATGATGAACGACAGCATCATCCTGTAAAACAGATATGTCAACTCTGTAGCAAGGAGCAGTTCAGAAAAAAAAGTGTATATCACACAATCAGGACACATTACATAGTGAAACAAACCTTCTAGTCAGCATTAGGAAGTAGATCCATCAATGCTCTGCCAACATTTCTCAATCACCATAATCCATTATACACATGGCTCCAGCAAAGTCAATTAAAAAAGCGGTACAGCACTGTAGCATTGTGCCAAAAGCTCCCATAGCATCATTATAACACTGACCCAAGCAGTTCTGTTTAACAACATCTTTAAATGCATAAGGAAGCAAAAACATAAAGGGACAACCAGAAAGACAAGAAAAAGAAGATAATGCTGTGCAATGTTATGAAGGGACCAGGAAGTGGATGTGTCTACATACTAACAAAAGTGTAAGTTTTAAAACATTGAAGGAATTTGAACTTACATACTTTGATACCAAAAGTAGAGTTCTTCTGATACCGATACCAGTATCGGAAATGCCTCCGATACTGCCCCAAATTCTGGTATCAGTATCGGCGAGTACTGGAGTTCAGGCACCAATTTAATACCAAATAATTTATAAAAATAAGTATCTATTTACTGATTAGCTCTATTAGCTCTGACACAGTTCTTCTTCATTGTTCTTAAAACAGTTGCACTGTGCAGCTGATAGCAATGATGTTAGCGGTGTGGCAGTATTTTCACACTGGATTCTCCCACCAGCAAGACTGCATTTAAAGATAAATGGCTTCCGTTTGCTGGATTCATTCGTGTTTTACAAAGAGTTTAACCTGAGCCAGGCCTTCTCACAATGCTAATCATATCATGCAAGTGTTATATGACATTTGTTTTATAATATAGTGGTATCAGTACTTGGTATCGGCCAACACCCTGGCACAAGTATCGGAATTGGTATCGGGAGGAAAAAAATGGTATCGGAACATCTCTAACCAAAAGCAAATTATAAGTCTTAGCGTCCCAACACTTTTTCCTTCTTGAACATAAAATGGTTTTACAACCACACAATTTGAGCTTTATTGTCCAGTCAACAAGTCAAAACATGGACACTAAAAAAGATGATGAAGTAAAAGGCAGCAAGTATCAAAGAACCAACATAACGGCAAACGGAAAATTAGATTAGCATTCATCTCAATGAATAAGACAAGTTGTGTTTGTATAAGTGTACTTGCGGGAGCATGCATTAAATGTTTAAGTGTTTGCTTTGTGTATACTGTATGCAACACACACACACACACCTTTGGCTTAGAAGAGAATAGCTGTTTGTGTTCAGATAATAGGGCCAGGCAAATGAAATCTCTGTGCCTGAGGAAATTAGTTTTTCCAGGAAAGTCATTGTAGAAAAAGACAGGAAGTAGAACAGAAGTGATTGCCTCTGTCAAGTTATTATTGTGTTTTACTGTGTTACATCACTTGGATGGTATTCTCCATAGATGAGAGATACAATTAAGCCTTGTCCAAAACAAAATTAAATACATTTTGTGGAAGAGACTCATTAACAGCTGAAACAATTAAAAAAAAACTAATTAATCATCGCAATTTGCAAAATCTATAGTAGGTGAGTGTTATGGCACAGTCAAGATAGGGATGGAAAGAAAACATCACAAAGAAAAACTTACAGCAATACTGTGTGGAAAATATGTCATATTAGGAGACTAAAATTATAAAATAAATGCTATTGAAAAAAAACAAAACAATACAGAATACGATCAGTCCAGAATTATCTATTTGTTTTTTTTCCAAACTATATTCACGCTGAATTCCTGTTTCTAATGAACCAAACCGCAAAGTCGTATCTCTAGGGAGATAATTTTCTGGACTCTGACGGGTCTTTATATAGTTATCAGACTATACAGAGAACTGACAAGAAACAGCCCACAAGAGCAGGAAAGACTGCAGTGCTCATCAACAAGATGCTGTAATATTGGATGTTACTGAGAGGAAATGTCTAGCTACACTGGATATTGAACTGTTAGCTGTACTTTTCTGTCTATATTGTCCACTGAGAGCTCACCAGTGTTAGAGTAACTGCCAACGCCACAGTTTAACATCAGTTCGATTGCTGCCAGTCTTAAAACACAACACCCAAATGCATTCACATGCTAGTATTGACCCCCTTTTTTCTCTCTCTCCCTCTCTCAGCTGATTATTTTATTTTTTGCATCTATCCATTCTACTTAATAATTCATGTCAATACAAACTCCTATTGGAGATGAATAAGGTTTTAAATTGGATCAAATATGTTAAGATGGATGATGATTATGCTGAATCCTCCATTTATTTTTATGGGGTAAACTTTCAACATTAAAAAAACAAAAATTACTAATGAATCCTTAACAACAGACAATAATACAAACAGATTATTTATTTAAAAAAATAGTGAGTGTTTATGGTGCCAAATACATTTTTACACAACTATTTCCTAAGCTACATCAGCCGTTTGAAATGTGTATAAAAAAGTGGCTGCTTAGAGCAGTGGAAATTGATTTTTTCATGTATGTACCGCTGATATTTAAGAGTACTAAGGCTGTGATCCATGGTCACTTCATATTATACATTTTACAGATACCTCACATTCCAACACGTGGGAACTCAAGTCATAATCACTTACACAAACATCAGTCACTGACAACTTAAATAACCGACCTATTAATCTAATATAGGACATCACAGTATGTTTTCAACACCGAGGGACTATGTTGAACAACAGCATAATGAATCCTCTGGCACCCCTTCGGGAACCAGCAGAGTGGTCTGTTCCAGCATTCCCCAGGCTGTGTGGGCCAGCTCACTAATGAGCTCACGGGGGAGCGCCCGCTGTCTGCGAGTTTAATAGACGGCAGAACTACACAGAGAGAGGTAGAGGTGCTGGTGGGGGGGTGTTAAAGAGAGAGAGAGAGAGAGACTGGGTGAGAAAGATAGTCTAACAAGTGATGAGAAACAAGATGCTCTGAAGAAACTCCATCATTATAATGCAGAGAGGAAACTACAGGAGGCAGACGAAAGAGGAAGCGAATCTCATTATAATGAGGACAACGTTAATTCAAGATGCACACTCATGACGGTATTATACTACACATATCCGAACCTCATATATCTATGAAACACCTTACAAAAAAGGCTTTGCAGGGTCTAATGAGCAAATGAAATTTAAGTTTTGCATGAAATACCTGAAATTCTTCCATGTAATGTCTCATAGTAGCTTACTGCTACACTAGACTGACCATATTCAAAGCATGTCTGAAAATCTACTGGAATCTGCATGTTCTCCCAATGTATTTCTGGAATCCTTCCTCTGGTTCAAAAACATGCAAGTTAGGTCAAAGAATGTTTCTAGGCTCTCCCTAGTGGTGTGTAAGTTGTTGTCTCCCTAAGTTGGCTCTGCGATGAAGTGTTGACCTGCCCAGAGTGTACCCTGTGTATTGACTGATAGCAGCTGGGATAGGCTCAGCCCTCGGATGGATGGATGGAAAACCTTCTTACCAGGCCTTTAGTGGAGTGAGTATTACAGCAAAACAAACAGTACTTGATTACAAGTTTCACATAAACAGGCATATACAATCTGCAGCTAATGTAGGACATCACATCAGTCATCTGTTAGTAACAGTAAAAGCTACCATTAGGTTCTCCCTCTGCAGCTGAGGCCTGTCATTAACCTACCCATGCTTTCCATCATTCATTTTGTGGCTTTAAAGCACAGATGTTTAATATTCTGCAAACATAGCTTTTATATCCTAATTCATCCAATCCGATCTTGTATTGTCACAGTGAGGCTTGCATCATACATATCTTCTAGTAAAAGAAGAAATATTTTATGATTTAAAAAAGGAAAAAGAGGTACAAAAGAGAAACAGGTCATTGACTGCACACGTTCACTCTCCTGTCTTTATATTTATCCTTGTTGTCATGACTGGATGAAGGTAAATCCAGCATCACTTTGAAAGTTAAAACCACAAAGAAGCATGATCTCCATGCTTTCAAAAGTGTTTCAAGTGTATCCAAAGCTAAAAATCACAGCAGGTCACTTTGCTCCTTTTTGGAAGCTTGCCAAGCAAAAAATAGAAAAAAAAAAATCAGTCTTATTGTATTTGATTAGAGCTTTGGCTTTTTTTCTAATCACGATAATGATAGATCATATATAGATATGGCAATTTTCAAGGCACCCAAAGCGCATTACAGTGAATCCATTATTCATTCACTCCTCATTCATAGTTGGTGGTGGTGAGCTACATGTGTAGCCAGAGCTACCCTGGGGCAGACTGATGGAAGTATGACAGCCAATCCATGCCAACGGCCTCTCAGATCACCACCAATCATACACATTCATACACCAGTGATACTGACACAGAAGTAAAACTGGGTGAAATGTCTTGCCCAAGGAAACAACAACAGATTGACTGGGATGAAGCAGGATTCAAACCGCAGGATGAACAACTCTACTGCCTTGGCTACTGGCTCCAGTGGCTCTGTACCACTACAACCATTTCCTCTCCTGGAGATCCTGCCTCAGCTTGTGTAAAGTATCCATATCTGCTGTCCCTGAATTCACCAGCAGATTCTCTGCATGCGATAAAGAATCTCAGTGAGGCTACAATTTGCTTTAGTTTTGCACAGGCTAAGAAAGCGTAACTCAATACCTCTGAAATAGCTGTTGTTGTTTATCAACAATGGCCACAGACACACAGTTGTAACAGAGTGGGAGATGGTGCAATTTCGAGTCCCACACAGTCCTGATAGAAACAAGCTTGGCTGATCTGTTGTCTACAGGATCAAAATGGATAACCATAGAGATTATGTGGATGTTTATTAAAAACATTACTGAACAAATAGAATATAGTAAAACTGGCAGATAAGTTGTTTCTCTTTTGGATCTAAAAACTCCAAATAAGTGGGATATAAAAGTATTTTCAGAAGGATGTTTGTTCTGGAAAAGGCTGATGGCTGATCTGGTCATCTTCAACTTTCTGTCATACTCTGAACCAACAGAAAAATTTGTAAAACGGCTATTTGTGAAAAGTTTTTCTCTTTTCTTGAGTTACTTTAAGGCTTCTTGTTGTTTAAACCATGTCGATGCTTTGCTTCAAGGAGCCGCACAGGCAAAACCATTTACCCGTTTTGTCCCCCACTTCACGGCTGAGATTCAGTTCAAGAAAATGTAGAAAACTCTCTGGGAAAAATATGTTTTTTCCTTTTTTTTTTAAACTGCAGGCATGTGGGAGTAGTGTAGATTCTTGAAATAGACATTAAAATTTCATCCCGAAGTAGCAGGAGCAGAAAAAA
>JBBDHI010000006.1:21114624-21125268 GCA_037177115.1 Craterocephalus stercusmuscarum
GATTTCAGACCAAAGGATTGCAGTTTTACTTTATATAAACCATAAATTAATGATTTACATGTGAAAAGGAAGGATTTTAAAGCATGATATGTTTCATTTAAAAAGCTCCAAGAGCCCAGGTAGTTCCTCTTTTGGCCACCAGAGGGCCTCAGAAACCGTGAAAGTGGGGTTGGCTTGTTTTCTACCTCCATCCAAAGGCTTATGAAGATTTTTTTGAGGAAAGTTAACATCCTGGACAAAGAAACACATTTCATTAGACATTGACTTGATCTGATGCATAAAACAATTCCTTTGGTAAAACTAGAGAAAGATGGACGCACAAAAACTTAGATCAGTGTAGCATTACAAACAGAGCAAGCTGATGAACAGGAGCGGCTTTAGATAACTCATCACCTCAGAAACTTGTGGCTGAAGCTTGATGAGGTGGATTCTCTTATGTTGATGATCTACTGTAACAAATGTCACAGGAATTTAGCCAACTTCCAAGGTTAATAAAATAGCAGATAATCTCATAAATATTTAATAAGTGTCTCATTATTGATTTAGCTGCACAATACAAACACTGACATTTTGTTTTCTCTGTTTTCCACGGTCTGTAAGAAATCTGTAAACACTTATATTTCATAAAAAGTGAGACGCTGACAGCGGCTTCTTGCTCTCTCCTTGTGCAGATGTGTGTAACAGTACTGACTTGCCGGAGCTCGAGATTATCAGTTTATTGGAGGAGCAACTGCCGGTCTACAAGCTGAGGGCTGACACCATCTTTGGATATGATCAAGATGACTGGCTGCACACGCCGCTCGTGGAGCCAGACGCCGCCCTTGACCTGACTACTGAACAGATTGAGGAGACCCTCAAATATTTCTGTAAGTGGATCCCACACTGTTAACACTCATAACACACGGCTGCTGTCAGACACTTGAAAGGAGATTTGATTGAACTTTTAGGAAACGGCTATTGGATGGGGGGGGGGCGGCGGGAAAGATTTATGCTGACCTTTAATCCACTGACAGGCTGAGATTGCCATCTGTCCTTTAATGTGTGGGCATGACTGCTGAACATGGTTAGCAAAACAAATACTTACTGTGTCCTTAGCTCTCCCTGGTAAATGATTTGCAGTCGTGTCGGGTTTAAAAGCGTCCGTCTGCTCTTGTCTTATCAAGCCACCCTGCGGTTCATCTGTCTAAGCTGTAAAATAGACGCACACGCGCTCTTGCATGCAGCTGGAGTCTTGTAATCACACACAAGCTCACATAACACGTGCGAAGCATACACAAGGCAAAACATTGTTTTCATTCTTCACTATGAATTATTCAGCTGTGATTCTCGTCTGCACGAATAGTGACTCGGGGTAAAAACGATGTTTAAAAATAGATTACACGTTGCATTTATAGACTCATCCGAGAAGTGAAACTCTACCGCTGTGCCCCATGCTGACATGCTAAACCTTAGTAGAGAGCTGTCTTTGGGGCAACCAGAAGGTCACGTTGCATAAGAAGCTTTAAAACACAACAAGGGAAGAGTTTTCTAAACGTTTTTTTTTTTTAGTTTTGCTCCTAACTGCGCGTTTAATATCCTGTCCCCGCTATCTTCACCCTGATTAGAGGCATGCTGCGTTTCATTATTACCCAAAGGCAGATGGCCTGGATATCAACACGCTGCTGGGCCATGATATATGAGCAGTGCTGGGTCACTGCGTGACTTTCTAGTGGTAAAGCTGAAGCAGCCTCGCAAAAATGCAATGAAGGTGATGACATGTTAACATGTAGCTGGGAATTAAATGGTAAATATACCTTTGATTTGAAGCAGGAGCACTGGTTCATCCATCCAGCAGGATGTGGAGCACACTGTTGCATCACAGCAAGCAGCCGCTGGTGGGACCTGCTGCATGAGGAGATGACTGGGTGGCACACGGCCAATCGAAAGCAGCTCCATGTTGTGATGATGTAACATCCTCATGTCTCACCAAACGTGTTATTTTTGGGATTCAATGTCTTTTTCTGTCTGATTGGATCATTTTTTTCCGCGCTTGGAATCGAGGGTTTCAGCATTGTCAGTGGTGTGAGTGATCATAGCTGATGTTCAATGATGTTTGATCCTTTTAATTAGGAATATTTCATATTTTCAACTAATGATGTAAACAGAAGAACTTTTTCTTTTCAGGTTTTAGATTTTTCCTCTGAAGCGAATACATACGATTGAGTTAAATCATTTCTGTTTCTGTTTCATTCATTTTATAATAACGATAAACCAGTCAGGATGCTAGTATGTTTAAATGTAGCAATAATGCATGGATTCCCCGGGAGAAATCCACGGTAATCTGTATTAAGCTTATGCAACCGCTGCATTACACATGCAGAATGTGCAGCAGAAATATTCCCTCCGACTCATTAGCAGTAAGCAGTGAGATAAAAAAAAGCAGTAAGCAGTGAGCAGCTCACTCCATCAGCAGTAGTTCCCTTCTCTCCTTACATCTGGATCACACACGCTCACTTCCTTCCTGTGTCTGTTTGTCTGCACTTTACCCTGAACCATGCGAGCATCAAAATGTTCTCAGCTACAAACCATCTTTTCATAAAGAGCGGTGTCACGTTAAGGTGCCTCTTTCAAGGTGCTTTGACTTTGAACATCACTTTTGATCTGAATGGACCATATCTTTGCTTTTTGCTGAGGCATATGCTTCATCACGCGCTACATAACGAGTAACCCCTGATTACCCATTGTGCTCATTTCTATTTGTCTGGCCACGTCACCTCTTCCAACACCACACTGCCTTCCTGCTAACTGCCTTTACATGCTGAACGGCCTTGGAGTCTGAGCCTGTTACTATAGCAACGCCACAGAAGGACAAAGCAGGAGAGGAGGGGGAACGCTGACATGCAGGAGCATGGCAGAGATTCCTCTCTTCCTGATTGGATGGAGACTCCCTGTAAGCCCACCCAGCCCATGATGTCATCATTAGCATCATTTCTGCTGCAAAACCCGTGACTGCTGCTGCTGCTGCTGCTGCTCGCTCTCACTGCCTCCGTGTTATTCCAGTCATTGCTAAGGATGCACTGCTCCATGCGTGGAAAATGCCGATGAGCCGGGAATGTTGTAAGAGGGTGGAAAGAGTCGTGCTTTGACCTCAGGGAGACGACATCATCCTGAAGAGACAGAGGAAGCAGAAGACAACGTGACAAGGCTCAGTGTGATTATTTTGGGTTGAAGACTGAAGGAAAATGATGGACAGAAAACAAGAGAAGACAGGGTCCACAGCGTTTTTGCTGCTGTGCTGAGGAACGGACAGAAAGGGCATCTGATGAAACTCCTGCCAGCTGCACGTGCCGACTGATAACCACCAAGCATGCTGGGAAAGCGGAACTCGCTCCTTCACGACCGACCATCTGATTCTCTCACCGACTGATTCGACTTCTCTGTCACCATGCTGGGACGCCGGATGCGCCGGAGATGCTAGAACTAAATATGCTGAGACACCGGTGCGTCTGTCTCACAGAGCAGTGAGGATGAAGAGACGAGGCCAGAGCAGAGGCCAGAGGTTTGTCAAGGCTGACTACTATGAGCTGGACTGGTACTATGAGGAGTGTACTGATGGTAAGAGTCATGCTGGGATGGGAGTTCTAACACAGTCAAACCACAAACTGGAGCGTTTATGTAAATTTGGAGGCAGTAAGCGGTTGACCTGTGTATGTAACATCGCAGGTGACCTCAGATGAAGTGATGCCATGTGTTGGGCAACGCAGTTAAACAAATACACTTTAAAATATTCAGATAGTAAAAGCAATGCTCGTGTTCGTATTGCAGTCAGGATGAGTTCAACACTAAAACTTTTAAGAGTGATGCTGGATGCAGCAGGAGATGATGTAAGAGTTGTGTGACAGCCGGGCCACTGGTTTCTAAAACAGAGCAGACTGCTTTTAGGATTCATTGTGGTTCCTTAGCTCGTCTCTGGATCAGGACCAGGGCGCTAGTATCTGTTACCTGATTAGCACAGCTGCCACAAAACTAGAGTGACTAAATGAGAGACATGGCAAGAATGTCATTCATTACATGATGAGTCTTCAAAGAGAAACAGATGAGCAAAACCAACAAACACTGGTTGATATTTAGTGAATGAAAGAAATACAGCGGCACATTTCCCCTTGTGTTACAGATTTTGGTGCAGCGAGGGGTGTTTATATAAGCTGCCAAGGTCTGTTACAACACCGTGTGTTATTGTCTCGTAGTGGCCTCGGTGTGTATCCTGATATTGTTCCACTTGCACACATCCCTGTGACCTTTGGAGGGCTCATGAGGTGATCATACCTGGTCATGTGACAGGTGGGACCAACACAGGGCTAAACCTGGTGTATTAGCAGACATTTAGCACCGTCTGAGTCATGTCTTCTTCTCTTCTCTATCGTCTCATCCAGCTTTCCTCTTCCAGCAGCCTCTGATCTGTAATGGGAGTTTTCAGTAATGCTGTTTATTGGACTACATGCTTATATAAATGCAGAGTATCTAAACTGCGCGTTTGACGTGACAGTCTGATGGATCTAAGAAGAGAGTGATAGACTGTGTCCTATATTATGCACGTCTTTAAAAATCCTTACATAACAGTTTGATGGAGCTCAGGAGCTTCCCAGTAACAGCTGTACAGCTTCAAATCTGCAGTATTATTCAGCTGTAGCAGTCAGCCCAGATTAGGTTTCTTGTTTTTGATGAATTGACTGTTTCTGCACAAATATTATGTGAGAGCAAGCGCACTTTGATCAATCCCTTCCTAAAGCAGGAATAGCAAGCAGCTGCTTTTATTCTGAGGCTTGCAGGGCAGGGATGAGGAAGTAGGTTGTCTTATATTTAGCCCAATGATTTGCATGGCGTTCCAGCACTTCTGTTGTTAGCAACCTCCAACATATTCTTCGGCTCTTTCAGAGGTCTTCAGAGCAAATGGTGCAAATGTTTGGAACCATAATTAGGACAGAGGGCTGAGAGGAATGTGGGGGCTGTTTGTGTGAAACAGATGCATTTTCTTCCCAGCCTACAGAGATAATGCTGTAGCTTTCAAAAAGTATTTGATTTGCTTATCGGTGCATATTGACCTGTCAGAGGAAGAATAAATCCTGGAAGTCTGAACTTTTCTCACTTTCTGTAAGAGTGCAACTCTGTCACCATGAACGAATGATGCTAACTTATTCATGAATCCATAGCGGATTTTTCAAAGGAAATGGACTACAGTGGATCTATTTTGTGTCAGTTAGGGGTTTGTGTTTTTATAGCTCCTTTGTGAAACATTTAATACCTTTTAAGGTACAGTGATAATTATGCCAACAGAAACCTAACAGGAATCAGAAATGGTGCATGAGTGAAAATGGAACAAACAGAGTGTGAAGAGTGAATGTGACCAGAAAAGTAATGGGAAGGAAGAGAAAACACTGGCCCGGAGCACTGAGCGGTGCTGCCCAGAGATCTTTTGTTGTCTACAGCGTCGCATTAGGACCATTGAGTGGAGTTACTCAAGCGTGCAAGGCCTCACTGAGCTGGAATCAGTTTTCTAGACCAATTACGGGAATTTTAACACCCGAGCGGTGACTAATGAGCAGAACGTTGGGCTTCATAATCATTCATGAAAGACTGGGCCTCAAAGGTCTCAGTAGTTCAGCAGAGATGGACATGAGACATTATTATACAGTACATGCAGCTAGTCCCTAATTTTCTTAATGTGAGAAAATTTTTCCAGGAAGCTTCAAGATACTTCAAATAAAACTTTAAAAATCCTCTAGTTTGGCACTTTTTATAAAAGAAACCCTAATCAGGATTGGGAATACTGATTCATGTTTCTTTTATAAGAGACTTGCTAAAGTTTTAATGGATAGGCACTGGGGCTGCCCGAAAAAATCATTTTTCATCAGAATCGTTCATCAAGATTCTGAATCGTTTCAAGAATTTCCAAGAATCGATTTTTTTGAAGACTTAATGATTTGCTTGACTACTTTCAAAGCTACTTTAAGTGACATATACATGTTAAACTTTGCAAGGTTAGCAAAATTACTGTAAAACAATTTCTTTGGTAAAAAATAATTTGTTTTGTTTCAACTAATCAGTTTCTCAGAGCTCTTTCTGGCTTATAGAGGAATAGAGTTAATTAGTACCTTAATATGAATTAAGATCGGTTTGAATCGAGAATCAATACAGAATCGAATCGTCAGCCCAAGAATAATGAAGATTCACATCCCTAATAACAGGCGTGATGGTTGGGTTGTTTATGATTGTCTTAATGGTCTTTGCCCTTCTTACTTATCTGACCTGCTTTTAAATGATGAGCCCTCATGGACCCTGTGGTCATCCGGTACTGGCCCCTCAGTTGTTCCCTAAGTTAGAACCAGATCTTATAGTGGGAGCTATAAGCTATATAACCCATTATCCTTGGTCCTTGTTAGTGCAGCAGCCTGCCCGGGAAACTCAGAGCTGCAGAGACTGTTCAGGTTTTTGAAAGATCCCCCTCATTCGCTTCTAACTTTACTTTTATTTGTCTGATTTAGTTTATTTTCATCTATTTATTTATATTTTATGCATGAGAGTGTGAGGTGATGATGTATGCTTTTATTATGTAAAGCACTTCGCAATGCTTTTATATAAAAAGTGCTTTTCTAAATAAAGTTTGATTTGATTTTGAGCTATTGAATTCTCTGAGTCATTACACCCAGCGCATCATTTGTTTACGCTCAGCCACGCGGCTACAAGTGGAATATTACATGACAGGATAAAGGTTACAGGCTTGAGTCAGCATAGGAAAGATCTCAGATTCAAAGGTGAAGGTGCAATAAAAGCACCACTTTTTACAGCCCCATACGTCAGGGAAACGGGAGGAAGAATGGCTTCTAGAAAGTGATCTCTAAGGACGCTTTCAGCATGCATTGTTGCAGGAAAAACATACCAACAATATATTGAGCTAGTTCTGCAAGAAACCAGAGACATCCTTGTTTAGAACTGGAAGAACTGGACTACAGGTGAGTGGCCATTGTCTGACTCACCTGGTTGAGTGTGAAAGTATGAAAGGGCACCTTAAAAGGGCAGCAAAGAGAAAGGAAAAATTCACCTGCGTGTTTAGAAATGCCACTTTGCAGCCACAGGCAAGCTGCATATCTCCTGGATCTCACCCGATGATACCGTGCGGGGGGGGGGTTAAATATATGTAAAAACATTCACCTGTGAAGGTTTCTGTGTCTGGCCCCTCCCTGGAAACAGGTCCTTGTTACTGTTTGCCGTGCCCTGCTGTCGCCATAGAAGCCGAGCAGGACTGTACCAAGCGGAGAGGGATTATAATGAAAAGTATTGTTTCCTCTGCACTGCCATGTAATAAACTTTTTTCTTTTTTTTTTGTCACTGCTCTCTTTTTTACCGCGGCAGTTTCCTTTCTGCAGCATCAGCTGTGTGGACGGATTATAAGGTTAAAGATAAAAATGATAGTTTAAATCCCCTCACCTGCTGTGCTAAATCTGTTCTAACCCAGTTTTAGAACCTTAAAAAGCAGATCACCAGTAGCATGCAACAGTCGGTGTGCCAGTCTACCCCGTGTCTGTGATGAAGTAGAGCAGGCCAGCCACTGACCAGTCAGAGGAGAGAGGAGGAGTCTTCACTGACCTGCCACTCGGGACAAATGATACCCACATTCATACAGCTGATGCTACTCGGCAAACACAGGACTGGATGGTCTTGTAGGATGGAGTGGTTCGAGAGGCTCTCATTTCTCTGCTCCTCTGTGGAACGCTGCTGGATGTGCTCCTTCACACACGTGTAGAAACACTTGTACGCATGGCGGACATGGCTTTCCTAGTGGGGTTAACGGGTTAGCCGCCGTCCCGAGGGGGGAGGAAGGATGGCACTTTTTGTGTCTGGTGCTGAGGATGAGCTGGAGTTCTCTAATCAGCCTGATGAGGAGGAGGAATATACTTCTTTTCCCGTTCGTGAAAGCACAGAAAATGAAGAGGAAGAAGGGGAGGAGAAAGTTTTCTTGTTTCCCAGCAATGGAAGGTGCAGAGAGGAGGACAAAGAGGAGATGGATGAGGAGCAACAAGTTCTGTGTGAAGGTAGTCCTCCGCTGAATCCTGAGCCATGTCTCTGTTGTGCAGTTCTTGCTGGTATCACTGAGAGCTACTTTATTCATTTATTCATTCATTCATTCATTTATTTATTCATTTATTTATCAATTTATTTCTGCTTGTTTAGAAGTGGTGATTCTGGTTCTGGAGGGGATTAATGAACCTTGTGTGACAAACTTGGAGGATATTTTGACCTTTGTGTCCGTCATGTTATTGGTTGTGTTTGCGGTTCATCTGCCTGACGTGTACATATATGGGTTTGGCTTCTTTGCCTGAGCCGTCCCTTTGGATTTGTGTATTAAGGTGAAGCTTGCTGGTGTTTGAAATGATTGCTTTCTGAGTGCAGGGTCAGATGGTGGCTGGTGTCTGGTGATGCAAGAGTTTTTCTGTGTTTCTGTGGTAAGTTTTACAGCTGCGGTTACAGTGATGTGATTATAAGCTCAGATCCAATAAGGAAAGGCTTGTTGATAACAGCTTGTTACATTTTAACCGTTTTAACTTTAGTTGTGTTATTGATTAAAACAGCAAGACTTCTTCCTTTCTGTGCGATGTAATAGTGTTTGTTTCCCTGTGCTTTTTTGTGTGTGTGTGTGTGTGTGTGTGTATATATGTGTGTGTTTCTCTCTTTAATTCCAGACTCCAGGCACTTTTATGCAGGTTTAATTAAACCTTCAGACTAAAAGTCAGTCCATACTTACCTGTGGCATCTTCTGTGAGCTGTAGTGGGTGCTAAATTACACCAAAGGTCTCTTTGCTTCTTTGTTATTCTCCTGGCACCTAAAAGGAGAAGGAATGAGTGAGTGCACCTATCTTAAGTTACATAGTCTTAAAATAAAATGCAAGAAAACATCCAGATCAGATTCCAACAGTAGGTAACTCCCTCCTCTACAGGTTAGGGTTGGCCTTTGTTATCATGTTTTGTGGAAGTCAATCTGTAATATTACATGTTGGCATTGAAGCGTTTTTTTTGTTCATCCACCTTCGTGTTTATTTGTCCTGGGTGGAGCATGCATGGAAACAAACCAGCATGCTATTGAAGGAAACGGGGGATGTGGCAGGTAAACACACTGCGCCTTGTCAGATCAAGTTTACAATCTCATAAATGGCCGGGAAGCAAATGAATTAAAATTTTGTGCCCTGTTTGCATATATGCAGGTGTATAAATATGTCTCCTGTGCATTTAGTACGTGTGTTGACTTGTCACCTCATGATCTGTTTCCAGCATATCAGTCTGGCTTAATAGAAATGTTCCGTGTGGATTATCATTTAGTTTGTGTCTTGTCCCCTTTGTGTCAACTTTGTTCTGATTATTGATGTCCTGAGCCTTGTTTGACTCTAAAATCTTAGTGTGGGACATGTTGAATGAATAAGGAAGGAAATTACAATCCAAAGGACTGGTAGTGAGGCACAGATGGTTAATGAGCACACAAACATAGCGACCAAAAGGGAAGAGTAGAGGGTATAAATAAAGATGGTGTCAAAGAGCACACAATATGACTTAATACAGAGAATTCTCCTCTGTATAGTTATATCTCAGCCAGTTGGTTCCCAGATCAACACAGGAATGTTTTGTTTTTTTACCTAGTTTTCTTCTTTCGTTTTTCATAAAGTTCTTCTCTGCTCAGTTTTGCTTCAGTACTTAAGTTGTATTTTCATGATTTAGGAACCTTCTGGATGAACCTTTACACAATATCCATGTTTGGCTGTATTATTGTTCCCCTGACATTTACACTGCTGTTAAACCTGGAAAACTTTGAAAAGCACCAAAGTATAGTTCAAGACATTTACACTGTGTCACCAGTGCTGAATTTCTAGATATTGATCAAGAACAAACAGGCAAATTTGGAGACGGGATGATCTGTTTATTCCTAAAATAAATGAAGTTTATAGTCTGTGATATTTGCAAGATTTTGACTGTATCTTTCAGAAACTATTTAAACTATTTAAAGACGCACGTGTCAGAAACTTCCAGGGAAAGGTGCTGGTTGGTGGGAGCACCACAAGGCTGCCCTAGAGTTAGTGACGGCAGCAATGAGGCCTTTATATAACATCTTGGTGCATAAAAGGATAATAGGACTGTTATTAATTCCATACTTAGGTTTTTGTGACTGAAAGTAAAATACTATTAAAGATTAAATTCTGACAGTTTAAAGCAGTTTACATTAACGTTTCTGTACTCAACATCAGTCATCTGTGTCCTTCAGCCTGTTATGGTTTCCTGTGATTTGCTGAATTTTGTGGGAATTTAAATGATTAACAAAGAAAATGGCTGTATATTGAAAAATGTATGTCTTTAGTCTTGAATAATTAAACTGCTTTAATGGTACTGCTTGAACACTTGAACCTCTGGAGTCAGAAAATAAAATCCAATAACTTGAGAAGGTTGTGTGAAAAAGCGAAATGCAGCTCTGAGAGCATGTTGGAGTTTTCAGTTTTCTGTCTAGGTGATGTTCTGTTGCTGCATGACCATGTTTGAACATTCTCCATTATTTAGCTAATCTCATCATAATGACGTACCTTAGGAAAAACATAGGCTGGACAATAATTCAATATCAATATATAT
>JBBDHI010000006.1:21274103-21286771 GCA_037177115.1 Craterocephalus stercusmuscarum
GACCCGTACTCCTCAGTGGAAACGAGGCTTTACATGGGACGAGCTCAGCTGAGAGGGAATTTCTCACCATGTACTGCAGGTCAATGAAGGGGTCATTGATGGCCACGACTTTGATGCCTTTCTGGAGGCAAGCCCTCAGGACCAGGCGGCCGATGCGACCGAAGCTGCAGATGCACAGACGGACAGAAAGATTAATAACAGCTGGGAGCTGAAATGTCCTCAGGATGTCAAACCACTCAGGGACCTCTCATCAGTCTCATACACGCTAAATATAACTCCAGCGGTAGCTTCCCTAGTTTAGGAAGCGCATGGTTTTCCCTCTCCTTATGAACTAACTGTTTCACTTTTATTTCAATCATATCAGCAACGTTTAAAATGTTATGGAAAAGAATGAGTAAATCCTGCACGCTCTTACAAACGGGGGAGGATAATAACGTTTTAATCATTCTTTCATGTCAGTCAGATCAAGTTTTCCCCTGATGGATGCAGAGTCAGCTGAGCATTCATGTGACTGCTCATGTGTTGGCTTCACCAGAACTTATCAGCACAAAGTATCTCCATCCCCAATCAAACCCAAAACTATTTTTTCTGAGCAGCCAGAGGAAGATTTTTTCCTCTAATTTATCGACTTCAACCTTCTGTCATCAAACACACTCAATTGTGCATCAGAGAGGTCTGACAGAAACATGACTCTTGAAGTCATAACGAAGGCCAGCGGCTTGCAGATGAACTACAGGAAGTGTTGCTTCTGTTATGTTGGTTTAAAATCACACAGAGGAAACATCAGCCTGTGAGATGAAAGGCTGAAGCAAGTGGGATTAAAACGCCAGCAAGTAGTCATGATAAATGACAGCTTTTGCTTAGTAATGATGGATGTCTTCCTCTCTGTTCAGCACGTGCATGTGTCCTTCTTCATAAATATTTACTGAACCTCTGCAACTGCATCCCCTCACCAAGCTTCACTGGCATCCTGTCATAAACATGTTTGATTCAGTATGAGCGATCCTGTTAAGAAGGCGAAACTCACCCATTGATTCCAACACAGAGGTCTGACATGGTTGCTGCTGCTTAGGGGGAGTGGAGTTACCTGGAGAAGAAAGAAGCCATGTTAGCAACCTGGCTTTTATTCACTTGTCCTTTACAAATGCATTTGCAAGTAACTTTAATTTAGGCAAACAGTTGAGGCAGTTTGAACCCGTTTTACCAACATGGAAAGTTTTACACTTCAGCAGAAGAAGCTTTAAAAATGTATTGCATATCCAATCCTTACAGTACGATTATGTAAAATAATGCCAGCACCCTTTAATAGGGACTTTATATTGTATGCAATAGCATAAAAAAGGTGCATATATCTGTACGAATCTGCAATTCACCAAAATCGACGTCCAATGCTTCATGGATTTCTCTACTAGCTAGTGATTAAACCACGTCTATGTTTTACAATTCTCTTAATTTAATGCCTTATTGCCTTCCATCTATCTGCCGTGGCTCTAGAAAAGAGTGTGCAGGGGAAAAAGTGCCACACAGAGTATAATTAAGGCAATATGCTAGCAAAGAAAAGAAAAACTAAACACTTAAGTAGTAAGTTGATGTAAAAAGATGATGCTAATGAAACTGTGCAAGGGTTTGATTGTGATTATGAGCAGTCAGGGAAAAAAACAAAAACAGGCGGTCTTAAACACAAAGTGCAGAGATGGCGAGGTGTTGGAGCACGCAGGGACATGCCTGGAAAACAGCAGCTAAAGAAGGGTAGGAGAAAGTGTTTGGTATGTAACGGACTTGTCTGGCCGTGACCCAACTATGTGACCTGCTTTTCTCTCTGCTTTCCCTTCCTTTAGCTGCTCCTTCCAGCACACCCCTTCTCCTCTTCCTGCTTCCTCTCAGCTCCGTCCTGGCTCACCGCGGGCCTGTGGGCGGGACTTCGTCCGACAGTGACAACGATCTGCTTTCATATGGTCACACGACGGGTCTGTTTGTTCATTTGTGTTTCGTCTATGATGCTTTAAGTCATAACAAATAAAGATGTATGTGTTCCGCCTCCTCCTCTTAATCTCATCTGCTTTACTTGTTTTGTCTCATATTTGGTTTCCTAAATCTCTTACAAGTCATGTGACCGCCTGCGGCATTAATTTAAAACAATGAAAGGAGTGACAGAGTGAAAGTCCAACAGATTTGCTTTTCATCTGCAGCATGAGGAGAGGCGACGCCATGCGCGGCAGGCGTTGGTGGAGCAGGTGAGGGCGACCAGGATTGTCCTTGGAAGTGGCTGGCTGTCATTTTAAACAACTCTAATCTCCTAATCTGTTGCAAGCGCACATGTGTGTTTGTGTGTGTGTACCTGAGATAGTGTGTATCTCAACAGTGCCCATGTAGGACAGGCTGTCAGTCTGCTGAAATGCATTGTGGGAGCTCTCTAAAATAGTCTAGCGGGGCTGCAGGATTAGGGAACCTCATCTCTGCCTTCCTCTCTCAGCGGTGAACAATAAATTAAAGCTCGGGTGAAACTGGATTTATGATTGTTGCATCTTCAAATTTAATGTACCGAGCCGGCGGCCAGGTGGAAAATACCCCGACCTCAATGAAGGCAACGGTCTGATTCTTCTTACAGGGTTTTTAGTAGTGTTGTCATGTTTCTGAGTTACTGTGCTCCTCTCCGAAGGGAGAGCGGCCATTTTGTGCTCTGCTACTAGCATCTATTACACAAGGTCACCAAAGGAGATGGTGGAAGAGTGAGCATTTGCTAACTCTCTCCTTCCATCGCCACCCTCAGTTTTCCCTACACAGAGGTGTTGCCTGGGTTTCCAACAACAAAATGGTCACTCTGCATGCGACACGGCTGTTCTGCTTTTCTAAAGCAGAAGGAAATTTCCGGTGGATGAGTAGAGGCACTTCACTTGAATCTGGCGGGACTGGAAGTTAGATATGCTCCTCCAGATGTGGAAAATGCCACAGTCACGTTTGACTACCATGTTAAGGCAAGCAGTGAAACATCCTCGGACACTGCCTCCGAGCTGTGAGAGGGCTGGGCCGGTCAATCAAAAGAAAGATGGAAGTTACAATGTTCCGAAGGAAAAAGCTGAATTAATATACAAGGAGGCGACTTGTTGTTACGAATAGGTTTGAGAGAATATGCATTTGTTAATTCATTCATTTTATTCACTTTTTAACTTTGTACACAGTGAGAACTTAAATAAAATCTGGATCTGAACCTTGTTTGCTAATGGATAAAATCTGATTTCTACACACGCATCACATTTCAGAAGCTGTGGCTGCTGAGCCTGATTTTAAACTGGTTAAATCTGCAGCACTGGTGTTGCTGAGTGGGATCCACACAGCTGCAAGCAGAAAAAATAAAGACAAGAGAGCCGCCCTATACGCAAGGTTAACAGGGTTTTTTACGGAGGAAACTTCAAAATAAAACATAAGAATCAATTTTTATTAATTCAGACTATTGGTGGACAGGCGATGTGGCCAAAACATCCCAACGTTGATCTAACAATGAGCCCCCAGTCCAAATCTAACTAAAATGTGTGAAACATAGTTGCATGCAGTTTAATCATAATGTTGTAAATGAACTATTATTAGATATTTTTGTTTAAATTTGCTTGTCCAATAAATTAGTCTCAATTCTACTCGCAGCTATGGAAAGCTGCTTCGTAACCAGCAGCTCTACTTTCATTTCACTTCAGGGTCTTGCCTCTTGTGAAAGGCATACCCAGTCTGGTATTCAACACACACTCTCAGAAAGCCCTCACACAGACATGCCGCAGCTCACAGAGACCTTATTGTGCAGAAGAGAGTTGAGAGGTAACACGCTGTCAGCTGCAGTCCACTATCTGCTGACACTCATTAATACATTAGAGGAAGAGGCAGTCGCACAGCCAGACAAAGTGGCTCTGGCAAGTTCCCTTCATCCTTTTCTGGACCGTTTCCTTCTTTCACAGCTTTGATATAATGTTTGTTCAGTAATCTAACAGGTAGGGACACACATGAGAGGTCCACACAACACATTGCAGCAGGTTCGCTTTCAGATTTGATGATAAAGATAGGCATGACCATGCAGATGAAGCTTTTAGTTCTGTTTGCCTCCAGCAGGTGCTATGAGAGGCCGTATGCTGCTAAGCCTGGATCAGACCAGAGGGGGGATGTGCAACCATCTCGTCTGAAAGGATAGATTAGAGTAGACCCATCTACTGCACACCCAGATACTCATTGTTCTCCAGAACCTAGGCTCCCTCTCTTTTTCCCATCTGCACGTCCTTCCTGATATCTCTCTCAGGGTTCTGGCTGCTTCCTCTGGACCGGCAGCTCTTTTCAGCTGCCTTTGAACCTTCTCTATCTCATCTTCTATTTCTGACGCATTTTTCTGACAACAGACTACCCATCACATTACCCACACCCCCTCACACCAATCATTAAAATTCAGCAACATCCAGCAGTCTTTTTTTGTCGCCACTCTTTGTATGTCTGGTCCTCTTGGTTTACTACAGGCCTCCCCTCCCCCCATGGCCTACTTTCCTCTCACAAACAATGTGAGTAACCAATAAGGGTGGGCTGGAAGGACCACTGGGAAGAGGATAACTTGCAAACTGTCGAGCCGAAAAAAATCGAGACAGTTGGTTGCATCAGGTGATAAAAGTCCGAAAACTGTGAGAGGAGAAAAGGAGGAGCATGACACAGCATTTAACCAGCGCTGACCGTTTTCTACTGATTTCTGCAACATGTGGTTTGACGATGTGTGGAACGCATTACCCATCTGCAAACCGGTTCACGGACCTAAGCTCAGAACAGCAAAGAGCTCCTGCATACAGGACTCCCTTACCTAAAACAGTTCACTAAACTCTTGCCAAAGGAAACCAGGTTTAGAATAAATATCCTCATATGTTGTTTCCCTCAGTTTGGGCATTGATGAATAAACTAATTCAAGAGTGTATCCTTATTTCACCTCACCACTCTGACCCTCCCCCTACCTTCCTCCTTCAAGCGCCCTTCTTTCAGAGTGCATATTCAGACCTTCCCCCAGCTTCCTAGTCCTCTGTCACACCCTCTTTCTCTCCAGTGTTTTTCCACTGCAGTGGGTTGATTGGCCAGAGGCCAGACAAACTATCCTATTAGGTAATGTTTTCTCCTCTCCACATCAATTCCAACTTTTGCAAAAAATTATTGTGTGTTCAACTTAATCATTGTTCAGAAGAAAACTGGTTAACTTGCTTTCAATGAGGTTTCATTGAGAGAATACAGCTTTGCTGCCCCCACCTAATCACTCATATGTCCATCATCATCATCATCATCATCATCGTTGTCACCCCACCTGACAGGCACTGCAGACCAAAATGTCCTGCTCAGAGGACATGACCCTAAACCACTAGACAGGCTGGCAAAATACTCAAAGCACAACTTTCATTACGCTCAAATTTCCTCTGTTTTGCATCATTTGAATACATTTGATCACAGTCACATAACCTGAGCAAGATTACTGGATAAATAACACAATCAAGCCCTTTCACTTTTTGGACTACGCCACATCATCATACACACACGCACTCATCAACCACAGTGATTTTTATTATTAGATACTTTATTGTACGTGTAAATACTACTTTGTTGTTGGCACATTTCTGGTATGAAGCCAAATGAAAAGAGAAAATATCTGAGGACGAACACTTTCAAATCTGCAGCAAAAAGAAACTAGATCGGCAGTCAGATTAATAAAATTAGTACATTTCTGCCTCAAATCATGTGTGATATATACCTGACAATAAAAACAGTAAAATAAGCCAAGTTCTCATTTGCTGAGTGCCATCGAGCACCCGCTTCCCTGCGGTGAGGGTCATTTCCTAAAACTGGCGACAGTGTGGCTCAAGAGTGCCGAGTCATTGTAATTCCTTCCCTCTGTCAGACCATGAAGCAAGGCAGGTTGATGGCTGAGCTGCAGCTACGTGATAATGTAAGACACTCGTACAAACCACAAAACTTTAATATGGAAAACCTAAAACAGCTCAGTACCACCTCGAGAAGAATTAATGACTCAAAAATGTAAAGTAGTCACATGGCAGGCTGATTTCCAGAAGCACTGGAGTCACTCTGATCTGAGACCATTTGGAGTGCACACATGGGGAAATCAAGATATGGTTAACAAAGCTAGAAAGATGTTACGGAAGCAAAAAAATATATAGCCTATGCTCTTTCCAGCTAACAAGTGAAAATACAGTCCACATCTTGTAATTCTTATGTCCTGTGTGGTGTTGGTTGGCTCTGGCTAATCTCACTGGTTTACGGTTTGCTCAGCACAAAGGCTGCAGTTAAGTACCAGAGACACAGACATGTATGTTTCACACATCTGCAGTAGCCTGAGATTAGAGCTGAATGAGTGTCTGAGTAATAGACACATGAAGAGTAAACTGCCTCCAGGTGCATTGCACAAAGCTATCATCCTATTTTAATAATACTCATACAATAATAACAACTGTTTAATCCTATTTAATTTCTTTAATCCTGATTAAAACATCTCAAATTCTGTGAGAACACAGTTGCTAATTTCCTGCTGCTGCGGGCCACAGGATGGAGCCAAAACAAGCTAGCTTAGAGCAGCAGCTACGGAGAGATGCTAAGAGGCTGCTAACTGTGACCCTCAGTGGGATGAAGTCTGAGCTAATATAAGTGACCGTCCATGTCTTACGATATGAACTGTTAAATTCAGGTACATATCCCAGTTTATGTGGTGGTCTGCATCATCCCAGCAGCTCTGGGCCTTCAGCGTCCTTCAGCTGGTATGTGACCTTCATCAGTCAGACATGGCTGTTTGTAGGCGACCACACCTCCAAGATACAGAAAAACTGCCGCACATAAGACAACTGTGACCTAACTTTTGCTATTATAAATTATTCTGAATTTAAATATATAAATAAATCAAACTACATAGAATATAATTCTCACTGTTTAATGATAATATGCATACTATACTACTTTTTATTTTAGTTTTACTTTCTTTTATTGTCTCCTAACGGAATCCAGAAGAACCAGGCCTGTTAGCGAACCGCATCAACAGGTCCGTCGAGTGCGAAGTCAAACTGCGGCAAAATCCTGCGACATTGCGCTGCCTATCCGTCCTTCAAAGAGGGGAGACTTTCAGCAAGCCTCCATTTACCCACCCAAGTATGAAATTAAAGTCACGTTACTCATTTTCCACTTTTCGCTTCCCATCACTGTGCTCTCCACTTCCTGTAATTGCGACGGTTGATTCATCTCAGAATGGCGTAACGTCTTCATCACGAAAACCAAGGAAGGCACGTAGCTTCATTTATTCATATGCACCCATTCATTCCGTCACAGCGACATCAGGGCTTACAGATCATTGCACAAAACAGCAGTAGCCATGTTACTAATGTAGCATCCCCTCTTATTACATGACTGATGTGTCAACTCTAAAAAGGCAGCAGCAAACCTACATTTTTAGTTACATAACATGGAGTCTAATCCACTTCCGCAGATGCAGCTTTGCGCGCTGCTACTGGCACGTTACTAAATTAGCGGAGGACCAAAAAGGTTCAGATAAGTTAACTTGATGTATGTATGAATAAATTGTTTAGTACATGTTAATTATCTGTCAAATGGATAACATTTTGCGTTAAGCTACGTGATGCAACTACACGGCGGTGGCAGAAAACATTACGCAATAGCCAGCCTCCTTTCTACGCTACGAGCTATGGCGCATCCCCTCCCATCCTCACGTCTGTGGCTAGCAAGGGACAGCTCATCCTGCGAAACGAGCTGCTCAGAGAAACTGCATAACCTTTTCTAGTTTGTTAGCCTTTCTGCTCCAATCTTCGCCACTTAATAACCAATTAAAAAAATATATCCGATTTTATTAACCCTGGATGCAGCACGATGGACCTGCTTCCGCATACCAGTTACAACGTGTGGTGTCACGACTCTCATTACATTATTAATTCCACATATAGATGAAAAGGAACTAATTGCGTAAAATGTGCAGATTTGTATTTTCTTCTCAGACTCAATCAGAAAATACCTGGAGGACACAAGAGCCTAAATGCTAACCGGCAAAGTGGTATTATGGCTTACCTCACTGCTGATGCTTCTTGAGTCAGTGTGCGTAGCTCACAGCGCAGTCTTCCCCTTTTATACTTGACACGTGCCTCGGGGAGCCTGGTCGCCCTGGCGACGTGACGTCACCTCATCATCCGCTGCCAGGATCCATTCTGAACGAGGCTCTGGTCACGGTCTCTCAGCGGCTGCTACAGTAGCCTAACTACAGGAATAAGCCCGAGGTCTGGGTAATATCGCATCTCCAGAACATTCAGCGTTACAGGACGGCCCTGTGTCGATGATTAAAGGGAATTAATTTACCAGAGAGAAAAGCAGACGCAGATAGAGAGGACAGAAACGGATTTGCAGTGGGCCCGGATGGAAGCATATGATGATGAATCATCTTGTTACCTCGTTTTAAGCATGCCTTGTCTACACGTGCACGTGATGAAACACTAGTGACTTATAGCTTGATAACATGTATGCTGGTGGTCAGCATCAGGGAAGCACAGTTATGGTCACAATACAGCCAGTCCTTATTTAGTAGGCTGGTCACTCTGCATGCTGCGGGATCTGTGGGATTGGGCTGCAGGGTCGATAAAGCCAAAGGGTATAAATGCTTCAATGTGCATTGATCTGTGAAGGACTGCATGTTGGTTGGATCCCCTATAGATGCAGAGAGAAAGAGAGGCCATATGGATGCAAAGATGGATGCATGAATGGATGCAGCACTGATATAAGGTGTCACGTTTCTATGGAAACTGGCTTGATCAGCTGTGCCATGTTATAGGCTATGCGATTAAATAAAGTAAACTGAATTTAAAAAGAAATACGTGTAGCCTAGTTTAATTGGGATAGTTCAGTTGTTTAATTATTGCATTACTTTCATTTGCATCAATGAGAGGAAATGAGGGGAGGTCCTCTTTTCATTTTCTCCCCACAGTGTGTCAGAATGAAAACGCCTACGTGACGCAAAATGCGTACAGTGCTGAGTAGTAACATGGGGAATTCCTGCGGTAGGAAAAACGCTCATTCATTGACCAACACGCTTTGAACGCAGCACATCCGCTTTCGTCACATCTAAATGGTGATGGAGTTCATCAGTTTACGGCAAAACCGATGGTACTTCCCACATAGACAGTACAACACTAGTGTACCTTCTGGATGCTCAAAACTCCCAAATCATAATTAAGAGAAACTGTTCCCCTTGAGACGCCCTTTAGTTGAAAAAAGGCATTTTCGGGCTCAGACTAATATCTTTGGGCCCAGACCAGATGCAATGGCTCCATCTTCTGGAATAACTGTGATCCTGCACACAATATATTTTATTAACTTTTCAGTGAAGGTTGAGTCACGGAAATTGCTCAGCCTGCCCTTTTCACTCCATTGCCCGTTCTGAAAAGGTTGAATAATACATATATGACTTTATGTAGGTGTTTAATAAACTGAAACGGATTATCACTGCCTAAAAATCTGAAACTCTGACTTTATGTTGCCCATTCCTTCATACTGCATTGCCCAGAAAAGTTGTGTAATGAGCAAGGTGCCCTTCTTTTGTCAATAAGGAGATTTCACTCGTCAAGAGTCAACAAACTGGTATATGACCCTAGAGAGGTCATACAACCTTGGGGGGTTGTAGAAGTCATAACTTGTGTATTTGACCTTCCTTGTGGTCATGTGGGTCAATGGTTGGTGCAAAACAAAAAAGGGGAAGGATAAACAGACAAGGCCATCAAGAACAAGCATTATATATCAAGCCTTTCTCTCACCACCTTGATTCAAGGGACCATTGGTATCTCAGGATGGTGGCGTGTGTAAACAACCCTCATCTGACCTCACTGACCCTAACAATTCACTTTATGTTGTATTGAATAACAACCAAAACTCAAATAGCTCTTTACCCCTGACCTTTGGTCAGTTTCTGCGTTTGTGTTTGTGTGTGTTTTCATATTGCCGTACTTGGTTTGTACAGCTGTGCTTTAGCAGGAGTTTCTGCTTCATAATGTGAATGTTTGAGGGTTTTAATTGCCATGTGGTTTACTTTGGGTGGCTCATTTTTTTCAGGCTCTGCATTTCATTATGGTTTTATTTATCTTTTATTGTCCGCATGACATATTTATTCAAGTTTATACTTCTATTTCTATCTTTTTTCATGGAACATGTAATGTAATGCACTTCATGAATGAATTTCATGGTTCGCGACTGCCTTTCTTCTGCTGGAACTACCAATTTAGTTGAAAGGGGAGGACTCAAGAGTAGCTCCAAATACAAGCCAAAACCATTTCTTGGAAGCTGAAGAGGATTTTTGCCTTTCAGCACAACAACTGTCCAGACCAAGAAAGGTTTCACCTAAAGATTGACATTCGGATGTGTCTTGCTTTTACATCACAATGTATGCATCCATCCCCCTCCTAGCCCCTCCCCCCTCTACTGCAGTTACATCTGTAACACCTGCCACCCATCGGCAATCACCACTGTGCTTTACTGCAGATGATATGAGGTCCAGTATGCATGCGGGGAAGACTGCCGGCCCAGATGGAGGGGGCTCACGGTGCCTGGCAGACTGTGCAGCGCCCCTTTGGCTGATCCTCAGCAGGAGCTGAAGGTAGGCAAAGTACTGGTGCACCAAAATGTACTGGCACCCAAAGTGGAGTGCCGAGCCGAGTTAACCGGATACCAACCTGTGGCCTTGACGTAATGAAAAATATTTCATGAAGATGCTGGAGCATCTGGTCTTCTAGTTGTTGAGGTCAGAGTTCACTGATGTAATGAATCCCCTCCAGTTTTCTTACTGGGAGCAGACTGGAGTGGAAGATGCTGTTCTTTATATACTGGATCCAGTTTACACCTGCTTGGGAGAGACGGGTTTGTTGTGTGAGGAATCAGATCTTTTTCTTATTATTCTAAAATGCTTTTGATCTAGTAGCTCTTGGATAGTTTCATGGAGCCAAAGAAGAAAGATTAAAAGTCAACACTCAATTTCAACAGCTGAGTTAAAAACCACCAACAGAGCCAGAAACCTGGGAGCAGCGATCTTTAGTAGACTACTGTGACGCTGAACTCACAGGTCTCCCTTACAAGTCCATCAGACATCTGACTTCAAAATCCTGCTGCTAGTTCACAAAGCACTGAATAGTTTAGAGCCAAAATATTCAGGATCTTTAGGTTTATTATGAACCAACCAGATCCCTGAGGTCAGCAGGGTCAGGTCTACTTTCTGTTGCACCTAAACATGGAGAGGCAGCGTTCAGTTTGAGTTCATTCTGCATTTTTTAGCTCATTTTTATGTACTTATTAATGTTTCTTCTGCCCCTCAGTGTAATGCCGCTAATGTTTTATATAAAACACTTTGAGTAGTCATGTATACGAATAGTGTGATGCAAATGAACTCACCTTTCCTTGGATAACAGACAGTCTGACAGGCTCGAGCCGTCACTCTGGGCTGGTCAGGAACGGTGCTGGTGCATTAAAGGGGATAAGGTTCAGCATGGTTGCTATTCACACAACACAGAGGAGTGAAAATAACTCAGGCATGCTCATATAGTCTGATGAAACTGCTACTGGTGCCTGCATGAGGAGTGGTCAGCAGCAGGAACACGGGGACTTTGCTGGTGGTTTCAGGGATTGATGGAGTATCTGATGTCTCCATACAGCGGGAGATTATTGCAGTTCTTGTGGGTTTTTAACTACATCCTCCATAAACTACCATTAATACTATGTTGTATCTCTCTTAATGCTACTTTATTATGTATAATGAATGGAAGTGGGTTTTTTTTTTATGATTAACGTAACGGCTGAATTTTCCTTTTATAGGATGAATAAAGTTCTTTCTGAATCTGATGTTGATGAAGTGTCTAACCCACTAAAGCGGGAATCTGTATTCATGAAATTTGGTTTTATTAAAGCGACAATAAGAGATACTTATTTGAGTGATAACTTATTCACCTAATTTTTTCTGGATCTTTTCTGCTTTCCATTGAAGCAGTAACAAATCTGGCATGGTGCATATAAGCTCTGGTCTACAAAAAGGCAATAAAAGTGGTTAATAATTTAGAAGCACATCTATGGAGAGTCTGATGTAGATTTTTAGATACTGGGTACCATTGCAGTTTTTCTCCACATTTCTTAAAACGGAAATTGAATTCTCATCACATAATGGACAAGTCCCCAAACCATTTCTCAACTGTTCAGAACAGATTTGTATTTCTCAATCTTTTCTAAAGCATGTGTTTCAGTGTCTCCGTTCATCTTTGCAAATGACTTTGACAGATCTCTGAACAATTTGCCGGTTGATCAAAACAGAATCGTATTTCTCATTCATTTAATAAAATTGCAACATATCTCAGTTTCTCTGTACTCCTTAAGCACAGTTAGAATACTTTTAGCCCAATTCCCAAATGGATGGATCATATTGATTTAAACTGATTGTTGATTCTCAGTCCATTGATTGTTCTCTCCAAAACATGTCAGTATCATTTCCCTCTTTTGGACATCACATGCTCAGCAATCGGTCCGATTGTCAAAATAAGTCAAGAACATAATACCATGAATATAAATTAATCCCTTGGAACATTTGATAAATGGATTACAGTAATTGACATTAAAGTAAAACGAGAGCTATA
>JBBDHI010000006.1:21407600-21420338 GCA_037177115.1 Craterocephalus stercusmuscarum
ACCGGGTGCTACTTGGTGTACCAAAGGGCTGAGCTATGATACGAAACCCATGACAAACTAGCTGATCTTTGTTCCTTTGAAAATCAAACATCAAGGCTCTGAACTTTAGGTAACGACAGAAGACAAATGGCTGAGCAACCCAGGAAAAACTGGCGAAAAAAGTCTAATTTTTTTAATCTAAAGTACTTATTTAGCCCTTTAACAAAATGTGTAAGAAAAACATTTTTTGAGGGGGCTATATCTACCATTCATTACCATGTGACAACTCAAAATGAATATAGTGCAGTCTTTGGCTTCTTGGCGCCCTATAGGGGGCAGAAGACACGTTTCATTTTGTATTATGCAGAGTTTTGAGTTCGTACCATAAAGTGATGCAAAATGTCTCAGGAACATATGTATCAAATATGATACGTTTGGCTTTACAGGGTTAAAGGAGCTATACCCGATATTATGTCCGTCCATTTTAGCGATAGCAGCTAGTTTTTAGCTTTGGCATAACAGTCTTTCTCTGCCAATGAAGTCAACTTCCTGAACTTCCAGATAAGCCAGTAAGAGCATTCCCCTAGGAATCCGGAAGTTCAGGAAGTTAAACTCACTGGCCAAGAAAGAGTGTCCCCACATGGCCAGTCAGGCAGAGGGGCTTTGGACGCAACCCAGATAGAGAGAACATACACCTGCAAGCCTGAAACCGAAAGCAGAAGTTTCTGTAGGTGTAGAGACCTGAGCTTCTCTGCTGCTCATCCTGCCTCACTCTAAAATAGATTAAGCAGCTTGGAGCTTGAGTGAAGGGATGTTACCTACACAATAAAGACAATTATCTTTGCGTAAAAAGGTCCTCCTTGAGACAAATCAGACATTCTCCTCTGACCTGTACACACAAACTTGTTGATGTTTATGGCATAACAGGCATGCACTGCCGCTGGTTTCAAGGACAGACATGCGTCACTCAAGAAGCCATGACACGTTTACTCTGTGAACATGAACATCCAATGTTTATTTCCCAAATAAAGAGGAGGGGCTGAAGGTACTTATTTAGTGGAAAGTAGAAAAAAATATTCTTTTAACCACACAGCATCTGCAGCCTTCCTCACAGACGTCTCTGCTCTTGAACCATCACCTCAGGTAAGCACAGGTATTGTAGGCAAGATTTTGAGGTCAAGGTTATTTGTTGACAGGAAAAAAAGGCTTTGAAGACTTTTCTTCTACACAATTAATTTCAGTAAATTATTCCATATTTACAGCTGTTAAGTCTTGTACAATCTGGTCAAAGTACAAAGATGCTTGTGATCATGGATGATGGCAACATGTGCAGTACAATGTATTATAATATATGTATTAGTCAGAGTTTTAACTGATCCATAGACAAGTGTGTATCGAGCATGTGGCGTTTTTACTTCTGGTCAATCAATCAATACTAGGTCATTTTTTTAGCACAACAGAACATGGTCACCGCTTTATTCTGTTTGTTGCTGACGCGTTGTATGAGGTGTCTGTAAGACAAAGACTCGATCGACCTTGACTTTGTCACGTTACCTGATACTGCACCTCTAGGTCAGACCTATTGCGCCTATTGCGTGGCTGTTTGTGTCATCCTATCATGACCTTTGTGGTCATAATGGGGTGACAATACGTGCAATGGGTCTCTGTATTGTCTTTGTCTCCATTCAATGTCCATTTGTTGAAAATATTTTGTTGAAAATGTGCAAAAATGGATAAAATGCATTAAAACAAGCACTAATACTGCTAGCAGTGGTAGATAACATGTACTTTTTAGTCTTCTTTTGCTTTGCATAATTTAAATAACATACAGGGATTTGAAATCCTTTGAGGTAAAGATAAAAGTAGAGTAAACCAGAAAAAAGGTCCTTTGTTTTAAAAGTACTAGTTATAAGTCCAAGGTCAGCGTTGACATGGCATACCACAATGGCCGACCCCAGACCCACAATCCTGTCATTCTCCATCTTTCTTCAAGGACATTACAATATTCTAAATGAAGGCTATATAAATTATGAATTTGCTGTCACTGTTTTAAAATGCGTTTAACTCAGTTTCCCTTTTTATTATATGAATTCTTTCAAACTGTTTATTAAACACTGTAAATATATTACAGGTCATTCTAACAGCAATAACCAAATGCAATAAATTTGGTAACTGGCTGATGACTGTAAATTATACCATCCAGCAACAAGTGCAGATGTTAGATGGACTGAGAATGCTGCACATTATCAAATTAAAATAATGTGACTAAAACCATCTGAATCAAAAACAATATATTTAAGTAGTAATATTTTATTTATTCTCTGTTCTTCTGCATTCAAGAGACTGCAAAACTGCAAAAAAATAATTATATAAAACCTTTTTTAATATTGGTTTATCACCTGGTTTGACGACAACACTTACAACTTTATGCGTTTCCTCACAACTGCTTTTCTTTAAAACTGCTTTGTCCGCCGCATGAGACGTAAACGTCATGATGTGAATTATACTTTTCAACTTGAAAAGCACGGACAGTCTTTGGTACAAAATACCCCCAGGTTTCTGTAGCTGAGTGCAGGCTGACGGAAAGTTGTCGGGACACCTGCTGGGTTTCGTTCCATAACAAAAAGTGATCCACTGTTTACTCTACAAACACCCACAATGCATCCCTGCTGACGAGGCAATGACCTCTCATACACAAGGACGTTCTTCCTGCGGAGAGGGCAAAGAGTGCACCGTGTTGCAAGTATATGTTTAAGAGATGAAGAAAGTGATGAGAAAGATGTCTCACAATCACGTTTTTTCTCCCTTTTTGCTTGTGTTTGTCTCTCTAGCTGACCCGGTTGTGTTGAAGATGGGAAATTTTACTCTTTGGGCTTTCACAGCAGGTAAACTAACTATGCATACTGAACATACTGTTCAATGAAGAAGAGAGGATGGAAATGTGCACTGAAAGCAGCAAAGACATAAAGATTTCCCATGATGAAAATGAACATTTGCTTGTCTGATATTTTTTGCAGTGCTGTTCTCTCTTCTCATGGAAACTGAAGCAAGTAAGACTGAAACTCAATTTATTTCCAATTCTGCTCCACAGAAAAAGTGCTGGCAGATAGACCATCAAGGAATAAACAAACCCTTGAGCTTTAGGTTCAGTCAGCATTAACGTTTCTTCCTTTAATCAACATATAATGTTGTGGAGGTGTTCACAAGGGGGCTCATCTTACAGTCACCAGCTTTTAGGGGCATGTTTTAGTTAGTCTCTGACAAAAACTTAGAGGGACTTAAGGCGACTTTACAAAATCTGAGTCAGGGCTGCGTGACAGGCGCTGTGGGTAACTGCAGCCACCAGCGAAGCGGCATGGGAGCGCACACAAACACTTTACACACTGTCCGGTCTGTTTGTCATATCTTTATTTTTATTTATTTTACTCACGAGATGTCGCTGATAAAGCCTTCTTTTTCTTCGTGGTGCCTCTTTTTTGTGGACTTAGAGTGGATGCAGGTCGTTTGCTGGCTGCACAAGCATCCATAAGTATCCCTTCAGTGTTTGAATCCGAGTCCGCGGCGGCCATGTTCTTCCTGTTCAAGAGCTGTCGGCAACGCGCCTCAGTATCAGTTTACGTCACATCCCCACGATTGTGTGGGAACTTTGAGATGCTGAACTGCAGCACATTATGTAGCACACAGCCTGTTCAAAGCAACAGACAGATACTCGGATCGCCTCCTTATTTTGGGATTTTAATGCTTCATGACCCATTAGCATTGAATAAGATAGAAATGCATGTGTAGTTTCACAACTCTTGCCTTAAGTTCTTTTAACTAAAAGAAAAGTTATTTTATAAGATTGTTAAAAGTTAAGTGAGTCTGTTGTTTCAGTAATTCTGTGAAAAGCATAAATATATTTTTTTCTATTTTTCTTCTATGTCTCCTCCCTTTAATGGCTCTGCAGACCCATTTGTTTACAGTAAGTACCTACAGTAATATTTTATTTCTTGCCACTGAATGTATATTCTTAATTGTCTAGATGTCTGCTGACATTCAACCTAACGTAAGGATGTGTTTGCTTTGTATCTAACAGACTATGAAAGTTTAAGAATTGGAGGCCTGGTCTTCACCGGCCTCTTGATAGCTGGGGCAATCGGAAGCTTAGCATGTAAGTGGTGCAAACAGTAGAATACAAAACGTTTGGTCATATCTTTTATCAGGAATGTTTAAATGAGTAAGGGTGCATCTGTTTTCTAAATGGTAAAAAGTTAAAGATGAATAATTTCTTTGAACATTTTAGGTAAGAGCAGGGTGTTATTTTGAAGAGTTTCCGATCCGTGTTTTTTTGTTGGTATCGGCACCGATACCCGATTCTGGTATCGGATCTGGACAGCCCTAGTTTTTTATCCATCCATCCACTTTCTATACCTGCTTATTACAATGCAAAATTACAATGGTTGCAGCTCATCCCAGCAGCAGCTCTTAGGTGTGAGGCAGAGAGCGCACTGGGCAGGTCACCAGTCTGCCACAGGGTCTTGTTTACTGCCATTATCAAGAAATCTTTGGCTTTAATAAAACCCTCTGAATTTCTCAAACTCTGTCTCGTGAAGCAACTATGGTCTTCCCTATGCACTCGCCCACTGCGAGAAGGCGTGGAGAGTCGTTAAAAGCCAAATGTCGCTGTTAAAATAAACAAATCATGTGAACGGATGAACCTAGGGCTGGCTCAAAAGTTATCTGGCCTTTGCTGCAGCCAGAACAGAAACCATGTGACATGTAGTTCAATTTGGACACAATAAAAATACTGTCAGTAAAAAAGCGGAATTTGCATATATATGCTTTAAATACCTCAGAGTCCATAAATGACGACCTGAAAAGATGCACTCTGAAGATGCAGTTACTCACTTAGATTTGTGCAGTAGCAGAAACTGCCCAAACATTTGTACACCGCAGTGGCCATGAAACAGGTAACCCGTTTTAACTGTGTTGTGTCTGAATACATCTTTGTCTGTCTTTATAGATAAAAAATGCAACAGCTGGGGGAGGTAAGATGTTTCAGTTAGTGTCTGAATGTGCCCCCTTTTAATCTTCCCCTCCCCTATGTATTTTTTATTTACAAATGTCCCTGTTAACTGCTGCCATGCTCTCTGTTCTTCCCTTACAGAAAACATGATGACAGCAGTGAAATCTGATACCGCTCCTGACAAACCAGTTTCATCCCAGAAGAATTGAAAGCGGGAGAGGTTGGGTGTGGGGTGGGGAATTAAGTGGAAGCACACTTAATCAAACAAGGTTGTACCTGCACAGACCAAAGAAATACAAAGAGGGTTCCCCAAGTATTTTTATCTTGAATCAAATATGCCTTAAAATAAATTATCTGAAATCAGCCTTTTAATTTTGGCGTGTTATTCGGTATGAATTAAATTTTAAGCCCCCCCATTCTTGAAGTTTGTTTGTTTTAAGAAGACTAGCCTATATCTGTACCAATATTTAAATCAGGGTAATTCATTTCCATTTCTATTTATGTTTGTAAATACACAAAGACAGTACAATACTTTTATATCAATGAAAGGCTACAGAGTTCATTCTTTACTATGTTATTGTTAGTCATCGGATTAGTTATGGTTATTTCTATTATGAAGCCAGTCAGCGAACTTTCGGAGAATATATCAATGCAAAACTTTGCAAGTTAAAATAAATCCTACTACATCTTAAAATTGTCCTTGTTATACAATGTTCCCTTCAATAAAACACGTTTCACAATATCATTTTTCATCTTTCTTATGGGAAGAGCAATTCATTGAGTTTGCTTTGGCTGGCTGTCCTTGTAAAGATATTATTACAGCTGAACTGTGTTAACTGAAGCCGATGGCCCACATTTTACATCCTCAGAGTGAAGTCACTTTTGCCATTTCTGCCAATTTCGACACCTTCGTTCTCGACAAGCAAACAGTAACGCCGCTGCCCTCCTCGCGGCGCTCAGTACTGACTCTGGATCAGCTTCCACGCCCCGCTGGTCTGTAGCTACTCGTCCCTCAGCATCCAGGCAGAAGTACAAACCGACCCTGGATCAGAATTCTATAACAAAGCTATAAGCAGCGCTTTAAACACTGCCCCCTTTTCTAAAAACCGAGCCAACCTGTTGAGTGTCAGTGAAGTGGTGAAGCAGGGTGTCGGCGCACAGACAGGAGACAAGTCGTCGCTTCTGAGTCACGTATCCGACCGTTTGTGAGAAAAAAGTCTTCGTGTTTTCGTGTCAAAGGTAAGTGTTGGGCGAATAAATTAGCTTATTTCTCCCAAGGCGTTGTCGCCTCTTACGTTTTCCTTAGTTGGGAAATTTGTTTCAGAAGTTCAAGTTTTCCGTAACGCTCTCCTTTCCTCAAAACTTAAACTAACCAATTTTGGACAATTTTAGGGTGAGGGCTAGCTAGTGCTTTCTAAACTGGTTCGCTCGCGCCGCAAAAATCTGTGAAGTCACTGAATTTGTTTTATTTCATTTTATTTATTTTTAAACTGACACTCAGAGGAAATCATTTAACGTCATGCGTCCTTATAAAAGTGTACAATGACGCTTGTTTCAAAAAACAAGATGTACAGTGGCGCAGTTTGCGCACAGTTTTTATAGCTATTGACCGCTTGTCCACCGCGCCCGGACAATGGAACGGCACGCGCACACTGGCCAACGTGCGTAAACGCACCGGGGTACAGAAGCACAGCTCACGCGCTTCTGAGTGTATTAGGAAAATAAGTCGAGGTAACATAAAACGTTATCCTGTGTCTGTTCATCCTTATTTAACATTGCTTTCCCTGGTAAACTTACCAGATTACCTAAGATATGTTAAATGGATGCAACATGCTCTGTTGGATGTATGACATGGCAGCACATTATTTAATACCATCAATAACCTGAAGGAATTTTGCCCCTCAGTAGGTTTGTTGCCTTCTTAAGTCGTCATCTTTTACTTTTCCCTGCTTTTTAAACACATACTGCGATGGGTTGTGCATATGAGTGTTTGTGAGAACGGGCCACCTGATAAGAGCAATGGTGACTACAGTTTGCTAAGAGCCGCCAGGGTAAACAGGGACAAGGACAGAGGACAGGAGCTGTGAAAAGGCCAGGAGACAGGACATTTTGAAGAGTAGCAAACATGTACAGTAATGCATGTTAGAATGGTCAAAAACATTAATAGGACAGAGCGTTTGCTCAACCCTGAGCGTCGACCTCAACAACTTGATAAGAAGTTTAAACAGTAAGTTCATTTCAGGTTATATGCCAGAAATGCACTGAGTTGTCACCGCCAGTAGAGAAAGGGTGAATGGAGAGGTTGCAGGATGATTGGAGGAGATGGAGAGGGTGTGAGAGAGGGAGTGCAGTGACAGACAGCTGTCTTTCCTCTCTGAAGGGAGACGGACTTAGCTCTGCATCTGCTGAAAACTGTTGAGATTAAGAAGAGAAAAGAGAGCGATTTACAGAGGATACACTTTCTCCTCACCTTTCCTCGCCTCACTTTGAACACTCACAAACACAAATTTAGAAATCTCAATAAGAGGACATTGATTTTTCTTTTTTTTTCTTTTAACCAGCATTGCAGCTGTGACCTTCACTGCATTCACTTTGTGACCACAAAGCTTTCATGTGGAGTTCAGCAGAGACAGAGCAGATCAGTGCTAATGTATGATCAGTGTATGTATTCTTTGATCGAAAACTGCAAGAGATGAGTCGAAACGTATGCAAAGTTTATCAGAAAAGTCTTGTCATTTCATCAGATTTATGATTCGAGGACGAGAGGTGAGATGAAAGGATAGAAATGCACTCCTTTCACCCACTGATTACAGCTGTGGAGTGAAGCCTGTTGCTAGCTGCTAGACATGTGGTTACCATGTGTGACTCATGGCTGCAGTATGCTACACTCCCTCGTGCTTTCTGCGTATATCACTCACCCTCCTCCTTCCCGAAGTTTCCCAACTGCTCTCCCTTGTCTTCTTTCTGGAGGCTTAAATTCTTCCTCCTAATACTCTTCTTGTTCTCTCCTAGGTCCTAAACTACATAAACTTCCTTGTTCTCTTTATTCGCCAATGTGCTGCCTCCACTTATTTCCCACATCATGCTTCCTCTATCCTTGTTTTCCATGTTAATGGAGTCAGCACTTAGCTGTTTAATTTCCCATCCATTAGCAGTTATCGCCAAGCTACTCTGTTATGTGACAGAAAATTGTTTTCTTAGGAAATATATTTAAGGTCAAGCATGCCGTCATCAAGAAACATGCAGCATATGTAGCTATTTAATCAATCACCAGTCATTCCTGAGTGACAAGAGCTCCATTTCGCTCTCACCTGAGTTTAAGCAAATTATTCATCAAAGAATGCAAAGTTGTTTCATGCGGTGTTTAGCTTGTTTTATCTATGACACAGACTTCCCTGCCTCTGTCTCTGTGTGTGTCTGTGTGTGAGTGTTTGTCTCTTAAAGAGGATGTGTTGCACTCTGGAATGCATTGCTGCTAATTTAGGAATAAAAAATGCCACAGAGAAAAGCCAGCTGTCTTTGTAGTGCGGTGCAGGAACACAAACATATCAATGTCCGGAGTTTAACACGTGGGTGGGTGTGTTGAGTCTCGGAGGAGAAAATAGACCGTGCACATAGGCACACAACAGTTAGGGTAAGAATTAGGGCTGCCACAATTAGTCGTTCAGTCACGATTATGTCGACTATTTTAATTGTCAACAACTAATTTAATAGTCGAAGCTTCGTTATTTTAAAAAGAAGTGGACCGTCGTCTCGGTAAGGTAACTGGCTAAGCTTACAACATTAGCGTAAAACTTACTCATACCGATGAGTGCAAATGTTAACATTAGTGATGACGATTTGATTAACCTTAGTTAGCACAGACGTCACATGTTTTCTGTAACGTTTTAACGGTGATGTGTTTGAATAGAAAATGTGGTAAGGCTAATATTTTCTCGTGTTTCTGTGCTAAAAAAGTACGTTCTTCAATGGATCATCAAATGATCCAGGGGTCGCGTTAACGGAATATTTTCCGTCTTTGACAGGTTTTTTAAAACAGTAAAGGAAAAATCTGAAGGCCATCTGTCATTTTGACAGATTGTAAATCACGTAAGGATGATAGCGAGTGAACAATTTTAGTCTCTTGCAAGACCTCATTGGTTTCACTCGGGAAAATATCACGGCAGTTAACAGAAAGAAGACGTCATCATCTCCTCTATCTCATATAAGACACATCAGCCACGGTCTCCAGCAGCTGAGCGAGCGAGGACTGTTAAAGCTAGTGCGCAGGGAGAGCGCTGAGACACGTCACCACCGTGAGCTCATTGGGCCTCATGTGTAAACCCAGTGGACTGCGCTTTCATCAGGAGGATTCTGTGCTTGCAAATACTGTTTTGTTCCCTCTCAGTACAGAAATGCCTCCTAGAGATGTGAGTTATCACTCGCGGTCCCATACACGAGCCCGGTGTTTGCCATGCTTGCGCTCCGTTTTGGTGCACACATTCGGTTTTCAAGCCCTTTAGAACTTATTAATCGCCATACACAAGCAGGCGTCTATCGGAGCCTAAAGTCCAAAACCTCATGGCAATCGGTGTGCAGCAAAACCAGATGAGACATTCGATTACACACAAGCAGCACGCGGACCAGCAGCAAGGTGTGAAACTGCGTTCAGGCCGCCAGAGCAGGTGAACTGATAAGTGCAGTCGTTCATTTTAATTGTTCACAACTACTGCGGCCACAGTCACTGGTTCTGGTCACAGGTAAAGAAAGTTACATGTTTTCATCTACTTGATGTAGCCTACAATTTTCCGCTCTCCTTGTTCGGACTGAATTAAAAATTCATTATAATTTAATTATTATTATTATTATTGAAAAATGAAAGTGACGGGTAAAAATAGATTAGTCAGTCAAAATGACGGAAAACAAAAATGTCTAGTGCAACCTCTGCTGTGGCCATATGTAAATTAGATGTAAATTAGATGCAAAACCTAGGTTTTGTATCCGATTTTCATTTGATCCGATTAGTCAACTAATCGAAAAAATAATCGGTGACTAATCGATTATCAAAATAGTCGTTTGTTGCAGCCCTAGTAAGAATTGCATATTAAGTATAGAGATATATATTACATACAAACAGAATATTTCAAAAGGTGTTTGTTTATTTTATTTTTTATAAACACAGATGGACATGTTTCTTGTGCACTATTAGAACATTATTGCTGATAACACACGTGTATAGTTAGCTTCCCAAGTCACAGTTTATTTCATTGGATACTAAAATGTACCCTTTAGTTTTTATAATCACTCAAAATCACTTTTTACTTAATGAATATGGATATATGTTGTTTTAGCAAGAGCACAGAGAGCTGAAAATATATCATGTAAACCAAGCACCAAATTATTACCACAGCTGTGGCAGGGGTCACAGACATCAGCAGCTGCCCCTGCGAGGTTTCTAACCAAAGGTGTCACGGCTAGCTTTGACTCTGTGTGCGCCATCCTTAGTCTTGTATTGCATATCTTGTTTTTTTTTCTGCACCACATGTTGCAAAATTCTAAATGTCAGTAGCATTTCAGTAGCCCAATAATATTGAGTATTCAAATATTTCCACAGACCTTAATAGTTTGTAAACAGTAGCTTTTTTCAGCATCAAAATATTGATTTGCACAAATTTCAGTATATTACAAAGAAAGTCAGGATATCACAAAGATGATTGTATTTGTAGAAAGAACAAGCACAGATGTGTTAATGAGGCCACATCCTGCTTGGAGGACGTTGGGTTTTGTGGATGCTCTCTAACTTACTAGCATACACGGAGCAGAAGTGTAATGAAGCCTTCAAGGATGAACATGAAATTGATGACACTATATTTAGAAATTATGAAGTAGCATAACTAGACCTGCAGTTTAGTAAAGTAACTATTTAACTATTGATGGTTTATATCATCATACATGGCATGTACTAGAAAAGGTGGATTAAACGTGGCCAGTGTTGTCTGGGACAAAACCCAAACACACTTTGTTGTCATGGGCCAAAAAAAGTTACGCATTCTTAACAATGCTCATGAATCTCCAGTTTTCTATGACTGCTTGTAAAAGCAAAACTCCAGCTTGTCTCATTGCAATCTTCCCCAGATCTTCCAGCTGGTGTGTTAAAGCATCAGGCGTTTAGGGCAGGTGACACAGCATGAACTGTGCCACTCAAGTCACAGAGCAAGGCTGCTAATCCGATGAAATTAGACCTTGCATTTCCAATAGATGATTTACATTATTTATGCATACATCACTCACGCATGCCTCAACTACCTGTGAAAGGTGGGAGGTTTAAATGTACACTGATCACCGTGGAGAGTCATCTTTACCAGGAAATTAACAACAAAGACAAGTACTTGTTGCATGATTGTTTCAGTAGAAGAGGAGACAATTCACGTAACAGGGAATAAGTTTTCATCGTTTTCCTCTGAAGAAACACCAACAAGCAGCCGGGATTTTTGCGGTTAGCCACGCAAACCGGAAACAGAAGTCCTGGGACTGGGTATGCAAGGCTTATTTCATCTGTAGCTGGTTGTCTAATGACTAGAAAGACCTGGATTATCACCCGTCTGTGGACATGAATTGGAAAAGGTGAGTAGGAGGCTGCAGTGAGTCGATCAGCTGAAACGATTTAGATCTGAACCAGCGTTTCAGTGGAAGCATCACCGACCCACTGATTCATTAATGCTTCATTATTTGACGTAATTGTCCATGTAAACATGGCGAATGATGTTATTTCATTTAATTTTAGAGTAAATACATTTATTAAGTGGATCAGTGACATTTCCAGTGAAATGTAGTAGACATGGTGGACAGTTTCACTAAAATACCCTCATGCTGCCTCCTACTGAGGTCTCACCACTTCCCTTCATGTCAACGGACAAACGATTACATCTTTGGTGTCATCAGACCGACTACCGGAGACAAAGTGTATCTGATGCATACTCGAGGCTGGGCCCACGTTTTGACAGGCCATCGTATGAATCCAGGCTGCTTAATGGTGTTTCTTAACAGGAAACTGGTAAAAACTAGGGATGCACAATTGGAATATTCTGGGCCAATGCTGATACCGATGTTTAACATTACATCTTGGCCGATGTTATATGGCCGATGTTTTTTTTTTGTTTGTTTGTTTTACTTATTACTTTTTTTGTGGCACGGAAACATACAAGTCTTTCAGCTCTTCATCACTCAATCCTTGAATGAGCACAAATTCAATCAGAACCAATTTATGAAACAGAAACAACCTTTAATGTCACTTTCTGGATCACATTAGTTATAACTTATAAGTTATGACAACTTTTCTGAAAATGTTCAATACATAAAGTGTTTCCTATACAAAACTTATTAGCCATGGCGGCACCAAAGCTCAGGCCCGGGGGGTGGGAGGTTAAGGGGTGTGGGGCTCATCATATGTATGCACCAGCCTACACCTGCCTTTCCCATGGGGGCCCCATGATAATTTCAGGATATTCGATCCGTGTAAAATAAATAAAATAGGCTACATGATTAAAAACAAACAAACAAAAAGTGGGCTGTCTAAATCCTGTACATGTCATATTAATCTAAATTAAGCATATCTGATATTATCTGCTGGTGAGAAGCTAATTTGGTGATTATATATTACAATTATCAGCTATAAACAAATAAACGCAAAAAGAGACGCCTTAAAGGAATACTCCGCCCTCAGAATGATGTGCCTTCATTTGTTTACTCACCCTCGTGCTGATTGACACTTTGGA
>JBBDHI010000006.1:21459307-21479633 GCA_037177115.1 Craterocephalus stercusmuscarum
TACACCCTGAACAGGTCGCCAGTCTGTTGCAGGGCCACACATAGAGGGACAGACAACCACTCACACACACACTCACTACTAGGGAGAATTTAGAGTGACTGATTAACCTCACATGCATGTCTTTGGGCAGTTTAACAAAAACAATAAAAGCAAAAAAAATGCCTGACCCATCCACCCCCATTGATTAACCCACGCATACACTCACACAAACAACACACAGTACAAAGTCGTGTGACATGGCAAGGCACTGATGATCCAGGTGAGAAAAGCACCATCTATAGGGGGAGCGTCCATGCCTAGAGGGGCCACACTTCACAACCGCAGGGAGCACCTCCACAGGGGTCATCCCAACCCAGACAGACCAGGGTAAGCCCTGCATATAATGCCTTTGTTGGGCCTTCTTCACCTGGTGCGATGTACTGTGTGGACATAATGAGGTCAGATTTGATGAGGATGCCCAGCGACTTGATGCTGTCCACTTGTTCCACCTCCTGAAGATGAGGTCAGGGTGTACTCCATCCTCCTGGATCTTCTAAAGTTCACAATGACCTCATTGGTCTTGCTGGTGTTCAGGAAAAGGTTGCTACAGTATCTGAACACCATCACCATAGGGTTAGGGTTAGTATTAGGGTTAGTTTTTTCGTGCATAAATAGCCTGTATGTTTAAAAGATGTCTTGCTCCGTTACAACAAATTAAGGCAAACTTATTTTTATGTTGTACATTTTTTTCAAAATTAGGGTATGTTGTAGCAATCAAATTAATTTGGGGTAACTTCCAAATTTTCTTAATCAAATGTATTTTTTTCATATAATTGTTGCCATGGACATAATGATGATTTAATCAAATTATTCTTGAAATTATAGCCGAATAAATTTTTTTCAGTGCTGAATTTGCAGTTGTGTTATTGGTCGAGATGCGGTTGTGTTTACAGGCGGCAACACACACTCACGAGCGTTCTTAGAGCGCCCCCACCACTAATCGTAGAAGAAGAAGTCAAGATGGCGGAACGTGGCTACAGTTTCTCCCTCACCACATTTAGGTAAACTTAACCAAAATACTGATACATTTAGGAAAGCGGACTGAATCTTGTAACATTTAATGGTTGCTGTAGAGTAAACGTCTGATAAATGAACGGAGCGTGGAGTTATTGAACGTGTAGATGGAGTTTAGAAGCAGCTTTAATTGCTGCACTGTCATTGCCTGGGAATGAATTGGCTAACTGTTAGCATAGCGGCTAATGGCTATTTAAGCCAAACGCTCCGGATACTTGTTCATAGTAAAAATGATGATAAGGGTCGATAAATTATTTTGTTTAGAAAGATTGATTGCACATACAGACTAGTCCGTTTTAAATAAAGACTTTTGAGAGACTTATTAAGCGTTAGGTTAGCTGAGATGAGTCAGATGTTTCCGTTTTTTTACTTTCATTTTCGTCTTTGATAAAGAAGAAAGAAGTTGTTGCTTCTCCATGTTAATTTTGAATTAATTTCCCATCCACTTGTCTGCATTATAATACAGTTTTATGTATCCCCCCCTGCAGCCCATCGGGTAAACTGGTCCAGATTGAGTATGCCTTGGCAGCTGTAGCAGCCGGAGCTCCCTCCGTCGGCATCAAAGGTGAGGAGTCCTGGAAATGTGCACATCTTATTTAAGTACAGGGAAGCTAAAGTTTGTTTAGGATGAATTCTATACCTGCTGAAATACTTTTTGGGGTGGCATTCTTGTATAATTTAATTAGATGTCATTAAATTATATAATAATTTAATTATTATATAATGAAGCACAATACTGCAAAACCAAAATGTTTATACCCTCTCTGCATGTCTGCTATAGGTAGGTGGAAATGTATTAATGTGTAATTTAATACTAGAATTATTTTTTCAGCTCTTAATATAAATTTTAAAAACGCAGTTGCAATGAGCATCAATGGATAGTTTTATTTATCATGCCACAACCAGGCCAGTGGATAACTGACAGTTCACCAGTCACTGTAAAAGGGTATATAGGGCAAAGTTTGCTTGAGAATAATAGTATTATTGGTTAGGATTTGTGAGAATACTAATTCTGGTATCTTTTCAGCTTCTAATGGCGTTGTCCTGGCAACAGAGAAAAAGCAAAAGTCCATACTGTATGATGAACAGAGTGTCCACAAAGTGGAGCCCATCACTAAACACATAGGCATGGTCTACAGTGGCATGGGGCCTGACTACAGGTGGGCATAATTTGTGGATGTGGATTCATCTAGTTGATCTTTCCTGGCTTCAGAAATAAACTATGGAGCAAAGAAAAATGGGATTGTGCTAATATAGTTTGCCAGTTCTGTTTAAATGAATATACCAGAAGAATTGCATGTAATAACTCTTCAGAGCTTAAATGTCTTTTAAAGGAGTTATACCTGATATTAAGTCAGGCTATTTATTTAGTTAGCTTTGTTGTGTGCTCTTTCTCGGCCAACGGAGTTAACTTTTGGAACTTCCGGATTCCTAGGGGAACCTCCTACTGGCTGATCAGAATCCGAAAGTTAACCCCATTTGCAGAAAAAAAGCATCACGCTACAGCTAAAAACTAGCTGCTTTCACTAACTAAAATAGCCTGACTTAATATTGGGTATAGCTCCTTTAATATCATCTCTATTTTAATATATTATGTTGTGTTCTGTCATGAATGATAGATGTATTTTTATTGATGCACTGAGACCCTGCTTTCATGAGGATATGGGTAGATTTTATTCTTTTCATTACTGCTGTCCAGAAGATGTCACACATAGTTGATGAAACTCCTGAATCAATGGAATTTATGATCTTGGCAGGGTTTTAGTGCGACGAGCCCGGAAGCTGGCGCAGCAGTACTTCTTGGTGTATCAGGAGCCCATTCCCACAGGCCAACTTGTGCAGAGAGTGGCCTCAGTCATGCAGGAGTACACACAGTCCGGGTGGGTAAACGCTAACATACACCGGTACATACACTTGTATGACATTTACACACATATGGAGATGAAGGAGGAATATATTAATTGCAAAGAAGGGTGATTAAAATGACCTCAAGCTTGAATTCTGATTAAATTTACATTGGTTTTGATGATCAGCCTGACACATTTTAGCAGATCAATCAATTTTGCACAGCTGGGCACACTCCCCTTGACAATAATTCACCTTTAAGTTTTTGTCTAAAGAAAACTCCAAAAGAGGGAAAGCAAAAAAACAACTCAATTGTCTGCTAGTGTACAGAGTAAGGAAACTGAGCTAGTTCATAGGAAACATCAGTAAAGCCATGGAGCAACAAAAGAAACTGGAATTGAACTCAGATTAAATTCCCATACTGAATAAGTAGGCGACAAAAGGGCATCTACTGCATAAGACTTTTCCATCAGTTAGCCAAAAAGGAAAGCACCATTTACCGTCCGAAAAAGTTAATACCCTAGTGAGTATGTAGAGAGGATGAAAATGCAATTCAGTGCACAAGTTCTAATATTGCAAGCGTCAAACAAAAAAGTATCATGTCATCATGTGTGGCTGCAGCTTCATGTGAAAAGCAAAATAATGTAAAGAGATTACAAACTTTTTTCATTTTAACTCTTTGACTTGCTGCGTTCATTATAATTGTACTTTTGAAATTTACATCATTAAGATATATATGATGATCACAATCAATAATAAAAAACATTACGGTATCTTAATTTTTACGGTGTCACCCAGCCTAATTCTTTCACATTCAGATGCTACTGTTGGAGATTACCTGGACTAATTTTTCTCTTCCTACTCTAGTGGAGTGCGTCCATTTGGTGTGTCGCTGCTGATAGCTGGATGGGATGAGGACCATCCGTACTTGTTCCAGTCTGACCCCTCTGTATGTTGTACTATTATTTCTACAATTATTTCCACCAGATGTATGACTAGTTGCGGACTTAACCAGGTTTAATCTTTTGTTTGTCTGACAGGGTGCATACTTTGCATGGAAAGCCACTGCCATGGGAAAGAACTACGTTAACGGAAAAACATTCCTTGAGAAAAGGTACAATTTTCCCATTTTATTACAAGATAATAGAATTTCTTTTAAAATAATTATTTAAAAACAATTTGCATGATGAATACAGATATAGATGGATCCATGGATTAAGTGTATTACTCTGCTTTGGTTTGACATTTGTTTGACTGTGGTTACCCAACTTATGTAACAAGAGTTTGTTTGGAAATATTTAAATCACATCACTTTGTGATAAAATTATATTTCATGTATGATGAAGTAATAATTTGGATTCTTTGTGAATGACCTAATACACGTTACATCCTGAAATATGTTTTTAATATTTAAATATGGTAATGAGTGATGTTACGTATGCTCATAATATATGTAAATGATGTCCTTGTTGATTCTCAGGTATAACAATGACTTGGAGTTAGAAGATGCCATACACACAGCCATCTTGACATTGAAGGTATTTTTTTCATTTAGCAATGCTTTAAGTGTTACAGTTATTAGTAAGTTTGTTTTACATATCAGTCACATTGCTACATTTGTTTTTCAGGAGAGTTTTGAGGGTCAGATGACAGAAGAGAACATCGAGGTGGGGATCTGCAATGAGGCTGGCTTCAAAAGACTCACCCCTGCGGAGGTGAAAGACTACCTGGCAGCCATTGCCTAAACACATCTTTCCTGATGGCAGGGCCTTGTGGCCACATTTCAAGACAGACTTCACAGCGCAGTAGCCAATAGTCAAATAAAAATTAACCTCGGTTATTCAGACAGTATGGACTCATGTTTAAGATTTTCCACTCCACAAGCATAATCTCCCTACATCAGCTGAATTCTGCGCAGTCGTAATCAGATTGCCTGTACAGTTCGCTGGAGGTTACATGTTTTCACTCAAGACAATTGTTTAAGTGGTACATTGACCAAACTCTAACAGGCCTGAGAAGATGCATTCAGGTTATAAAAACGGATTGGCTTTGTTGTCTACTAATACCTTGGTTGTCTGAAATGGGGCAGTTGACTACTGTGCAAGGAATGTTGGCTCTGATGAGTGAAATCTCAAGTCTTCCATTAAATCCTCTCTTTCTCTCCTTCCAGCACACTGATCAATAGAGATCAAGTCAAATCATTTAAACTTTTATTGAAAGTTCTATGTATGCCCCACGAAAATGTTTGAATAGTAAAACTTGCTTACTATTAGCCATGCCTAAGTCCTAATCCCAAAATTTAAGAAGTTATCTTCATAAATCAAGCAAACAGGATACATCATCATTAGAAGCAAAAGAATAAAGAGGATCTAATGGAAGGTTGTAAGATTTTTGAGTCAGTATATGGCTGCCTATTCAGGAGTTTTACACGATGTACTCTTTCTTTTTTTTCTGGCTAGATATGATTCTTAAATTTGTATTTTCTCTTCCGGTATCTGTCAAACATTCAAATAAAAAAGTTGACTTGGTGTTGGCTTATACTTTTGAATTGAATGGTTTTTATTTTTGATTGTACATTAGTTTGTGTTGTAATGGCATCTTAAGCAAACCCTTTTACGGGATCCATAAATGAGCGCGCACCGCTCTAAAGTGCGCGCGCTCTAACGTCTTCCGGGTCACCTTTTGAAATCGCATTCATATATTCCTCCGCTTGTTTTTGCTGTTAATTATACCTGCTGATGGAGCAGCACTGTCAATTGTGGCAACAATTTGTGAGCGTTGCATTGATGGTATCATAAAAATTGCATCATCTTAATATTTTTACTTGAATTAAGCTTTTAGCAAGAGATCTATTTTTTTCTGCGGTAGCTCATAGCAAATTGCCTCATAACCTCCGATGACGATTGTGGCGCCAGAAATCAAGGGTTTAGTGAGGAGCTGTAGTGTGTCAGCTGAGCTGGTGTATATTTGCTGTTATCTGCGCTATAATGGCCCAACCATTAAATTGATCAATATCAGCTGATTTTCCGTTGTTTGTGGATATATACGGTTGACCAAGAGTCAAGATGGTGATACTACGCAGCAGCGGCAGTGTTGGAGCTGAACCGATGGCAACTACGCCGAAGAGGAGGACGATTGATATGGATACAAGCTCCGAGTTTCTGTCCTTGATTCCCGCGTCGCAGAAAAAGTCCGCACGACTCACCCGTTCTTCCCGGTCCCTGAATGACAGCTTCAGCAGCCCTGAAAACATCTCAGTGAATGTAAGACCTTACATGTACACAGCTGCTTACGAGCCATTCGGCGGATAAATAGCCAGTGAACGAGTCTCTGGTGTGCTACTTTGCTAGCGCTTAGCTAACTAGCGAGTTGTCTTTGCAGCCTGACAGTTAGCCAAAATACTGAAAACTAATCTAAATGGACTTCAACTGCCTCGCATAGATTTTGGACTGTTGGGACGTTTAGTTAAATGAATGCCCACCACGTCCTCGTCAATTAGATAGTTATTAAATTGATTGTTTTGTTGTCAAGCATCTTAGCACCATAGCTCCATAACAGTCTGAAACTCTTAGGTTTATAAATGTTGATGCAACGGTTAAGTTGTACTTGTATTTGTTCATTATTTAATAACATGCTGTTCAACATTTATTTAGTTATTTTTGTGGCAATCTTTTTTAATGGCTGCAATTTTCATTAAGTCAGTTTGGAAACATTTGCTTTACTTATTTATACATATATATTTATGTCAATAATGCAAAATCGATTTAAAGATGGAAGAGTTTGTCTTTGGGAGCCAGTAAAAGGAACTACAATGTAATTAATAAGTAACACACCATCTGAGACTTATAACTAGCCTTACAGTGAGGTACCTGTTATCCGGAGGCCAGCTCTGGATAACAGAGGGGCACATGGTGGTTTATTTACTGAAGAGCTATTGTCAACTTTACTGCAGAAGTAAGACTGCTTTTTGCGTTCCAGTAATGGGACAGTCATTTCTATCCGGAAGAATTGTACTTGCATTTACATGAAAGTAATATCTTTTGTAAAAATGGGGAAAAATCTACTTTGAGTAATTATAATTAACGTTTGATAGGTATTGTGTTACAGTGTAGAATAAATTAGCACTTATCTTAAGGTAAAGTTTTGATGTACAACTTAACTTCATTGATTTCCAAGCACAAAGTTAACAATGGAGTGTTTTTTTTTACTATCTTTGAAGAGTTATAAACTGATAGCTTAGCATTGGTGCACACCTTTGTAACTTTCACCTCATTGCGATTTCCCCAGGGGCATGCTGAGCTGAAGCCGGAGGGGGGAAGTGGTCTCTATCATTCACTCAGGAGCAGGGGACAAAGAAGTAAACTAGAGGTTTCTTTTGCTGACATGGAGCCAAAGACCAGTTCTCCTGTAGATGAAACTAAAACGGAAGGCTACTGCACCAGGTAATGAATGTGTTTCAGCTTTTAATCCACAAACACAGAATAACTAGACATGGGTTTTCTCTTGGTGAAATGCTTTCTCAATACTGGAGATATGCTGAAGGGAGGCAGCGGGGAAGTGAACAGGAGACAGGACATGATGTATTCAGTTAGCAGCAGAGCTCACAGTGTTAAAATGGTCGGTGACACTCTGTAACTAGCCATTTATAACTACTTTAGTATTAATATCACACGTAACTTGTTGTTTTATATCCTGCTGCAGAAATTTAACTTGTAGTTGAACATTGTATATTTATAGAAGTTTAAACGCAATGAAAGAACACAAATAACAAATCTTTTGTTTGCTCCGTCTCCAGGAAAACATCCAAGCTGCAGAGAGATGGAAAAGCATCCAGTGGAAAGCAACAAGCAGGTACAGTGGATGACATTTCTTGACCAATGATAGAGAAGGCCATAAATGAAAAAGTACAGTATGCCACACATATGGAGTAGGATAGAAAGTGTTTTAAGAGGCCCTGCTCTATTTTTTAACCCCTCAGATGTTCCAGATGTAGTGGAGGGGTCGTCCACACCCAAGAGGAGTCGCTTTAACCTTCGGAGCCGGGATACTGAGGAAGAGGAGGAGGAGGAGGAAGATCGGGCAGTGCGACGAAGTTCTAGGATCACCAGATACAAATTGGATTCCCGCAACCAGTCAGTGCTCTATGACCGTCTCATTACCAAGTGAGTACAGTGGCCTTTGTTTTTTTGACCAGTTAAAAATGGGGGGGGGGGGAAAAGCTCATCTGTTTCATCAAGTAGGATATACCAAACCTTCCAACCTGTAGATGTGGGATTTCTGATCATACAACAGATTGTTTATAGAAAAGATTTAATGACAGCCTGGGAAATTACTTCTGTTCCTCAGCACTGCCGAAGCCGTTCTCCAAAAGATGGACGACATGAAGAAGATGAGACGCCGACTGAGGAGCAGAGACACTAAAGAAGAGGTTGAGATCCACATAAGAAGCTTCATTTTTCTTTCTCTTTTGTGTCACACCAGTGTTTATGATGACCAAATGATTTTTACTGTGATTTTTATTTAGCTTCAAAATGCTGAGTTTACTGTCTTTTCTTTTTTATTTTTAGCAGCTGAGCGTTTACACCAGTGACAGGATGCGTCGGTCTCTGCGGACGAGTACCGAGAGTAAAAGAACAGAGGAAAAGACTCAAGGTAAGATGGCTTGATTTAGTAGCCATGTGTGGGAAAATGCTGGAAAACACTGGAAAACATAAAATCCTTATGTTTCTGTCCAACACACTACATTAACTGCCACAGTTAAATAAAAGTTTGGACACACTTTTCTGTTGGACATTTCATGGGGGAAATGTGCCCAAATGTTTGGTTATGGATGAAATATCTGCACAGCAAACGAGTATTCCTGTGTTTTAAAAGCATATCTATCTGTTGCTAAATTGCATACAAATAAAAAAAAAGATAATCACTTTAGGAGATGTCTTCATCAATTTATTTTTAATTTATATTCTCTTATATTGTGTTTCTCATGTTTGGACAGCAGCTGTTTTATGGACACGTTTTTAAGATGTTTACCTTGTTTGTTTTTTTTACTTAGTAGAGGACGAGGAAGATAATGATGAGGATGAGGATGCAGATGATGATGAGGAAGAAGAGGAGGAGGATGATGATGATGATGATGATGATGGAGAGGATGATGAAGAAGAAGAAAACCAACAACGCTACGACTTCCGACAGAGAAAGACTGTGGTTCGCTACCAGGCCCCACAAGACGGTACTCCGTGTTCAGAGGAATTGAAATATTTATAGATTTAACTGAAAAGCAGAATCAGCAGCACAAGAAGGACTTGATATTTGTTAATGCGCACACGTTCATTTCTTGTCCTAAATGCAGAATAAGTACAAACTGAGAATTTTTTGTGAGCTTGCGTTGACAAATTCAGCTGAAAATCACTTTTTAATTTAATGACAGTTCACCAGAGTATCACTCATGCATTGAAATGTTGATCTTTTGTCAGAACCCCGAGAGCCCAGGAAACGCAGCATGTACTTTAAGGAGCATTCGTCACCTGCCAGATGCAGGTTCAGGTTCAGCTCCACAGCCCCCAGAAGCCCCTATAACAGAAGAAGAACCAACAGGTTAGTATGGTAATACACATCAGTCTTGCAATTAGAAATAGAAAATTCATTTAGCATTATTTTTGTCTTGATTATCTGACTTACACCATATGCAGTTTATATTTGTGATAAATCTAAAAGTGGTAACAATAAAATGACATATCAATAACAAACTACAACGTACTGCACCAGACTGAAAATGCTCTGACTGATTTGCTAACGCTTAACGGCTCAATAATTTCTCTGTGGTGTTTAACTTCCCAGTTTAGAAGCTTTTGTATTACTTCATGGCTTACACACTCTTCAAGTGCTTCAATGAAAGATGTTCATCTGAAAGCTGTCAGTTTTTACAAGTATTGTCTTACAACCACTCCTGGTTATTATTGCACATTAAATAAGTCACCCCCCTTTTTTCCCTTAATTAACTTGCCACCCTCAGGAGTAGTTCTGAGAGGTAAGACCCTCACTACTTGTCTTTATCAGTCTGCATAGTTTGTTTGGAGTGCTGTCTGTCTTTGTCTTTGTCATGGTTGTTGGCAGGTGGTGCAGCTGATTTATACTTCAGTATTGATACGTACACAGAGTAACAAGGGTTGCAGTGATGATGCTGGTTTCATGATGAGTTACGGCAGGAAATCTGTTTATCCAGACTATAACAATTATTTTATTTAACCACTACATTTTACTGTAAATTGCAAAGCTGCAATATTTTGATGCAGTTACTGAACAAAAATAAAACGCACGTCACTGCAACCCTGGTGGTAAGTATTTATATGATGTTTCTGTTATGTGTTCAAATTTATATATATTAGATTTTAGATATTGTTTCCCTCCAGTATAGGGAGATTTTTTAGTGTAAAGGCTTGACTTTAAGGTTAGAATATTAGTCATGATTAGGACAAAGGTTGGGGTTAGATTATTTAAGTTACATTTAATTTGACTGTTTTCGTCATTGCCAGCATCATTGCTATGTAGTTGCAACTATTTACATGTGCACTTGATGCTGGCTGTTTTTTGTTTAAGAGAAAATGTCTTTTGACCTGACAGGAGGAGACATGCCATCCACAGCAGTGATTCCACATCCTCCTCTTCGGATGATGAGAAATTCCAGAGAAGGAGGAGTAAAAACAGGAGCAGGTCTGTGAACAGGTGAGATCACCAGGAGCAGCTGTCATACTGCAAACCACAGATAAACGCTGTTAATGGTTTTTCATGAATACATTAGTAGAAGAGCATAGGTCAAATATAATGTCTTAAAGTCTTAGGTAATATATTTTTTATTCTTGTCACGTAAACTTGAGAACTTATCTTTTAAGAAAGAAACTTGATGCCTTTTGTAAACATAAGTCATCTATTGAATGAAATCGTTGAGATTTAAATCCGACCCTGGAATAGGTCCCTGGATTCATTAAATATTGATTAAAAGTAATTATATGTTGTTGTTTTTTTCACGTTTTGTCCTGAAGATGTCTGCCAATGAATCTGGTTAAAGAAGACCTACTGGGAATCCACAAGGACAGGATGAAGATCGGAGCCAGCCTTGCTGATGTGGACCCCATGCACATTGACAAAACAGTAATGATGGTTCATTCAATTGTAATCATTCGATTAGAATGAAACTGTCCATTAATCTGTGGAAATTACGACATAAAAAGAGGAAAGACGTTACTTTAACAATTCCATTCCCAATTCAGCACACATGATCAATTCTCCCACTTTTTATAAATAAGTGGTGATAGAAAGTGGATCCATCAAGGACCATTATAAGCTTGAAGATGAAATTCACAGAGTGAACAGAGATTTTTGAATTTATATGTCAGAAATGAAGCACTCAAAATGTTTCGAGGTCTCGTCTCCAACAATGAATAAAGTTTCACACCATTCAAGCAGCAGCAGCAAAACAATGATTATGCCAGTCAGAAGGGAATAGTTCAATTAAGTTTATACATTTTCCTGTTGATCAGCTTCACAAGTTTACAACACAGTAAAATAATTCTGATTGAGCTGGATTAGGTCTGATGTCCTTGAATGTTTATGCCAGAGCCTTTTAAAGAAACCACCCACACTCAAATTGCGCTAATTGATTGTAACATAGCTATTGCCTATAATTGATCAAACTATGAGATTACCCAGACTTAATTTGCCTGTAGAAATAAGCATGAATAATACATAAATATAATCTTTTGTATCAAGAAGAAATGATGGAAGAATCCTAACGTGGTCCTTTTTTACACCTGATCTAGGTGCGTTTTGACAGCATTGGAGGTTTAAGCAGACACATTTCTGCACTCAAGGAGATGGTGGTGTTCCCTCTTCTCTATCCAGAGGTCTTTGAGAGGTTCAGGATACAACCACCGAGGTGAGCAATGTGTTTTCTGTACAAGTGTTGCACTTTGTTGCACATATTAGAGTGTTACCAGCTGAACTTCATCTTCTTTTTTGAGTGTGTTTCTGTATTATCAGTATCCAAAAAACTTTCTTTACTTTGTGTTGCATTCATGTATCAAAGGCAGCTCACATGTGAGACGTGTTAAGGAGTATAAAGAGGTTATTGCTTTCTGAGTTTGCAACAGGCCTTAAGCTCTTTTGGGAGTGATCATGAAGAGTGAGCATTACACACCTCAACTATGGTCAGCTGAGGGAGAAGTGGGTCTATACTTGCAGCTAATAGATAGTAGTAATGGACACAAATGCAATCTGTGCACACAAATGTGAGATCCATGAAATGTGCTTTTCTGCAGGACTTTTAAATGAGTTAATGGGGAAGAAAAATTGTGTTTCTCACTAATCAGCAGTATACTCTCATTATTAAACAACATTGGCTTGGACCATTTGGAATTTCATATAAGGAAGCTTAAAACAAGTTATGTCATATTTCCAATTATACTGATTGATTATAGAAGTTCTGATACATGCCGTGCCCATATAAACACAATATGTACTGTGTTTAATGTGCTGTAAAGAAAACCGCAGTCTTCACAGCCAGATTTCTGCATCACATGTTGCTCTAAACTGCCATTTCCTCGCACTCTTGTCTTGCGTCTCCAGCCTGGAGAGTAGATTTTGCACAGAAAGGTTCACATTGTGATGTCTGTGTAAACCAAAGCTGCAGTAAAAGACAAGATTTAACTTTCTCTTGAAAAATCTTTGGTGTTCTTGTGTGAAAACGTCTTTGAATCTTCAGATGGTCTCTCACAGTTAAATAAAAGGGAGTTTTACAGGATAAATATGATTTTGTAGATAGAATTCAACCAATGATTAAAATTCTCCATTTGGTTTGTTTAAAGGAAAACACTTGAGGTGAATGTACGTTTTGTTGTTTATACATTTTATTTCCCCTCTCTTCTCTTTTTTGTTTGTTTTCTAAAATAATTTATTGTAATTTCAGTCTTAGCTTTGCCTCAAACTAATTTGTTTTTTCTTTTCTTAAGGGGCTGTCTGTTTTACGGCCCTCCAGGCACTGGGAAAACTCTGGTGGCAAGGGCTCTGGCCAATGAGTGCAGCCAGGGTGAGAGAAAGGTGTCATTCTTCATGAGGAAAGGAGCTGACTGCCTCAGTAAGTGGGTTGGAGAATCTGAGCGACAGCTGCGACTGTTGTTTGATCAGGTAAACTGAGCTCCTCATACAACCTTCCTTTTGTAAAATGTATGAATATTACTGTTTATTTCTTAATAACTAGCTATTCTGAACACATTAAAATTCATTACGTACCTATAAAATGCCAGCATTTTGGGAAATTTTTATCTCATCAGTTTTTATGTATGATTCAATAATGTCCCTACCTGTAAATTTTCTTAACCAATATACAATATATTGGCATTTCTAAGTGACTGAATTTCTTTCTCACGTCTTCCCAGGCATATCAGATGCGTCCGTCTATCATCTTCTTTGATGAAATTGATGGTTTGGCTCCAGTTAGGTCCAGCCGTCAAGATCAGATCCACAGGTCAGCTTTGCTTCTAACTTCATGCATGCATAAAGTTAATTCCACCACCTTCACTCTAAAACCTGTCTATATCCTCTCTGCTGCAGAGAAATTATAGCTGAACAGAACTTTTTTCCCCCCCCCTTTTCTGCAGTTCGATTGTGTCTACTCTTCTGGCTCTTATGGATGGATTAGACAGCAGAGGAGAAGTTGTTGTTATTGGAGCTACAAACAGACTGGACTCCATTGACCCAGCTCTGAGAAGACCGGGACGCTTTGACAGAGAATTCCTCTTTGGCCTGCCAGACAGAGAGGTGAGATAGTGTATGTGACATTAAATAGACGCCTAGTAGATTTATTATAAATCCTCAAAAATCAACAGAAACAATATGCTTTTTTTCCATCATTATCTTTAAGCACTGCAGCATCTTGGGCTGAAACATGGTGAATTTAAACATAGGTCATATATTAATTTAAGGTGCATAAATCCTGTGAAATGTTTACAGTTTATTTATACCTGGCTGTAAAGAAATGTAAAAGTGAGCAGCAATTTCAGGTTGTGAAATTAGCAATGAATGTGTTCAAATGATTGCAAAAGGTGATCTGATCTTTATTTTAGGCAAGAACGGACATCCTGAAGATCCACACTAGACAATGGACTCCTTCACCCTCTGACACTTTCCTGGAGGAGCTTGCAGATAAATGTGTTGGTATGTTTACATACAAAGATACAAAAATAAGGTCCAGCAAGATGCACATACTGTACTGCTAAGCTACCACTAAGCAATAGTTTTACTTAGTCTATAATTAAGTGTGAATATTAGGGAAACCTATTTATAACCTTTACAAATACACTACATTAAGCTAAGGTCAGATCGCATGTCACATTGTACACTGAATTTCTATAGGATGGTTTCGCACTAATGACATAGAGATTTAAGATGGTTTTGTTCTGTTAACAATAAGCTGATTTGTTTTCCAGGGTATTGTGGTGCAGATATCAAGGCGGTGTGTTCAGAAGCAGCCCTTTGTGCGCTGCGGCGTCGCTATCCTCAGATCTACTCCTCATCTCAAAAACTTGTACTTGATGTGAACTCAATTATTATCACTAACAAAGACTTCATGTGTGCCATGTCCAAGATGGTGCCAGCTGCTCAGAGGTAGAGCCATGACACCTGAGGCCAACCTTTTGCCATATTGCCTTTTTATTCTGATAAGTTTGGTCCTATAAATTGGTGATGCTGATTTATTTCTTATCTTCTTTTAGGGCAGTCGTGTCACCCGCTAAAGCCTTGATACCTGCCATTCGTCCTCTGCTGAGCGCAACTTTGCAGAGCATTCTCCACACAGTCAGCAGAGTGTTCCCACATGCTGAGCAGGGATTAAAGAGGAAGAGGGAACAAAGTGCAGTATTTTTCTTTTCTCTTCTGTTTCTCATTCATATTTTGTGCCCCATTGCTTCTCTTTGATCTTTTTCTTCATTCTTTAAGTCAACTAAATTGAAAGCAAATGATGTGATCTTTATAACAGAATAGAGCAAACTGAGATTGACAGTTTTTCTAACTATTATGGAGCTTCACAACTTGAAATTGACAGTTTTTAAATTTTTTTTTATCTAGCCTGTGGAGTGTCTGAGGATGAGCTGATGTTCAGCGATGATGAGGACTTTGAGGTTTCCTTTGGTGGACTGACCTCTCAATCCCACCTCAAAATAACTGCTGCTAATAGCCTCTTGAATGTTAACAGGTAGACCAGTCGCTCTTTAAGGTTAACTGAGAATAAATGGAAATACCATCTCACCCATCTGTTATTTCTCCTTTATAGAGGTGTGTTGAGCCAGCCTACGTCCTACCGTCCCAGGCTTCTGCTGGAGGGCAGACCAGGCTCAGGTCAGAGTTCCCACTTGGCTCCTGCTGTTCTCCATGCTCTGGAAAAATTCACAGTGTACACACTGGACATGGCTGTACTGTTTGGAGCCAGCGCAACGGCGCCAGAAGAAACTTGTGCTCAGGTAACTGAGATACTAACACATTTTTAACCTGGATATTTGGGTCGACGATGTCGTGTTTTACTGTTGCAGCCTTGTCAAATTCAGTGTGTTCTTTGTAGTGGACTTCACTGGCCAAAATGGCTGCTACAGAAAATGTAGTTCATGGGCCTCACTGCCTTGCATTGTGGGAAGTGGGGATAAATATGCACTACAGACAAATTCAGTTTACAGAGATGTAAAAAAAAAAAAAGAAGTCATCTTTGATTTTTTTTTGTTTATAGTCTGACAGCAGTTGTAATTATTTCAGCTAATTTCACTAAAAAATATTAAATGTGATCATAAAGTTAATATGCGTTAAAAGAATTGTCTACTGAGAAGACTTGGAAATCTCATGTTCCACTTACCCACTTCTACAGCCTTCTTCTTTTGGATTTTTTTAGGAAAAAAAGGAAACTATCAAGATCCTCAACATTATCACATTTTAAAGATTTGTTGCTGTCTTCTAGAATTGCGTTGCCCACTTCTGTTTTTTGTTGTAGTTTATACGGATGGTTATAAAGGCAGATTTCCTGGAGGTCTGTTTTCTTACAGTGTCTTTGCACATTTATTGGCTAATTTTGTATATTGGTGCTGGAGGGAAATACCTCAATATTGCTGCTTGCTGTGATAGTAGATGGAGACCGAAAGTCTTTAATGCCCTAAATTTTTTACAAGTACCATGATGGACAAGTGAGCTTTGCTTTAACACAGGTTAAACACACACAGCTGCATCCAAGCCTGATTTAGGCTCCATTTATGTACGTAAATGGGTATGTCGTCTCAAACATGATCAAACGTAGCTGCCCATTTACTGCCATATGTCCTTGCATGAGTGTTAGGCAATACATTTACTAGAGGAGCAGTGAAGAGTTTATGGCTTGCCTCCAAGTTTTGATGTCTCTTTCAGACAGTAGCAACAGGATTAAGCTAATGCACGACATAAAAAGAGGCAGTGCAGTGTTTGATGCGTTTGGGTATGCATCTGCAAGCTCTCAGAACAGACTGTGACACATGCGAAGGATGCAGAGGACAGAAAGCTCCAGTTATATGCAGATTAGCATAAATGAGACTTCAGTCATGTACTGCTGCAATGTTGTCGTCACTCTACTTTCTCTGGTATTTGTCTACTTCTGGTTTGCTGTAAACGTGAGGACGATATCTGTTCAAGTGTAGTAACACTGTCGATGTTTCCTGGGCCCTCAATTTCTGCTATTGTTCATAAAATTCAACATTGTTCTTCATCGTGGATTTTTTTTTTGTCTAGCAAGAAAAAAAAAAAAAGCAACAAAGCTGAATCACAACTGTTCGCTGCACTCTGGTTCAACTTGAATAAGCTGAATACAATCAGCATCTACTCCACTGCAGTGCCTCTTGGGCCGGTGTCCTACAGGGTTTAGATTGCTCCCTACTGCAGCACACCTGAACCAAATTAAAGTTAATCTTTTCTAGCTTCAGCTATTATTATGAGCAGCCTCATAAATGAGTGTTTTTGTGTTATTTCCTCTGCAGATTTTTGTTGAAGCCAAGCGTACCTCTCCCAGCATCTTGTACATCCCCCACATTGAACAGTGGTGGGAAACAGTGAGTCCTGCCTTAAGAGCTACCTTCCTGAGCCTCCTTAGCTCCATCCCTGCCTTCTCTCCTATATTTCTGTTGGCCACCTGCAGCCTCCATTATGACCATCTCAGTGTGGAGGTATGGAAGAAAGGCAGATGACAGGCGTGCAGTTTTTTTATCTTCTCTTTAATGTAAAGCTGGTTTCAGAAATGTTGATCTGCTCAAGAATGAAAACACTCCCCTTTCTCGTCTCAGGTGCAGGAGTTGTTTCGGACTGAATATGGAGAGGTTTTCCACGTCCAGGTCCCCACTTGCCAAGAAAGAAGGGACTTCTTTGAGGATCTGATTCTCAACCAGGCTGCAAAGGCCCCTGCTTCAAAAAAGAAAGCTGGTATGTGTGTTGTCTAAAGTTCCTGATTTAGTTGTTGGAAGTACTTTTTAAACATACCTGAAATGATCTAACCTGTGATATAACTTAATGGGAATTTGTACAACAATCTCAAGTGTATTTCTATGTTGTCTGACATGTTAAACTCTCAAATCTCAGTGCTCCATGCTTTGGAGGTGCTTCCTGTCGCCCCTCCTCCCACCCCACGTCAACTGACAGAAGAAGAGTGTCGACGACTAGAAGAGCAAGAGGAAGACACTCTCAGGGAACTCCGTCTGTTTTTGCGCGATGTCACAAATCGCTTGTCTCAAGATAAACGGTTCAAGGCTTTTACAAAGCCTGTGGATCTCGAGGAGGTAGTTATGATTTACCATACCTCTGAGATTTGCATGGACTGTCTTCTGGGTACAGCAACTTTTGGCTGCATTAACAGATAATATGATTTAAATGTAAAATTAACAGCATTAGCACGACCAATTAATATATTGTTACTTGTACTGGTGATTAAAACGCAGTGAATACATTTTCTCCAGTTGCTGGTACATCAATACAACCACATGCTTTAGGTTCCAGATTATGCTGAGGTGATCAAGAAGCCCATGGACCTGTCGACGGTTCTCTCTAGGATAGATCTTCATAAGTACGGGACGGTCAAAGAGTTTCTCAAGGATGTGGATCTCATCTGGCAGAATGCCCTTGAGTATAACCCAGATAGGGACCCTTCAGGTACAACCACACACACACAGCAGCATATAAACTACTTATTGTTGCAGGATCAGATTAGTATATGTGGATTTACGTTTTAGGTCCAGTTTAAATTAATGTTTGTGACTGTGTTTATACCAGATCGTCAGATCCGCCACAGAGCATGTGCATTGAAGGACACTGTACACGCTATCATCCGAGAAGAGCTGGATGAAGATTTTGAGAAAATTTGTGAGGAGATCAAAGAATCTCGTGGGACGAGAGGTCAGTGGTGGATATTTGTCTATACAGCGGTGGAAAAAAGTTTTCGGACACCCTTAAAAATATAAACACTCACAAATATTTTCAAATGAAAGAATTTCAATGTTTTTTTTTTTTTCAGGTTTTGTATTTTTGTTATGGCTGTAAGAAAAAAAACTGCATTTGAAGACTAAGAGTGATTCTTAATGCACTATTTCATACATGTAATTTGAACATGTATTTATTAAAGCAATAAGCCCCAAGAAGCCATGGGTTACAGGGATTTAACAACGTTGGAAGGGTGTGCTAAGGCCCGATGCGTTATAAAACGGTTACCTTTCATATTTCCTATAAAATAGACAAATATAAACACTCACACAAAAATCAACGGTTAATTGTTAATAATGAAACAATATAAATGAGAACTATTTGTTCACTAAGATTACTTTGACATCATCAGTGTGATAGCTGTCAACTCTCCTGTTTTGGGTAGGAAACTACGGTATTTTAACCTCCTTTCCCGCTGACATCCTGTATTGGTATTTTCCTGAAAATTTAGCAAATTATGCATCTGAAACTCAGCTACATGTAGATGTAAAGTAGTACATGAGTATGCCAGTAGATGGCACTATTTAACCATAAATCAGCCAAAAAAAGGCAGATATCAGAGCTCTTGTCCTTTGGGGACAGCTCTACGGAAGTGAAGCAGCTTTTACAGCACTGTCACATATCTTATGAATATCCTTGAATTAAGATCACCCTAACTCTTGATCAGTTTTTGCTCTGTGGTACCTCTCAGGCAGCGATTATTAGATGATCTCGGTGCGGACATTTCCACTAAACACTGGCTGCTTTGCCTACATGTTGCCTCGCCCACAAGGAAATCAAATCAGCTCTGTAATCTCCTCCAACCATCATCCAGGCTCAGACCACCCAGCCAATATTTTGTTATTAGGTCTTATGGGTCTAGGTTTGAGGTTACACTTGATATATGACGGCATGGAACGCTGCTCAGCCAATCACAATTAAGGATGAGAAACCCCCTTTCTTATAATGTTTTTTCTCTTTGCATGCATTCTGTTTTATATTTTGCTTATATTGTACAGCGCTCTGGTACAATGTTTTTATTTTAAATGTGCTAAGAGAAGATGGACTGGAATGGATTTGATTTTTTACCAAATGCATTGGGTGCTCGAAAACTTTTCCCACCACTGTATGCTGTCTACTACATAATGGGGATGGATGTCTAACTGAACACCAACTTATGTGGACTTTTTACTCAAATTTGCCCCTTCCCCTCTGAGGGTAAAGACTTGACTTTAGGGTCAGAATATGAGTGATGATTAGGGCAAAGGTTGGGGTAATTATCAGTGATTTTTAGGTTAGGGTTGGGGATAAGTTTATGTTTTGTTTTAATATAGAATCCCCCTGCATGTATGTGCATAAGAAACAAACCTGTCTTAAAGTGTGTGCTTATTGCCTTTCACAACTTTTTGCTATTAATATAAATCAGTCATCATTTCACATGGATTACTAGCTTCTGTGGTGTTTAAACCCCCCCCCAAAAAAAAAATAATGCATTCACCGTTGCACTCAAATCCAGACTGAATTTTCGCAACAAAAGGAAGGAACAAAGAAAAGAGCATTGCATAAATATTTATGAAATTTTTTGAAAGTTTATTGAATTCTTTTTTTTTTTTTTTTTTTGGACCCCTTAGGTTGTTCTACTACACAGTTTGCCCCCTCCTTCTACCATGTCCTTCCCAAACAGCCCAAATCTGCCCTGGACACGAGCATCACTGACACTGAACCACAAAGAGAGACAAATGGATCCAGAACTGGTGTAGCTCCCAGGACAAGTTTCCCTACTGTTACAACACCCAGAAACACAGGTAAGAATTCAATTCAATCCAACTTTTTTTTTTTTTTTTTTTTTATTATTTTTATTGGAAACAGTGACAGACAGGCATAACAGTCATTACAAATTTGTAAAATATTTCTGCCAGCATTC
>JBBDHI010000006.1:21673755-21686390 GCA_037177115.1 Craterocephalus stercusmuscarum
CTTAACTCATATGCGTCATAAAATTTTCATTATTGAGTCAAATTATGTAAAACATATTTTTAATTGTATTTCCTCATTACATGTATTTTCTCCTGTTATGTGATAAGGAGGTGAATAATTATCTAGTTAACTGAAATCATTCATTCATTTTGGATCCAACTTCAACTTCTGCGACTATAAACTGTCATTTGCTACCTTCCTGTTGAAGCCCTTGAGAAATAAGCTAATCTCCAACAGGTTAACTTTAATTATACAATCTGAAGGAAATGCTTAAGATTTATAGAGCGTGCAAACAGATGATTTGCTTTTAAATGGTCAGTTCCAGGTTATGCTTCCATGTTTCATTTCATTTGAAGATAGACATTGAGATGATCTGAGTGCATCAAAGACCAATAAAGACTGAAGATTGGCTAAACCCTGACAACATTTGTTGATAAAATTTTTCAACATTAGCACTAGATGTAGTTTCAAAGAAGAGGACTGGAAACGAGAGGAAATGAACGAAGACAGAGTCGTTCAACAGCTGTTCAACCCCTCTTTTATGTAAACTGAGATGTGATGTTTCAGAGCCTGTTAATGATCTAACATGTAGACATCCTCGGATGTCCCGGCCTCCCTTTCCCTCCCTGCTTGCGATCCCTTTCCTGCAAACAGAACAAACTGTTCCAATGACAGACTGCTGCTGGTAGCAATCCTCATCTCTTCTATATAAAGATGATTTATAATCTAGTCACTGAAGGGACACAGCTGTAATACAGTAAACAAGCAAGGAGCAGATGAATAAGAAATACAGCCCTAAGATGCTGCTCAAATGGCAAATCAAGTAACTTTACCAATGATGTAGCTCCAGGTGTTGAGGTTGATGAAAGGACTTATAACCAAAAGGATGTTTTGCATCACAGCATCAGATTCCTCGTATGAGCACCTGCACCTAGATTATGATACAGTCATTCACAGTAAAGACACATCTGGCTTTTATTTTAAAGCTTTAAATCAGAATTTAAGCAAACATGAGGGTGTGGATGCTCGTCCTCCAAGCTTCTTGAAGTTCCACCTACAGTTGACTGGTTCTCTTACATACCAGAAGAGCTTGTATATCCATCACAAGGCTACCGCATGAAAAAGTAACTGTGCACAGCCACAGTTACTGATAATTTAGTGGAATCAGTTAGGATTATGGGAGGGATCCAGACTATCTAGATGGAAAACATTCAGATTCCACCCAGAATGTCCAAGCGGAGTTAAAACTTTCTCATGAGGCTAACAGCTAACCAATACCACCATGTAGCCTTGTAACTTCATCTTTCCTATTTATGTATTTCCATCATAGCCACAACCCCATTAACCTGAGCAGAGGTCTGTTAGTTGGACCAGTTTCAAACACTGGAGTGGCTGTGTTTAACCATTGCCTCCTTACTTTGACTGCAGAGGTTAGGAACTGTGCTCTGGAATGGAAAATGGAAAATAGTGACTTAAATGCAATAATTAGCTTTGTGATTAAGTCATGTTAGGAAAAAACTGCAGTAGGCTACACGTGCTGTTAACTGTATATTACCACCAGCTTCATGTTGGATTCCTAGCTGTTCCGGTTCTTTTTTTAACAAGTGGAGTCTAAGTCTCTCCTTGTGACACACACCCGTGTCAGCCAGTTTACACATGTTTAAAGCAAAGTGGACAAACTAAAAAGCCTTCCAGATTAATGTTCATGTGAAGGTGCCTGCTTTGTTTGTTTGTTTGTTTTAACTTTGTGGGCACTAAAACCGCACATATCTTGTAAAACAGCCTACCTCAACTGATGCTCACGTGTAGACTGCAAAGCCTGGGCTTTTGGCTCTGTAGGCTACCGTTATCTCCAGGCTCTGGCATGACAACTATTCAGTGATTTCTCCTTTGCTGACATGGCAACAGCTGATTTAGCTAGCATAGCTAACACAATGCACATGAATGAAGAGTTGCAAGTCGATTAACAATGGAAGATGTCAGAGTGAATTATGAAATATACTGAAATATGCCCCATAAAACGACATGTGAGCAAAAGAAAGCCTGATTCTGACATTTTCAGACAAGGTCAGGTGTAGAGTTTAAACTTGTCAACGTTAGCACTAAAGAGATGAGATTTTTTTGTCCAGGACATTGCTGCTATTCTGTACTCGGCTATATTTAGGGCAGAAAACTACAATGAAGTCGCTTGCCAGCTTTACATAGAATGCATTTTAAAACTGAGCTGTGTCCTTTAAAAAACAAAAACAAAAAGAAAATAAGCCTGAGCTGCATTTCCAAGCCTTACTTTAATCAGTTTCACAATGTCGTGGTTTGTCGAAAACAAGTTGACATTTGACAGCAAATAAAAATTTTACTAAATACAAGAAAAAATAATTAATCAGTTAATTAGATTCTGCCTTTTAGAAAAGTAGGGAAACTAATCTCTGAATGACATCTTGAATTTAATCACATTTAGGCTCATTTAGTTTGTTTTTGGTGTGAATTTGATGTCAGCAACACAAAACAAATTCCAGACTCTTCTCAGTGAAGCCATCATGTTGTGATGATGCACTGTGTTGTCTAACCTTGCCTTGCTGCAATATGAAAGGCCCTCCATGAAAGAAACATTGTCTGGATGGGAGATGTTGATGTTGGTGTCAGTGACCCTCGCCACTGGCAATAATGCAGCTCCAAGCCGTCAGAGATGCAGGCTTTGAGCTGCCTGCTGATAGCAAACTGCTCGTCCCTCTTTTTTAGAGTTCCCAGGCCAGAACACAGCATCCATGATGTCGTATTATGATTCATCTCATCACAGAGCAGTTTTCCACTTTGCTTGAAACCATTTTAAATTAACTTTGGCCAAGAGAGGAGCACTGCATTTTAGGATTGAATTCACGTTCGGCTTCTTCTACATGACTCAATGGAAAATGCGCAGCATTTATTGATTGTGTAGTTAAACTGTGTACATAGATGGTAATTTCTTAAAGTATTTCTGTGCTCATGCACTGATTTCCAGTGGAGGATCCTGGCTGTTTTAAAAGCGTTGAGAGCCTAAAATCTCAAGCATTGACTTTTTACCTTCTGTCTGAATCTTTCGATACACTACCCTGAATAGGATCTTTGGGAAACTTTTTTACTGAAATTGTTCCACAATACATGATACAGATACAGATTGTCACATATTGATGAACTTCTGTTTTATGTCTGAGAGACTGCATCTCAGAAATCTTCCTTTTTTGGCCTGTCACCAGTTAATCCAATTAAATCCACTCCCAGTTTTGATATGTGCCACTTTCTTTTTCCAGCCTCTTATTGCCTCAGTTCTATTTTTTTAGAGGAGTCATTTAAAATGAGCTGATATTTTCCATGGTATACTGTAGTAAGATGTCATGTTTCAAACATCTAATATGTTTATGTTTATTGTTTATATTCTATTGGAAAATAAATAAGCTATTTTTATTTACATCCCACAAACTGACCCAACCTTTGATTTACACAATAATTATAATCATTTGTTGCCATTCTCACCCAGGCATAAACTACAATACAGCTTTTAGATGCCAGCTGTAGTGACCATTAGGTGTGAAAGGGGAAAATGAGTAATATCACATTTTAGCAGTTTCATTTGTAGGACAACACTCCCCGTAGAGGCCCACTGCGAAAAACACCGCTCCTTAACCATATATGGAACCTGGTGCATCCACTCTAGTGTCCTCTTTTGATTGTAAGGATACTTCAGGCAGTCATGGTGAGGTGTGCTATCACAGCTGCTATTGTAAACAGCAGAGGAATGCATGAGTGTGTTTTAAGAGTGTGTTCAGGTGTGGTCCACAATGAGACCGGCCACAGCTCCAAACACTGTGGTTGAGGCTAATTTGCTGGGCTTAGCTATCCTTAAACACACACTGCACTACTGTATGATAGAGAAAACAGTGGTTAATTTTTTTACACTGCTTAACAAATCTGCATGATGTTGATGGAGCACGTCATTATGATAAGTGAGTCTAGCGGCTCAGAAAATGACATTAATGGGCAACATATGCGAGCACTGGCTTAAATATTCTTAAATAATGCAATACACTCATCGACTTCAATTTCTATTAGAGCACTGCCGTGTTCTCTGAGAACATTTCCTCACATGCAAATTATAAATTATGGCAGTGATAAAAAGCACATGTCTGCAATAATTCCATTCTCCATGGAGCATTTTGCTTTACATATAGGCTTATACGACTTTTTTAAATATGCTTACCTTAATTCTATTTGGCCTCTTCTCAAATAAAGATGAAAAAAAACATAAATTATGGAGGACGGTATGTAGCCATGGAAGCAGGGAAGTATTGAGGGATTTTAAAGAAGTGAGACTACATTACAGAACAATCTTGTGATCATACAGAAAGTACAAACAAGTAAAAAAAAAACTTTTGCTTTTGGAACAGACATTAATAAGTACAGTAGCAGACGCTGGATTGACTTTGTCTCAGCGTTGCGCCGAACGCTGTGATGTAAGAGCTATTACAACCACAAGCTTGTCACATTCAAACATGGCATACACTCTGCAGTTGCTCCGCATGTCGACTCTGATTAAATTAGCTCAGGACTAAAACAGGTTCACCTGAGACTGCAGGACCGCACGGCCCGCTGGGCTCCCTCAGAGCTGTTAGCCAGTCATCAGGTTCCAAAATAAATGTTCCACATGTCTTTTTCTTCTTATTTACACTTAGACCTCTAACCCCATCTGTATATTCTGTCAGTCAGAGATTTATGCAACCATTTTGCCACTTTAAAGGTGACCTCTGTAAGTGAAGACTAAGGTTTTTTTTATTTGGGTAAGCAATCTGACATTACAGTGGGGAAGTGTAGTTTGATAATATCTGAAATTTCTGAAATCCTGGCCTAAAACTGCCACTGACCAATCGTACGGTAGCAACGGTAAGCAAGAGCGGAGTGTCTAGCGAACAATTTCTTCTTGAGCTACATGCTAAAGCGGTTCGTACAGCGCTTGCAAAGATATCCAGAACATTTTGGTGATTTGGTGGTATTTTTCTCCTTCACTAAATCAAAAAGCATAGGGCTGAAACATCAGAAGCTACTGAAAACTATTGGATTCATATATAACAGCTTAAAATAAATCTGAATCTTTCACCTTTGAATCCCACAGAAAACACCACTACGCTAAATCTTCTTCCCTTATCTTATGATATTTCCAGATTCCTTCCCAATCTGACCCTCTAAAGCTAAAAAGCTGGTTTGTCTCTTCCAGATTGAACTATTGCGACATGCTTTTCATCTGGATCTCTACACTCTCTGCAGAGCTGTGATGCATCCGGAGCTCTGCTGCCTGGATCCTGATGAGAGTACAGTACGTAAATATAAACTTATTACAGCCATTCTTCACTCTTTTCACAGACTCCTTATCTCTATCAGGAGACCACAACCCTAACCCTCACACACCAGTGCTAATATGGAGAAGTCCCTCCCTACTTCAACTACTTATCCCACAAACCACATTATGCTCCTCTCACTCAAACAGCCTTTTTATTCCTTGGACAAAGCAGAGCACCATTGGAGCGAGGGCCGTCTGTGCTGTTGCCCTGCATCTGCTGAATCCCTCCTCTGATGAACTCACTACCCACAGAAAGTTTAATAAAGGACTTTTAACTTCTCTGTTAGTAGAACCTTTGATTTTTAGATTATTTTCTTTAAGGTCTGGTTTTAAACCACCTTTTAACTCACCACGAATTGTCTCATATGAAATTTATATTTTTAATCTTTTGCTTCACTTCCTTTTATGATGTGATGTTTTGTCAGTCTTTAGTGTTGTTTTACCTTTTTAGTTCGCGGCACTCTGAAATTTCTTAATGTTAGCTCTGATACAAATAAAATGCCACACGTTCATATTATCATTGCTCGTATTCTTATCCTTCATATTGTAAATGTTAATTATTTATGTGTGAAAATTAGGCAAAATTAATTTTATTTTAATTTTTGCTGAATTCTTTAAAATGTGACAACCCTAATGAAACAAGTCGCTTAAACTTTCTCTTAAATTAAATATTAAACCAGTCAAACCTTTCAGCTTGGTTTGTCTTTTCACTCTCACTTCATAGCTCATGGTTGTTGTTGTTTTCCTCTCCCTCTTCCTTTCTGACTCGTTAAATGGATATTTCTATGTCAGCTGTTTGACTCTTTTATCTCTTTCTTTTCTTTCTTCAGAAGTCTTCCTGCTGAAACAGGGTAACATGTTATTTATTGTTATGCCTCACAGAACATCAGTTCTGATGGACCCATAAACCATCCTGATAATGATCGCGCAGCACGCAGCTTGTTTGACTCTGTATTTGGAAGAGGAGCTAATAACTGAAAGCTGCTCAGCATTTTCTCCTTTTTCTCGCAGTACTTGGAAAATATCCCAGCCTGATTGTATGGGAAGATCTGAAAGGCTTCCTTGTCTTGTGTCTGATCCTGACCATGTTTTAAACTATAAATCTTGTCGGAGCCATATGTTTGGCTCCCGTCGCGACAGTATATCATGATGTGAGTAATCCAGGATTGGGAAATCCAATAAACAGTAAACTAGCAGAGGAGGCAAATAACCCCAGACAATCGCTAGCTAATATAAGCATTATTGCTCTTTTTACTGTAGGGTTGAATATGTTATGGGCTCCTTCATAAATATTAAGACTGTTTACTACTGTATAACACACACTGTATAAAAAGTTCTGCACAGTAAGGTTTTCCAGTGTAATTACAAAAACATGACAGGGTTCTCTGGTTACAAACTAATTTAAAGACCCTCATATCCATTACTGGAGGACATTAAAAGCTTATAGACTTTCACAATACCCACAGGTAGGTTAAACATAATGAAAATGCAGCCATTTTCTGGGTTCAGAGTTATAAATTTATAACCTTTTACTAACATAATTTTTGAACGATTTACTTTATGGACCCAAAAAACGGTGGTAAATCATGCGGAGGGCTCAAAGTTGCTAAGAATGCATTTAGCAGATTTCTGAGTCTGGGAAAGCAGCGAGAGAATGAGGGCGTATGTCTAGACTAAGCAGAGAAAAAAGCAGCTGGGGAACTCGGACTGTTTTACTCACCGTAACCATTTGCTTCCTGGTTGTTTTGGCTTTAGTGTGAATGGAGTTTTGTTGAGGATACACCTGCTGCTTCAAGTGAGTGTGGGCTAACGACGCCATTGTGTGTGAATGGATTAAGGACTTGCTTGTGTAGAGGCCTCCTGTGTCTAAGTTCATTTAGTTGTCACCATCCAGGGTCATTGCAGCTTAATGGTACTCTAGAGTTAACAAGCTCGTTCCAACAGGACCAACTGCTGCATTGTCACCTTCTCTGAACCTCCCATACACAACATTTATAATCATAAAACTTTATCAAGATAAGTGGGCCAATTAAAAGAAAGCCTTTAACAACCTGTGTGACAAATTTAATTAGGAAAATTATGATTATATCCTCTAAAGAAAATGTAAGATAAAGTTATTGATAAATTGAAACCTAGATCCTAACATGGCCATTCTGTTATAGCCTGTGTGAAACACAAAAATCTGCCCTGCTAACTCACACTACATGTTCACAAGCTGGAACAACCAGCTGCAGCACAGCAACACATCTGAGTCCTTTGGTTTTACATAACAGAGCAGCGACAGCAGGACTCTGCAGGTAGACTGGCTGATTACACAGGAAAGAAACATCTGTGGTGTGAGAAATTTTGGTGGGTGTACTGTTGCTTGTTTGAGAACAAAGAGTAACAAAGTGATGGGAATAGCCATTTGGCTGGTTTGTGTCTGTGTGTGCTGGCCTATCTGTTAGTCTCTGCCTGCATGTGTGTTTGTGTGTGTGTGTGTTTCCAGGTGTTTTGGGAGGAGAAGTCAGTGGCAGGAAATTCTTTCTGATACTGAGAACCAAAAGGTGTTGATTGACTGACTGACAGACCGACTGATTGAGTGAGTGGTTGAAACCCTCTTAAGGTTGGCTCGCTCGCTGTGTGACGGATTAGCTGCACAACTCATTGGTTGGTCTGAGAGAAATTATAATGGCCACTTTGCGTCCAGCTGATTGGATGGATCTGTAAGCGACTGACTGCTTTACTGATGTTTTCAGACTGGCAATCAGCTTGGGAACGGGGTATTTGGTGTCTGTGTTTATGGAGGGGTGTCTGCAAATGTGTCGTTAACAAGGCTGAAACAACATGATCACCCACATAGTTTCCTCCCCCTATCTATTTACAGCAATGCCCCCTCCTGAGAAGCCCGACAATCCCAGAAAAGACTGATGTTTACCGAAATGGGTTTAAAGTAAAAACACTGGACTCATTTTCTGCATTAAACAAACAAGTTAATTTGCAAGCTTTCTGTGTTTAAGCAGAGTATCGAAACAATGAGGGATAAAGGTCTTTCTAGGTTTTACTTTTCCTTATTTCTCCTTGGTGTTTCTCTGTCAAACACATTTGCTTCTTTTGTTTGAATTATACAAATTGTGTTTACGTCAGATAAGTTCGGGGTTGAAAATGACTCACATGATCCTGTAATTTGTCCCTGGCAGACTTTCATTTTCTTCCTCTTGATGATTAACTGAAAGCAGAAAAAAGAATACAGCACAATCTAACACAGAAAATGTAAAGAATTAAAAGGAGGGAAAATTGATCAGATAGAGGCATTTTCATTTCTTTTATTTCTGTAGATTATCAAGCTCAGGCAGTTTTCTGGTCTGCTTGGATATTTTGTTGCAACAGAAGACAAACAAGTGGATTCTGAAGGCAAGAAATGAATTAATGTGTCCTTATAGCCAGAAAGGTGCCTTTTAAATTAAAGATCTCTTCCAGGGGGTCCTGATCAAGGTCACACCTAAAAGAGCCCATTTCTGATGTTAATGCAATGCAAAATCACAAGTGGGGTTAATTTTTTTTAAAAAGCTGCAGTACGTATAATAGTTCTTTGGGGAAAGTTTTTTAAAAAGTTTAAAGGCATGGACGAAGGGAAGGGCATGTGAACTAGAGGCTCATTTCATGCATGCTGTATATCTGTTGCTTTGAGGAAAGTACAAGGGAGACAGAAGACGCTTTCACTCATACAAACGAGGTTCTGGAGCACTGGCATTTCTAACCTTCTTACAGGGATTTTCCACCAAGGTCCCATGTGAAATCTCAGGCAGATCGATGGGAGAGACTATGTTAAAACGTGGCAGAAACCCTTCTGAAAAATGTACTGCCTGTGTAAGCGAGTGTGTGTTGGCGAAAGCTGCTGTGTCACTCCTTACCCAGCTGACCTGCGTGTTGCTTTCCACTCGCTCTTCGCTGTCAAGGATATATTCTGATATTAGCTTCTTCTGTTATTCTGTTGTAAAGAAAACAATTTCCACAGTGTAAATTTCTGCTTGGCTCTTGTGCACTGTTAACAGATGTTTCCCTGCAACCCTTCCCTGTCATTTCCCACCATGAGAGCGCATCTCCTGCAGAAAGTCTCCTACTGTGAAGCACGTTTGTGGACAGCAAAAAAAAAAAAAGAGGTTTTTAACAAACTGTCTGCACTTTCACCTGAAACTCTCCTGTGATCATTTGTAAAACATTCATCTTGTCACAGCTAGCAGCTGTGGGCATGACAAGCCTGACACGCTTCTCCGCATGGATCTGCACAAGAGACCGGGTTGCAGGAGTGTATTCAGAGTGCTAGGAATGATAAATTGTGAGAGTTGAAGTGTGACATTGAAATCGCAACACCACTCCAAATTATGTTTCTCATCATGTTGCTTTGTGGCTGCACCAATATTTTTTATACAAACGCACTGTTCTTACACCGCACACTGCTGCAGCACCTCTCGTCACTGAGTTGGAAACTGCCCGCTGCCCTTCAGAGAGGCTGAGGTCTGATGAGTTTGCAGACTTTTTTGCAAAAGCTATGAAGCAAACGTGCTTCATGATAGTGATGTAGACAATGATGGAAGAAAAGTCTGGACTCCAAATGAGGCTTTTGAGACAGTTTAGTGGAGTCTTTTGTAGAAGAAAATAACTTTCCATGACATGGACCACAGCTTATTTACTCCACAGAGTTTTTATGTACACAAAAAGCAATATTTCTGTCATACAGCAAATAGCAACACCTGGTGATGCCAACTTTTTTTTTTTTTAAGGTTTTGCCCCAGTAGCTTTCAATATTCAGTTTGTAGCTGTTAAGATTTAAGGACCCAAAAACAGATAAACAAGACGTGATAAAAAATGGATTTATTAGGTGTTCAGGAATGAAGAAAATGCTGGACTGTGAATTAAGAAAGGATTGTTTGACAGTGAAGACAGCAGTAGGATCAGAAATCAGGGGAATCCATTTGGTATGTGTGCTGGGAGAAAAGATCCACTGTTAAAGAGCAGACTGTTGAGGCTTTGACTAGCATGAAACTTCCACCTTCAAGACAATCTTCCAGGTAACGGTGGCAGTGCTTATTGGCAATGAGACAGTTCAGCAACTGAGGACTAACTGAAGTGTAAGTGAAAGGGTACAAGACTGCTTAAATCCAAACTGATTATCCCAATCAACAGGAAATTCTGACCAAAAGAAGCATGGAAAGGGAACAAACATACATTTGTATGCCAGCTTAGCAGCAGCAACTAGATAGTTGGTGTTATCATTAAGCTTATTTCTAAAAAGATACAAGAAAAGTGAATTAAATTTGAAGCAGCAAATCTAACATGACCACTCAAATCATGCTCAGTAGGATGATGACCACATTACAAACATCTTCAAACAGAACCATTATTATCCTTTTCACTGAAAATGATAACAAACACCGGTTCTCCGATATTCCTTTAGACCAATTTGGCAAAACCCATTTCCTCCGGCACTGCCTTTCCTTCTTCCTCTTCTGGGTTGGCTCCTGTCTTGTCTTCAGGGAGAAACACAAACTAAGCAGCATTGAAGTTTCCCACTGATGTTTTACTTGAATCATAACAGATCTAATTTCTCAAACTGGAAAAGCTCACAGTAAACTGACAAAAGGAAAATCACTTCCATTTATTCTATGTCTCTGCTTTTTAGAATGGCTGCCAGTCATAACATTTAGCTTAATGAAAAGACGAGAATGGCCAAATCCATGAGTACATGTGGTAGTAGGAGTTGAATTTGGTTGTTTTGCTGTGTGCGCCCAATGTGGTTTGAATGTGAACTAAAGATTACAACTTTTATCATTACAATCACTTAGCGGTCAGTGTTGAGCGCTACCTCACACTAAGACGTGTGATGATGCTTCTTCTCTCGTTTCTTGGTCAGAAAGCAACTTTTTGTTCTTTGCAAACTTGTTGACAGGTTCAATACAATGTTGGAGTTTGTAGCTGATCAGATAAAACCATAATTTTGTCTTTTCAGAGTCTTTCTTACTTGTTATTCTTGAGACACAACACTGTTTTCAGGAGCTTGTAGAACCACTTTAAGCAGCAATAACTGGAGGTTATTGTTTTCTAAATTATATTATTAGTCGCTCGCATCACTGTGGGGGATTTGGGCCAGCTCATCTTTGCAATTCTGATTTACTTCATTGAAATTTACATACATTCATCATTTCAGCTGGGTAGAGATCTAAGACTTGATACCCCCTTTGGTAAGAACTGTGAGCACAGCCGATTGCTTAAAGGGCAATCCACAAAAAGCCTATATCTGCTCCAACAAAAGAGTGTGAAAGCATTTAGTATCTGAGTCGTTTGGTACATAATCCAGAAAGCAGATCATGTTAGAGAGGAAGATGTTGAAATTAATGGGAAAAAATGTTGCAGCTGAAAAACTCTCTTCTGTTCTTCTCTCCGATGTCCCTGTTAGAAATGCAGTCTCATACTGTATGTGAAAATCCATGCACAACACTTCAGTGAGATGTATGGGGTTGGGAGCGATGGGGCTTTAACACGAGTTATCTAAATAAGATGCTATTTAAGACATCGACATGATTATTTAAGGTATATATTTTGAAAGATTAAGTGCATAAGTGTTCCAGCTGTTAGGTACAATAACATCAAACATGAGAATGCAGCCATTTAGCAAGAGGTCAGACTTGCCAGGTATCTTTGTTAGCAGATGAGAAGCAGAGGGGTATAAGGGCTGAGGGGTGAGGGGCTGTGGCTGAGTACAACTCAGCAGAGTACAACGGATAGATATGTGATGGAGAACATTGTGAATAGATAAGTATATAGCAGCACAATGATACAACATGTAAGAAATCTCTCATATAAAGCAGCTGCTGTTTTGCTGTTGATGACATTTCTGTTCATGTCTACAGTGTGATGGTGCTAACAGCTTGCACTCTTGAAGACAATGTTCCCTGCCTTACTGTACATTAAATCCTGTCCCTTCCAACCTTATCCATTTGTGATTATCTACTTTTCTACGTCATTCACACTCAACAAGGGTCAGAGTAAGCGTACTCAGTTTAGTTTAGATAGAGAAATATATCTTTGGGGTTTGAAAACTATGCATTGTCACGGTGTGTTTTCCTTAGCAGGTTGGGTTTCTGTTACATGTTATCAGACTACATGGTACACAGTGATTCTAATGTTTAAAAGACCTTCTTCCAATATTTCTGTCTGCAACCAATCCACAATAAATTTTCTTTTGAAAGAAAGCTAAAGCAGTTTTTGCAAGGTAGGAAGCTGAGGG
>JBBDHI010000006.1:21707873-21720192 GCA_037177115.1 Craterocephalus stercusmuscarum
GGTTAAGAAGGGGTGTGTGGAGCTATACTAACAATTTCAGACCAAAGGATTGCAGTTTTACTTTATATAAACCATAATTAAATTATTTACTTGTGAAAAGAAAGGATTAAAAAGCATGACATGTTTCCTTTAAACTGCCAGTTTTGTTAAACATATAATTTCCTCATTCATACTCAACTTTATTGTCATTCAATCATATCTATGGCAGTGCAAAAAAAAATTTCTCAGGTCTTGGTGTGTGTAGCTTAAAAAAATGGTAATGAAAAATAATTATTTAAAAAATACCTAAACAGCAAAAGAGATGGCAGGGAAAAACAATATTATATGCTATACAACAGCAGAGCACAGCTTCATGGTGGTGCAGGACAGATGCAGAGAGAGTAACAAGGAGGGCAGACCAACCAAACACAGCAAAGTTGCAGATTTGTTCTTTACCAAAGCTTCCAGCATTGGCTTGTGTGTTCCTGAACTGAATATCTGGGAAAGCACTTCTCTTCTCCCAATATTCCTCTTCTTTTATTAGAGCTTTTTCCACACTTTTCCTAATTTTTCATCCAACTTGTCATCCACCACCTCCCTCTTCTCCTAGGCTCGCATCACTCTCATCAAATTTACTCTGATTAAAACACACTCTCTCTCTCTCTCTCTCTCTCTCTCTCTATCTCTCTCTCTCTCTCACACACACACACAGTCTTGCTGTAACAGATAAATTCACACAGTCATTAAGACACCACACCCTGATTGGAGTCACGCCTTGATGCATTTTGACGTTCCACCCCTGTTTGCTCTGGCTCATGTTCTAATTGGGCACGTAGGGCTAAAAGCTCATTTTCTGATTGGGTGATACTGATGAAGGCTATCTGGCAGTTAAAGCAGCAGACGCACACTCACATGAACATATCAAATCTATAACAATCTGGATTTTCTGACGGATGAGTCATTGAACATATCCAGTTGCTTAGAGGCTCGTTACTTCTTTGTTGGCTCAGTGCTGACACTTTCTCAAAAAGGGAGAATTATCAGCCAAATGCTGCTTGTTAAGGAACAATTGTTCTTAAAAAACAACGAAGGACGAACATTATGCTGTGGAGCTAACACGGTGTAAATGCTTGAAGACAAATATTGCGTTTAAACTCTTTGGAAAACAAGAAAAGTTGGCACATTTTTCTTCTTTCCAAGAAGTGGAGCTCTTTCATCATTTGGCTCTCTTTCCTCACAGCTGCTGTTGTATGTGCTTGCAAGTAATTGTGTGTGTGTCTTTGTTTGCAGTGAGCTAGCATGTGCATGTACAGTATAAACATGGCAACCAGATATAGATTCAGATATTTTCAAGTTTATTTATCCAGACTTTTTGCAGCATCTCGACTTTGCTTTTGGTTATTTATCCAGTGTATTATATACGTATATCCCCCTGTTAGCTTGTGCCTGCGTGCTAATGTGTGCAAACAGTTACACCGTGTTTCCTAGAAGGCTAACTAATGTGAAGTGTAGGGGTCTGGAGCTTTGGGCTGAAAAGCAGGGGATTTTTCCCAGCAGTCTAATTAAACCCAGCAATGATATCATGAGGCAACCACGGGTCACTGTTGTCAAGACAACAGGTACAGGATAAACTCACATCCATTCAGACACACATAAGTTAAAAAAGAAAATGCAGACAGTTTTGTAAACAGACACTGCTTTTTGATGTGCACTGGAAACCTCTAAAAACGGGAACATCTTCTCAAACATTAGCAGAAATCTATGTAATAGCATTTGTTCTTACCATGGATGATGTGATATTCATGGGAAAGTATGTACACTCATGCACTAACCTGTCCACTTACACATGCATGCATGCACAAATGCTTTCAGGTTAATCATACACACATGGCATGCAGCAGGATGTTTGTGTGTGTTAGGCTGATTGCCTGAAAACAATACTGTCTTTCTGTGTAAAAGAAGCAGTAAAGGATGCATGTCCAGATGTTGCCACAGTGGTTGTCTACCACAAAAGCTCATACACATACACATTTCACAAAATATGTTCCTCATTTAATCCGGCAACATGACACAGTCCCACTATCTCTTTTTTAAGGTTCACATATGACACACAAGTAGATCATTCTCAGATTTTTTAAAGGAAATATGCAATACATTATTGTAGATACATAGATACAACCTATCTGTAATTTATAGCAAACACTTATTTGTCTGTGTGCATTATCTAATATGTTACAGTCCATCTCTCTTTGTCCTAGTTGGGTTTGGTTCAGTGCACCAAAAAGTTGCTCAGCTTTGCAAAGCTCGAACTGTTGCAGATTGTTGAGCAATATCAGTAGCATAGTAAGTGCTGCCTAAGGGGAAACAATCAGAGATATTAGATGACATTTTGCTTGCTTGTGTACACAAAAGGGAAAAGGAGCCACAGATTCTCTCACTTTCTAAAGCTAAGAAGACAAAGGACAAAGACACGAGCAGCAAAGCAAATAAAAGGAAACAAAGGATAAAATATTAATTCCTCTTAAAGAAACATGTGTGATGGATGGCTCCACAAAAGAAACCCTCAAATATTGATTCATGGATCATTCAGGGAGTAAGAACAGACTCAGAGTAAATGGGATTGTAGGGATAGAGAAGAAGAAGGAGAGGAGGAGACTGTCGTTTATCACCCAAATGCAGGCCTGGCTGCCACACTGGAAACAACCTGGTAGTAATTTTGCAAGACAAAAGGTAGTCTGTCTCTTCTTTACACAATTCAAGCTCTACTTTTAAACAATGTACCATGTTATATGTACATCATGATGATATAATAAAGTAGTTGGGGATTGGAGGAGACTTGGCAGTGTGTTAGAGGACAGAGAGGGGCAATGAGTAAGAGATATGGCAGCTCACAGGGAGAAGGAAGGGAATAACAGGAGGGAATATATGGGAGAGGAAAAGAAATTCAAAGAAGATCTGCTGGCAGGACAGAAGGGGGGAGAAGAAATGACAAGGTGTTGAAAAATGTGAAATGAAGTGTGAAACACAAGGTGGCCAAAGGAGTAAAATGCAACTGTAACGGGGAGAATGAATGGGTAAAACAGAAAAGAGAGCTCTGTAGGCACATGTGTGTTGATTTGTCTCATCCAGTTGAAGGTGGAGAAAACATCCTTCTGCCTCGATAAACGACGTGGAGACATGCTGAGCTGTTGTGGTGGATAGAGTAGTGGATAGAAATAAAGGTGATTTTCTGTTGATCCACATATTGCAGACACTGTCGAGCTGAGTTTGGAGGTAGAAAAATGTTTCTCAGCTGATGACTTTTTACTGTTTCACCAAAAAGCTGGAAAAACAATTTACGTCCACCTTAATGGAGAACATTGGAAATGTTGTCATGGATGATCTCTTGTAGTGATTTTAGAGGCAGACAACACATTTCTCTCACATATGCAGTAAAGTTGATGCTATTGTATTTTTATGAGGACTGGCAGAATTTCTGCTGATAGTTGCATCACAACTTTTCTAATTCCTGGAGGGAATGAAGCATTAGCTGCATTTTTACTGACAAAACAGAATCACAGTAGAATCCAAGTAAATTTTTTTTCTCTTCATTAGAGAACTGAGTGTAGCTTCTGGTGTGTTTGACCTCTACAATTCAAGCAACATCATCTGGACTTATTGGTGATCTATTTGTCAGTTTCTCTGCAAAGTTCATAAGATTACCCAAAAACTTGAAAGCTGAATTGTATTAAACCTGACAGAGGCTTAAAGTCAGAGTTTTCGAAGAACAGTCATTGTGTCATTATGAGAGATGAGAGGTACTGTACTTGAGAGATGGCAGGAAAGTACAGGATTTTGTTTCTTCATGTTTTGGTTTCTCTGCGTGCACATGGGTCTTGTATGTTGTTGAGCATCTCATTCTTGTTTGGTGAAAATCATGTGACTGTAATGTAAAAGCAATCAAAGCAGCTTTTGTGCAAACACTGGACTCAGCATTTCATGCACATCTCATTACTTACTGTGAAGTATGTAAACAAGGACACCTTATCCCATCATTTTATTCAGCACTCGTGTAAATAACTCCAGTGGTAGTCATCAATTACACTCAGACAGGAAACATTTGGCCTGTGTAACCACAGCAACTGTTGAGCTCTTTCACCCTCCGAAGCCAAAATGAGTAAGTTTAAAGTGTCCTGGGACTACTGGATCATTAATGCCTGATGAAACCCTGCGCATGTTTGGCTTTAAAACACCCACGTGCAAGCCTTCCATTGTTCTCCCTGTTTCTTCAACACATGATCTTTGGTTCCTGTACATCGCAAACGCGACACACCTCCCAGCATGTTTACTGCAAATAAGAGTTTCAGCAATATTTCTTTATGTTGTTAGCTCAATTTGAAGAGGTACTGTCTATATTTGGAAGGCTCTGGTGTCTGGGAGTGCTGACATCTAATTGGTTCCTTAATCCGCCCGCATGTCACAAATTAGCAGCATGAAGGACCAGATTAAAGGGCCCTAACAGGAAAATTAAACAGGTTAAGGTTTAAATGGCCTGGAGGAAACTCTGAGGTGGTCGGGTCTTCCTATGCAAAATAAATAAAGGCCGAGGAGTTTGTTTTCTCTGTGGTTAAATAGGAGGTACTAAGAGAAAGAGAGAAAAAAAGTAGAGGACAGAGAGAAAAGGGGAGAAAGTGGTTTATTTTCACTGCGGCAAAATGTGTTTGCATTGAATCTAGTGTGTTTGGAATTGGAGTTATTCTCTGTGTCAGCCACACAAAAAGTCAAAGAATGAAAGCGAAGGTGGACGCTGCGACAAGAGGGTGCAACACAAGAAGGCAGCTGTGAAACACAAGGAAGGGAGAGAAAGGAAAATATGGCACATGGGTTCATATGTTCACGTTGGTGTAGGGCCTCTTTAGTTCCTCTGAGTATTGTCTCGCACTGTCCCAACACACACATTTCCCAGGTGTGAGTAAGTATTTCCAAAGGCAACCGTGCTGTCTATGCATTCGCTGCATTGTGGCGTCTCTGATCCCTGACTCTAAACTAGAGGCTTAAAAACATAACTAATAAGAACAAAATTTGGAAACATACAAAGATTAATTTTTTTAATTGCAGATCTTGGCTGTTATATTGATAATATGATTGATCAAAACTCAAAACATCTGACCGAGAGCCAGATCTCCACTCACATTTTACCGTGTTAAACCCAACAAAAGCAACAAAGCTTGTCAACTTTTATTTTTCAAGCTGCTGTCGTCCAGAAAGGAACTGCTTGGTCTTTAATGCTAATAGAGATTGTCTGAAATGGTCCAGTGACCCAGAATAGATGCAATTAAGTTGAAAACCATATGTCTCCACAAGCCACACACGGTGAAAGACACAAGTGGTAGTTAACTGAATGACAAACATGCCATGACAGATCTGTTGTGATATAAGGTAAGCAGTGCCCATACTTGCACCCAATCAGGATCAGTCATTACATGCTCATCAACATCATTTAAATTAGTAAGGTTAAACTACCTATGAAATCATTGTCTTGGTGGCTGATTAAAAGATGGATTCGACACATCAGTTTGAAATGATCTTGCAGAGTATTTCTAGAAGTAAAACAAGCCTGTACAGTATTTAAGGGTTCATCTGCAGCACCTGAAATCTCAGCAACGCCCCTTAAACATTTTTCTTGGCAGCATTCACTGTAAGTCCTGTGTGTCTTTTTCTGCTTTTCATCAACCACTGACAGGTTTCACTTTACTGTCCAGAAAGTGTTTGCTAAACTTTATTGAACCTCAACTGCTGAAACCAAACCTGACTCATGTCTCGTCAGCATCTTCCCTGCAGGCGAGCCAATTTCCATTTGAAGGAGACGTTCATTAGCCAGTGGTTCCATTTTCACATTTCACTGAATAATGTGTGAATGTTTGCCATCTTTCTGTCCAGTGCTATTGTGTTATTATGTTGTAATGTGTCTTTCAGGGACATCGAGCAGGGGTTCATCATCTGTATGCCATATCGTCTAGAGGTGGTGTAAACGCACAGACCTGCAAAGTGATCATTCCAGCTGCTTCTATCTATCGATCCATCCGACCACTATGAGTTCAGTGCGCTACAATGAACTGTTGTGATGTCAGAGAACTGTGTGTCGATGAAGACGCTAGTGCTTTTAGACAGACCTCATTCTGGTTCTGACTGTGATGGCTGTCCAGCTGGAAAGATCCAGATCCAGATCCACTTCAGTCCAAATCTTCTTTTAAAGTGTTGCAGTGTTTCTCCTTCACTCGCCTAAGCTTTCTGATTATTTGGTTTATCTTTTTTTTTCTTTTTTTTTAAATTTCATTGAAATATAAGTTAAAAAGCAGTCCGGTTTGGGGCACCCCAGCCTTTGCCAGCTTACGGTGTCACTGTTGGGGAAGAAGAACCCTTACTTCTCAGGGCCCATTGAGAACTTACTTTTCATTGACAACTCTCTTTTTTTGTTTTTACATGAATGTGCACATTCAAAATGTGATTCAGGCACTGAGCAGCATGAATATGCTGTTATACCTCACTTAATGTATTATCCAAAATTCCCTCTGTCACATGACTGTTTAAGTTTGTGAAAAAAAAATGAGGGTTGATGTGACCAATGATAGATCGGAATCTTCATGTAAGTTAACATACTGTAAGGCATTAGATGCCATTTCACATGTTTGGGGCGACAGATCAGATCTCACTTCTCCAATATACTATATGCATTCTGAAGGTGTTTTACTGGACAGGTGGAGGCAGAAGTATGGAGGGAAAGAAAAGAAAAAAATATCAGTACAGGCTGAGTCTCATATGAATATGATAAACTATCAGTACTTATGCTTACGCAGGTGTACGAATATTTGCCACTTCAGGATAGCCCAGGACACATTTGTGTGCATGTCACCAAAGCAATGTGGCAGCGAGCATTACAGAGTGCTCAGATCAAGATGCACCTAATTACATGTCAGTTACTTTCACTAGCAGCTCATGTGACGAACAGAAACAGAAAATTAGTCCATGAAATTATGTTAAAAAATCCAAAACTGACACATGTTAAACTTATTTTGTCTCAGTTCTGAAAATCACTTAGACTGGGACGCATGTTTGATGTGTGGCTGTCCTGCCTTCAAGCTTTAAGCTAGCATCCGAACTATGACCAGTGTCTTCAGTGGAGTTGGTGGTCCTTTTGTTATGCCCTTTGACCTGACAATTCAGAGTTTTGTTAGCTAGTCAGAGCCAGTTTTGTCAGAAGAGTCTCAGATGACACTGCTGTCCTAATTCCAACAAGTCTGAGCCGGTGGCTCCCTCAGCAGATCATCCATGCTTTGTTACTGACAGGCATTTAATAAACTCAAATTTTGTCAAAAACGTGGGAGATATCGCTATACACATATAACTTTATTTTTCCAAAATGCCATGCCCATGTAAAGAGTACCCCATTAGAAAGAAAAAAACACTGTGGTATGAGTAAAAGGACACAAAACACACTCATAAGGTTAGGAAGAAAGCAAAGGGTGAAAGACTTAAGCTTTTGGATCAGAGAGAATTAGTGTGAAGGATCATGTGATCATAAATGAGAGGTTACCAGAGCTATAGAAGAAGAAAAACCCCGCAGGTCAGGCAGCGGGTTAGAGTGGGGGTCGGGATGCATTGGCTGTAACCATGCATTATTACTCCTCTCTGCGATTGCACCAGTCCATCTCACCCTGGACAGCTGCAGCTCGACCACTATGACCTCTGGATGAAATATACCTACACCTCAACAGCACGGCCTGTATCCTCCCGGTGTTATCTCTCCACCAGTCCTGCGGGTTGTGGAATGAAAAAACAGATTGACAGGGTTTCTCCTTTATGCCATGATGGAACAGAACTGCAGAGGCTTTAACACTTAAGCCGTTAAAACAACAAAACATAAAACGTAATCTAAATACCTCTGATACCAGGTATGCAGTCTCTTTTGTAAGACATCAGCTGTAACACCATGGATGCTATTTAGCCTCTTATCTCTAACTTAACAGACATGCTGAAGGGTGACTGTTTGAGGCAGCAGCTATAAAACATCTAGGATTCCCTTTGTAGTGTAAAAATAGGAAGTGGGGTTTACCAACCACTGACAATGATTAAACTGAGAGATGTAGAGCTGATAATCTTCTCTCTGGGTGTGTATTGTCTGGTGTAGAATCATCGGGGAAAACATACAGCTGACATGTTCAATATAGATTGTTCTTACTTACAGCATCATTACTATTATCTCTGTTTTCTGTGTTTCCCGTCCTTATTTAACAAATATTTTAAAATGTAAAATTTTAAAGCTATACTCATTTTAGAATTGAAAAAATTGACTCCAAGGTCCTGGCATCATCTGCTTCCTGATCAACAAATCTCAAGCGGTTGCAGTCCTTGTTTTGGCAGGGATACAGTCCAGCAAAAGCAGAAAGAATTGATGACCTCATTATTTGCAGCTGGAAAAGACAAAAAATAAATAAAAAATAGGAGTTTGTAAACTAAATGTGCATTGTTTCTTTAAAAGAATATCAGACATTACCATTTTAGGAGTGACTGAGTGCCATTTGTTATTTAAATAATAAAACCTCTTTCTAGGAACATCTTTTATCACTAGGGCCTTTTCAGATGTCTTTTTTATGGTAATTAAGGTCTGAGACCCCTTAATTTGGCAGCTTTTTCCAGCTGGTTCTGTGACCATAGATGTGGAGGGTCAAATGTGACACAGCACTTTGCACTTCGACCCCGGAGGCTAGAGATCATGCAGGCGATTATGTCTGGGCACTGACCGAGTCAGAATCAAAGGAAGAGCAGGGCTTTACTTTACGTGTGAAGCATGTTTTTCAGAAAAACGATGGAAGCCCAGTAGGCAGCTTTATTCTACATGAGACTGTTTTGCACATCATGTTTATGCAGAAAAAGATCAATTTCAGAACATTTTTCTCTGAGATTAAGAAAGCAGGAGTCTGGTTCTGTCACATGTTCTTCTGTCTTTCCAAATTAAACCAGAGAGCTCAGTAAAAAGTCCACAGTGTGGTCACACAGCAGGAGGCACCTTATTTCATGTTTAAAACCCACATTTCGAGGACCAAAAATCTAAAAATTCTTAGATAATATGAGCATTGCGATTGCATGTGTTTAGTGTGTCTGCAGAGCCGGAGCAGAAATTTTAACATTAACATAACATGGAGCCCAATCAGATGTCACACATAGATAAACTACTGCTGATTTGGAGGAAACAGATGAGCAAGAGAATAAGCGCATCCATGTAATGTACAGTATGACTGAATACATCCTGTGCTTCATTTTTCACTGATTAGAGTTAAACTGTTTTGTCACAAGGGGAAATGTAGTAGGTACTGTACATGTGTTTTTGCACATCCTATTTGTGTTAAAACGGACTTTTTTCACATTAAGGTTTGACCTTCAAAAGAAAGTTACAAGCTGATGATAGGGAGGGTTGAAGTATACTTCGACCAAATACCAAGGCTGGATTTACAGGCAGGTAGTATATTATTCTTGTCTACGTGGTACACCTAGATATATAGTGGGTCTGCTTTGGTGAAATTTCATGCTTGTGATCGTTATTTCTCCTCCTCACTGTTGTGCTGCAGTGTAAGACCTTTCTCCAGCTGTGCATGTGATTTGTGTAACTGATGATTTACGCAGCAGATCCTCCACCTGTTGTCTCTTCTCTCATGTGACAGTGATTGCTTCATTCATTCACCGAGTCAGTAGCTGTTTGACATATTCAAAGTGATGAACAGTTTTTGAAGAATGTAAAACAAATGTAAGTTGTGCCTTAAATATCTATTTGATGAATAAAACTGTGTACACACAAAGGATAAAAAGTGCATGCTTCTTCTTTTTGACAGATTTATAAAGCCATGCTTGCAAATGCTTCTCTTTGATAAGTCACTGTAAAATTTTTCCACACATGCAAAAATCTGATCCCACTTCCATCCAGTGCAAACACTCTCCATGATAAATCATTTGCATATAAAAGACTGCTAAATGGGAAAGCATAAGAGAAGGGAAATCTGATTAAAGGGACATGCAGAGGTAAAAATAAATGTTCAGATAGCAAATCAGAGACAGGACACTCGCTCATACAGCCATAGCTGCAGGAAAGCTGGTTATTCACACAGCTGAAGATTGCAAGTCTGGCCAGAACATACAGCTACAGTAGCACTCACAATCAAATTATATCCAAGTAAATATTAATGATAAGAAATGAAATCACTCATATTCTATGAAAACTTCAAGGTTTCTGTATCCATTTCACAATATTAGACAGAGATCTAAGAAAGAGGTAAACACTTCTCAAAGGAAACTCGTGTGTATTCGTGTGAATTTTTCTGTCTGCAGATAACTAATACTTCTGGATCCTGGCATCTCTTTCACAGTTTAACAGGAATTTTTTTAAGTGTGAGGGCAGATGTCATTGTGAAACCAAAGATTGGGAGGCTTTACAACAAAATTTTGGTCACATTTTTATGCATGTAATTTAGCAGAAATGCCAAAAGGGAATTTGATAACATCTGAATGAGACTATATAATTGGAGGAAATTAAGGATAATTTTCTCTAAATGAAAATCATGTGTGATTTGGTACATCCTTGCAAAGGTTTTAAAAACATTTGGTTGAAAAGCACAGAGGAAAAAGTCTTAATTCCAAATTAAACGTTACTATTAAAGATGATAAATTTTTACACAGGTGATCTTATAATCAGTTACTATTATAATGTGAGTAATATCTTATATTTATGTTTTCAATATGTTACCTATCACCAAATGATCAACTTGGTCCAAATTTCTAATCTACAGATAAAATTTGCCCCTTCATGTACAGTATGGGATTCCTTAGAGAAAGTAGTAACCATGAATACAAATGCACTGATATTAGTCATTAAAGAGTTTCGGATTTTATTCCCATTGGAAGCCGATTCCAGTTAACTGAAGACATAATATTGCTCTCAAGGCCAATACCTATGCTGGTGTGTAAAGAAAAAGGCTAGTTTGGAAATATGTAAACTAAAATTGAAATAAAATGTGTGTATAATGCATGTACCTGGTTATGTGTGAAGCAAGGCAGAACAGATTTTCTGAATAGATTGAAATAAGTTTAAAAATGATTGGTGGGTGACTGGGATAATCATCGACCCTTTTAGGTCTTGAAACAGTATTAACTATCCCAAATCCATTCAAATCCAACCCCAAGGTAAGTTAGCTTAAACAACACAACCATTTGAGGCCAGGCTATAACAACTATTGAGCATAAATACAATCTGCAGGATGCTCCGGAGGATTAGCTTCCTCCAGGACTACCATGATGAGCAGCACTGCTTGTAGACTATAAATATTTAAAAATACAATTAACTTTTAACAGAACCCATAAAAACAAACTTCCACACTGTTAGGTAACTTCTTGCAGGTGTGGATAATGGAGCCCACTTTTCTTACCCAGCATGGTTTACAGCAGTAGCTTTAGCTACAAATAGCTTGGTAGCTAATCACTGCTTCTTCTCTTGTTTCCAAATGGTCATATGAAATTTCAATGTTTAGTGTGTTTATGTGTCAGCCAGGTGGTAACTTGGTGATAGCTAAGTGTCATCATATGCCTGTCATTAATAAGATATCAGTACAACTTTTTTCCCATTAAGCATTATTATGATTGAAACAAAACAAGAGGATGTAATTGGATGACAAAAATAGTTTGAGATGTTAAAGTCTGAAGGTTAAAATGACCCTGATGACATCAACATGATGCCATGAGAAATTATGTATGTCCTTTAACATTGAAAATCATCCAAAACCTCAAGAGACAGAAGTCACTTGGGCTCTCAAACACTCAGAACATATTGGGGAACTCTCTGGATAACTGCATACCTTTGAAGAGTCTTTTGTTTGGATTTTTTTTCTTTGAAATGAAACCAATGTTTGCACATTTGCTTTGAAATAACCAGTGTGTATTCATGTGTTTGATCAGTCACTCTGGTTGCATCACTGATTCCCTCCTTTTATACTGAGAGAGAGTGCTGTAACACCCTCAGTTCAAAGATAAAAAAAGACCCTGAAACTAAAATGATAGGGATCTTCATCATCTTCAGACACAAAAAGATGCGGTGTCAGCTACAGGAAATCCTAATGGTGCCAGGTGTACAACTGTTTAAACAGGCTGAGTTAAGGCCTCTACATACTCCGCTAGACGCGAGAACTTTGTTCTTGCTCCCGGGGGTCCGAGAACAAAATGACGTCAGTGTAAGTGTAGCATGATTGGTCGGACATGTGAGGTGGGCGTAGATAAGGTGTGAAAGCATGAATGGGGACGTAGTGACTCCGCATTTCTA
>JBBDHI010000006.1:21723992-21739556 GCA_037177115.1 Craterocephalus stercusmuscarum
TGTAAGTATTATTATATAATGATAAATATATCATAAATAGATTTAAATAGATATAAAATCAATAATATAGCCTGTCTGATTAAGAAAGAGTTCAGACAAAGATGTTTGGAGTGACGCAGTAAAAACATTATAGACACAAAGCAGCTGTACCCCCAGAGAGGGACTGGGGCTTTTGGCAAGGGCCACCCACTGTGATACAAATCCTGAGAGCAGACTTTGGAGCCCCAGTCTGAATTGGCCCTCTGATAGACTGGCGACCAATCAAGGGTTTACCCTACCTTTCACCCTGTGGCAGCTGGTGTAGACTCCTCCTGCCCCACCTGGAATCCGGTACTGAATCAAGAAAATGTGGGAAATGGATTAATTAAAGGGACACTGTGTAACTTTGGGCCCAAACATCTGCCCAATGTGAATAATGATGAACGATTTCTTGGGTCAATATGCAAAATTTGATGAGTATTAGCACTCCGAAGCACCTGCCCTCTTCAGAAACCAGACATTGTAAGTTCATGGTAGCAGATCCGGCACTCATGGGACCATGTGACCTGCATTGATTTACTTTTCCACATCTTCCGGCTTTTATTCAGAACAACACCAGTAAGTCCTGATGAGCTAGTTGAAGCTATCGGCTACAGACCAAAGCTAACATGACTCCCTAAGCCTTTTTGCGCAAGTGATGCAGGTTTTCATGCAATAAATAATTTCCTATCATTAATGTAAATATCAAAGTAGTAACAGAACAATTAGTAACTGGTTGGTTTAGTTTTATGGTTTTCACACACTATTATGTCCCATAAGCTACAGGCTAATGCTGACGTTTTCAAAACAACCTGGAGATAAATGGATCATGTAAAACTAGAAGCACTCAGTCACATCCCTCCACTAGTAGGGCCTGATCCATCCATGGTTGAAAATCCTTTGAAAAATTCCTGAATCCAAATTACTCACTACAGGATGGAAATTTTTATTTTACGTTGAAGTTTTCCTTCAACCTAGCTAGTATATCAAACCATGCAGTGATGACTGTAAAGCTGTAGTTACTGTACGGTTCTCTTTTTCTTAAATCTGAATAAGGCTGTCTCAAACATGCAGGCATAGAGCTGCTGACAACTTACCAAAAACCAATGCTGGCTCATATTCAGATGGCAACTATAGTAATAGCCACACTGAAGTTGAAGTTAAATGAATTTAAGAAATCACAAGAAAAATATATGAACATTTACATGCAGTAGAAGCACAGTGCATATTTTCTTCATATCAAGAAAATTTCAACTTGTTAATATTACAGAGTCTGTGAGTTCATAACACTACAAACATTGAGGCAAGTGACCTTATAGACTGTCTCGGGGTGTGTCCATAAAATACAAAATAATAAGAAAATAAATGCTCTACAGCACTGGTTCCCAAACTTTTTGAGCCATGACCCCTGAGATTACATTTATTGGTGTTAGTGACCCTTACTCCTCCTATATATATTTTATATATCAAATGGGTAATCCTGCAGGATCCGCTAAATATAAGGCTTTTTAACGGTCCGTCTTTATAAATAAGGAAGACTGATGTGGATTTATGCAGTAATACGTTAAAGAATTAAGTGGTTAAATTTAGATTTATCTCTTTGTTAATTTTTTCATCTAGACAACTATAATAAAAATCCCAAATTCTTTTAATAAATATAGATTATATATTTTTCAAAATTATCTGGCGACCCACTGAGATGATATTGTGACCCACATGTGAGTCCCGACCCGCAGCTTGGGTACCACTGATCTACAGTATCAAACTGATGAAAGTGATTTTTTTTTGTCTGGATATGACACATCCTTGAAAGGGCAGGTAACTTGATAGCTGTCAAATGAGAGAAAGTCAGTCCTCGACTTCTGCTCGCCCCAGATATTATTTTCTTCCCGGAGACTGATTGCATATTTTGAGAAGGAGGATAAGAAAGACTTTCTCCAGTTTCCCGAATTTGGGTGAATCCTAGTTTGACATACAAGGCTCCAGAGGAAAGCAAAGAAATCATAGACAGAAGGTTTGCAGTGAATTTAAGAGCAAAGACACATGGTACCAATTCAACCTGAACTCCTTTGAGTAACACTCTTTAAGTCAGACATGAAACCTACTGTGTGTGTGTGTGTTGGATATTTCTATATGACTGCGTCACACCCAGCTAATTCCAGCATGTGTGTGTGTGTCTTCTCTGTGTGTCTCTAACATAACTTCACCAGCCACAAGTCATGATGTCGACACCGACTCAGGTTTTAGTGGTTTTCTGACTGAGCGGTGTAGAAATTGCTCTTCACGCCCTAAAACCACACCTTGAAACGCCGCTGATTTGACACAAACGCTCAACTACACTGAACTCTGATTTATGCAAGCCAAACCTTCAACTCCACTCAATCAAGACTTCCAGTGAAAACACACAGGCTGATATACTGGATGTGTCCTGCAATAAATCCATGTGATATGTGCTGCTCACGTAGCTGTGAACCACCTTGTAAACAGATAAATGACAGAGAGAAATGGTTCTGTTGTCATTCTAAAGAGTGTGTATGATATTCTCATTGTACCGAAAGTACTTAAAAGAGGCAACATATGAAATGTTGAAGCAAAAGTTTTGGAGAGTTTCCAAATGATAGTTTCCATTCTTTTACCTTACTTCAAAAACAAATTGGCCAGTTTACAGTACGAAAGAAATGATTAATGAGAAAAAACATGCTTGTTTACCAATGATAAGCTGAAGAGGGTTGGAAAAGGTAACTAAAATTACAGCCAACTAAGAAAATATGTAACTCCATGACTGTGGGGTCTCAATCCCTGTTTTTAAATTGGAAGACTGTAACTTATCTCTGGGTTGTTGCTTTCTGCGGGGTAGACACGATGGAAAAGTGAACCACTAATATAAAACTGGGCATACTGTTTAGGTCGGTTGTCAAATCCTTTAGAGCGAACCATGTACATTACGTACTTTTAACCATAACCATGTGTTGTTCACAAGTGCAAGGAAAGCAGAAGAGAACTAAAACTGGTGAAGATGCGGTGCAGGACAAGTCTCACACCAACATGCTGACAAATCATATTTTAGCGGATTTTTACTCTCAAATCCATCTGTGCAGCTCTCAGTGCCTGCAGACAGAAGGATTTTTTGGTGATTTGGGGTAAAACAGCCGTCAGACACCATACATTGATGGAAAGCTGAAGCTTCTGCTCATTTGGAATGTGGAACATTCAGCTGGTCCGAGTTTGCTTTCTCAAACACACTGAACCTTTGGAATAATGTAATCGCCTCCTCACCTGAGGCATTCCTACATAAAAAAGTTACAGTTAGAAAAGACAAGAAAGACAGCAAACAAAAAAACTTGCTTGCCCACTGGTTGCAGGGCAACTTCCGTTGCAGTCGGCTTCATTCATTAATGTCTCTCTAGAAAGGAACCAAGACCTACAGCAAGACTACAGTTTGCTTCATTGAAGTGCATTGATTTGGTTGCACACCTCCCAAAACTAATCACACTATCTGCACAAACAATGGTTTAATAAAGACAGACTGGTATGAGTCCATCCTAAAAGTTAACTCAGGCTAGGAAAGCCTGGCACTGGTTGACAGCCAGTTTCATAATAAGCAGGACAAAGGGCTAGAAATGTCACTCAGGCTTTTAAGCAGTGAGTTTAACAACGTCTTCTCACTCCACAAAGGCTAAAGAACTCTCTCCCATCTCAGAGCAAAATGAAAAGTACCTCCATGTTTCAAGTTGTTCCATATCTTGAGAGTGACCCATTTTGTAGTGGAAAGCTGAAACAGGAGGTCATGCATTTGTTGGATCTGTTTAGAAAATTAAGACAGCCCTAAGTTGTAGAAAACAACTTTTTTGTTTACAACTGCAACAATTTTGTTGTTAAAAAATAAATAAATAGAGAACTTTATTTCTTGTTGCTTATACATTGCTCAGGTTTATCATTAATAGTTCAGATGATTTTAGATCATCAATAACCAAAGCAAATAAGGGACACTTGTAATCTTTGATCAAAACAAACTCCAAATCAAAGGGGTCTCTTAAAGTGAGTTAAAGAGAACATACAGCCTCACATGATATTTAAGGTCAGAACAGCAGGAAAGACAGTTGACAACAATGTTTTCAACACCTGCAGCCTTTTGATCTTACACTTGAAGGTAAACTGGTGTTAAAGTAACACACAGCTGAAAGCCACACACTTTGGGCTTTAAATGCTTCTACCATCCTTTTAAGGCTACAATATGAATACTTTTACTTTTCTTTTTTAGCCAGAAGCAATTATGCACATTTTTATTTTTTCATATTTTGCTTCTGCCTACAGCACAGGGGGGTCAAATCCTCACGTGAAAAAAACACCAACATGGGTTTCAGATGGGAATAACATTACTTATTCAATCCTTGCTCGTTCCAGATTGCTTTTGGTCAATCTGGGAATTTGAATAAGTGGTTATATTTTTTTCTCATGGCCCTGCTCCTTTTACATTTTAGCTTTAGTTGCAGGTGGTTTGGTGTTCGTGGGGGATATGTGTGTAACCTCAGGCTACTTCCCTGGACAAAGCTAAAGTGAATCAAATTGTGACTGTCAGTGTGAATAGTTTTGTGAACACAGGTTTCCAGCAAATATACCTCCCTTGATAATTACTCAATATCTACCTCAGCACTGGTCCTGTTTCTTTGTTATATAGATTTCCAGCAGCAGACACACAACCCAAGTTAAATGCATATTCTGATTTCTTTAATGAAACTGCAGTGGCTTCTCATAAAACTGCCTGCACTTGCAGCAGTGTCGGCCAGGTTATCTTCAGAAGCCATCAGACCATACACTATTCAGATTCAACTTTTTAAGATAGATAATAGAAAGCTGGCAACACTCTGCATTAATCACACCAATACAATAAATTGTTCTAGAGGAGGGTGGCTTATTTTATGACAAAAATAAAAACAATCCAGTAACTCAACCTATTTTGCGACGCACATATTGAGTTTTCCATCAGTCAGAACGATTGTATTTTCTTTTTTGAATAAATAAATGAGTCAAAATTAAAACCATACAAATGTCAAAAACTAGAGAGTGGTGAATTGATTTGGCTCCAAAAGATTAATGGTCCCTCTGAAAATAGTGTGACTCACCCACTGGTACAGACACTAGTAGACTCACTGGAGCTTGGAAACAGTGTGTTTCAACTGAACTATACATAAACAATGCAAGTCTATAGGGGTTTCTACCGCTGGGCCCATATATCACATTGGCTTATATGCACCCACATGCAGCATATGAAATTTTACAGAAGGCAGAGAGAATGATCACATGATGTTTAATCTTTTAAAAGTTTGACTAATTCAAATATTGCTAATATGAGGTAAGATTCAGGTGCTACACTTTAAAGTTAAGCCAAGCATATGCGCCTCTACTAAATTCCTTATGTTATAGTGAGGATATCTCTACCCTTTTCTTTTTGTCTTAGTATGAACGAACTTTATAAAAGTTAAATAATGAATTACTAAAATGTAATATGTTTTGTGAGTTACAGTATAGAGGTCACACGTACACTATGCCACTTTGGGAATGATGGTTTCTACTATTTAGCACAAAACAGGAACAAAAATCAAATAATTTATTCACCAGAAAGCCATGCTTTTAAAAAAAATTACAAACGATCATTTTTAGTCATTGTCATGTGACTTTTGACACGTTGTTTTTTGATTGTTTGTTTTTTGTAAATGTAACGTTTCTGGTATTAAATGGAAATTTTACATGGATGAAGGTAATTTTAAGTAGACATGATAGAGACTGAAAGGTAAATGTGGCTCAGATTTCAGCATTTTCAGCAGCTGACTTCATTTCCATGGAATAGATGATAAGCGAAACAGTCATCATTTCTGTTAAAAACTTGATGTCTTTGTGCAACTTCAAGATTTTCCAAGTAATGTAAAAGTTCATGATGCTTTTTTTCTTCTCCTTACCAGGAGGCCTATTAGAGATGAGCTACTGTATGCACATGTGAGAAGCCCAATCCTGTATTACACAGCGCTGCCTGCTGGTCAAATGCATGAACTGCACGGCTGAATCAATGAAATGACTGAAATTCCATAACATCCAAACTCAGCTCGCACGTGCCTACATGCTTGTCCGACACAGCTGACTCTCTGGATTCTTATTCTGCAATCAGCTGAACTCTCGGTGGTGATTCTGATCCCCACAATGTCACACACACGCACACACACCTTACATTGCCTCAAAGTAAAGCTCAGCACAGAACTCTGCCGTTCTCTAACAAAATGTAGCTGCAGCCTAGTTAAAAACTGGTTTGTGGATCAGGGCCAGCCTTTGGAAGTGACGCTCTTTCTCTGTGTCACCACCTCTGGAGTTTGAATGAATTTGGATGAGTGAGTCTCTTTCTTACTCTGCCCCCTACTATTCTAACTTGCTCCTCCTTACACCCCCGAAAAAACCTCCCCCTCTTATTAAAACAACACGCCAATCTGTTGTAGCCCGGTAAAAGGGGTTTGGGAGCCGCAGCACTCATAAAGGAGGCTCCACATACACACACGCACACGCATACACACACGCATACACACACGCACATCCGTCTGGAAGGAATTAGACAGCTGAAACAGCCACTTCTGTGCGCTCTGTGTAACCTGGATGCTTGGGGAAACCAGAATACTTACCTACATGCCCCCCAAGAGAGCTCAAATACAAAGGTTCCGGCTAATATTTGATTATTTTTACTGGAAACGTCTTTTTTGAGTGACGCTGCCAAATTTGATGGCTTGTTTTCTCCCCCCTTTGCATTTATTTATTTTTTCTAGACTTTTTTCTAGTTTAAAAACTTTTTTAAAAATATGAATGAAAGTGAATGAAGCTGACGGAGAAGAATATTTATCCCTTTTTTACGGTTTAAATTTTATTTATATTTTTTCATATGAATGGTGCCAGAGTTGACTGACGTGATGTTTGTGCAGCAAAAAGATGAACGGAGCTCCTGAAGACTGACAGCAAAAAAAAGTTAGAGAATAGCTGGTCTTGCTTAGTTTTTGAGGATCCTGACAACAAAAAAGGATTTTTTTCTCTCTTTCTTAATTGATGAGGACAGTTTTAGCGCATTCATGCGAGTCACCGCTGCTCAGACGTTGTTGCCACTTTCTCTCTCTGTGGATCGGTACCAGAACCGCCGGAGTTGACCGCATCACATCTGGTGGAAGAGCGACCGGACCACAGCTGCTTCAAGGTAGGCTACCGGTGCTCTGAGCCGGTGACCAGAAATGTCCAATAAGAAGCATCAATTGCATAATGCGTCCATTCATTTAATCAAATACTTTCCCCCTCCTATAAAACAGATTATACAAAGTTTATTATGCTGAATTAGCAGGGACACTTTCCGATTTCCTTCATCCACCGCAATATGTATTGTGTAAAGCTCTGAATCACTTTATTTCTAAAAGTTTAAATCTGCTGTATTTGAAATATAACTAGGCTAATGGAATTAATCAAATGAAAACATCTGTTTCTTATAGCTGCTTGTCCGCTGGCGTACGTGGAAATATGCCGATCAGATAATTTTTTTTGTCATATGACATTAAGTATAAGAGACAACTGTTAAATTAGATTAAATCGACGTCATTCTTTGAGACTTTTCTGAGCCAATGAGAAGGCTGGATTTAGATACGTAGTGTGCCATGCTGTAGGAGCGGGGAATTTGATGCCTAATGCAGAGTAAACGCTTAAAAGTGTGATTGCTGCCTAACATTCCATTTTTTTTGTAACAATTAACTAAATGTTGATAAAAAGTATTATTCGGATCCAGGTGGCTGTTATTTTCTCTGCAAAGATATTCGGTGATTCATCCAGTCATGCTAAAATTATGAACTTAATCTTTATCTAAAGCTAATGGCAGCCGCACACCCATAGGAAAGCGACGTTTCTCACGTGTTGTGCATTCTTGTCTCGTGAGACCAGTTTGAGCTTCTCATTTTCGTATAATCCTGTGATCATTTGTTGCTGAATTTCTCCTCCTAAGATTACCTTAGGAGCAAGAGGTAAGCAAAAAAAGAGAAAAGACATTACTGAGACAAAGGAGATTGAGTTAAGATAACTGCTTGAGCAATATTTGAGAAGTGAGATAAACAGAAGTAATCAGAAGTAATTCAGCAACAAATGATCATAGAATGATACAACGAGAAGCTCAAACTGATCTCACGAGACGAGAATGAACAACAGATGAGAAACGTTGCTTTCCTATGGGCACATACACACACACAGGTTGTGCACGTATAAATTATGCCACTCTGCTTTGTTTTATTCTCATCCTCTATCCACCTACTGTGACATCCCAGTCTGCAGACAGCCGTGTTGGCTCACACACTGTATAACCCACACAAGGAATGCCCATCTGTGAGTTGGATGTGTAAGAATTCCTGACATTTATCCACGATGCACAAAAAAAGGTTTCCATCCTACACGTGTAATCTACTGTATCCTACTGACCTGGGTTATCTTTTGTGCATCTTTAAAGGAAAAGTGTTGACCTGTAATGAGCGTTTTCCCCCAAATTCAGTGTTTTTTTTTATATGAGCAAAAGCATTTTCCATATGAAGTTCATCCATCTACAATGAATTTGTTTAAATAAATATCTCCTGCTTTGTGCTTTCAGGGCAAAATCAGCATCTTGCCTTTTTGTTAGTGATGTCCAAAACATATGACCACCAGATTCTGTCTACATAATCAATGCATGTGTAAACTTTCTTTTTTTTGACTGCAACCAAACTAATACAAACTGCTTTTAATCTCAACCCTCCAGGGAGTTCCTCTGCTGAGTGCACGACTCTGCAGTAATCCCACTCCTGGTGCTTCATGGTGCACTGTAACACTTCGTAGGAAATCAGACCTTTTAACATTCTTATTTTGGCAAAACAGTTAGTCTGTTAAAGTAGTAGTATTGTTAAAATGTAGGGAAAGGGTTACTTTTTTTCTGTCTGATACAGTTGTGTACTGCAGACTCATCAGTTCCCTTCCACACAGAGCACTCAGCAGTTTACTACTTAGCACAGGAAGGCATTCCATGGCTGGCCTCCATTAGGGCTCACAACAAGTCTCACGTGCCATTTCTGCTCTCAGCAAGGGACCTGCAGTACGTAGGGCCTCAGGGCGTCAAACTGGCAGGGAATAACTACTGAAGCTAGAGGAGAGTGCCTAAGTGTAGCCCCTCCCTACAAAATACCACCACATACCTGACGTATTCTGCCATTGTTTTTTCCAGGTTTCCTTGGTAAAGCAACAGTCGAGCAGCGCAGCAGCCAGCCATATAAATGTGAATATTTAGATGTCAGTGAGAGTTGCAGTTACATTCCCACTACGTCATACTGAGCCACTCAGAGAATCTCAGGGAGGCTTGATGCTGTTATAAATGCAGAAGTTGCGCTATGACATAAAGCTGACAGGAGGAAGCTGTTTGAGGAGCTGCATATCAAACTATTACGGGTTTCTTATTGCAATGGAAATGTTCAGATCAGAACTTCAAAATCTGCTTCCAAGTTCCTTGTTTTCTGTCTTCTGTGGCACTTGCATCCATCTTTTCCTTCATAATCATTCATTCATCATCATCTCTGGCATCCCTTTGACATAATTAGCGCTGTTAACACAGGGGGCTATGAATAGTTTAGAGGAAGCCATTTATTCTGGAGCGCTGCAGATAACAGCCTGTTGGCAGACAGATGAAGTGTTGGATCTGATGACACACAGACAAGCTGGATCTGTTTGTGGCTTTTAGACGAAACGCCAGCAGAAATTATCTTCAGACAACTTTCAGGAATTAAAAGATACCTTTGTCCTCTATCAGATGGTGAGCAGGAATGAAAGGCAAACAGCTGGCCAGATGAAGCAATGACTGCAGAGGGAAGGAGGTTTGGCTGTGAACATCTGTCCTCTTAGAGTCGGCTACAGTGGTGTAACTCTGGTGCCACAGTTGGCAGCGAACAAAGCCAAGTCCGCCATCAGGCCTTGAGTTTCTGATCCCCTCATGCTTTTGGCTTGTGCGTCCTCTCTTGCCATCATTCAGTCAATCTCCTACTGCTTGTTTCCTCCTCCTCTTGTATTTCTACTACAGAGATGAGTCAAATGGCTCTTTGACTTGCTTCTGTCACATGACCTAGCTTAAATTTTTATTGGTTTTCCATTGTAGTATCGGGTAGTTTGTTTGAGGTCTTTCTGAGCCTAGGTTTAAATTGAGTTGAGTCAACATTGAAACAACATTTCTTTAACAGCTAAACTCCTACACACAGATATTCCTCCTCTGGGCGCAGATGGCATAGCCATGCAAATCACTAATGTGAGACATGTGACTGTGCACAGACTGTGTTGCATGCGGCACCTTTTTCCATCACAAACATGCTGCAACAACTAGTCCACACAAGACTGGCTGATAGGTGGCTGTTCTGCCCACACCCAGGGACACTATCAATGAAGTAGGGAAATGTTGTGTAAATAAAATCAGACTTGCCAAAATTTAGCTTCAGAAGGAAGAGCCGATTCAGCAGGGTTTTACCCAATCATTGCCTGCAGCTTCTTCTTCCACCTTCTATGTTGAGGTGAGACGATGGAGACAATGATGAAACCATTGACCATTTGCAATCTGATAACATAAGCTGCTTCTCTAGCATTAACTGCTTCACCAGTCCTGATTGCAGGAGCTTGCAGAACATAAATTATTAGACAATGGAGGGCACAGAATAAGGATGTGCAAAAAGCAGAGCCCTCGTAATGTTCCTTTGTAGCTTTGCCGGTCGCGGTTCTATGTATCCACCTTTTTTAAATCATGTGAGTCGTTGTGCATTGCAGCTCTGTGGGTGGTGTTACCATTTAGTTCTGGCTCTTTTAATGACAAAGCTCCCACAACAACAGCACACTGTGACCACAGAAGGGGGGGGGGGTTATGAATGGGAGGAGGAAAGAGGAGGAGGAGGAGGAGAATCAGTCACTGTCTGGCCCTGGCTTCAGAGCCGCTTAACATTTTAATTCATTCAGAGAATCTTATTCATAGCAAAGCAGTCTGCATGGAAAGTGCAGCTTCTATGGGCAGCTAGACCAATCACACATCAGATTACAGCTGAGCTGAGTGGCTGCACCATTTCTGCTCTGGCTTGGTTGGCTAATTGTTGTGGGATTTGTTGACTTTGGTGTGTGGACTTGGCTGAGTCCAGGCTGGGAATCAGCTCATTCAGCCACATTCAGACAGACAATGGACCATCTTGAATGACATGCATTTGCAACTCGGTCACATTGATGCTACTTTGGGTGTTGCGGTCAAATCAATGAGCTTTTCTGGTGTTTTTAAGTTTAAGTTGCTTTGGAATTCTGTCTGTTCATGTTTCGTATGTTTTGCGATTTTCAACCAGCTCCTTAATTCCCTCAGTGTGTACAAATCCCAGTTTTTATAGCTTTTTTTTCAGATTCTTATAATTGTATTCCCTGTTATCATCTGTTAAGGTCCTTATTGTTTTTTAGTTTTTATTTCTGTCATTTTCTATCCTTTAGTAACTCATTAGTTATCCTGTCTGTGCAGCACCTTTGGTTGTTTTCTTCATAATGAATTTCTACATTTCCTGCCTCCTGCCTAGTCCTTTATTTGGGTCCTGCCTCCATACCCACTCCTCAAGCTCAGTAGTTGCTCAATGACTACATATTTAATATCCTTTTCCATTTATAATATAATCTATACAACTTGTTAACATATACTTTAACTGTCTTGCAACATTACTTCTGTGTAGTGATGCTCATGTTAGACATCTCCATACAATTTGCCTCATTACAATGAACATTTCTGCCACTGCAGGTTTGAACTCTTAAAATTGAAGAAAAAACGTATCTGACACGCTTCCTACAGACCGTTCATTTCTCTGCATGAGTTCTCAGTTTTCTACCTTGATCTTGCTTGCTAATGAACAGAGTTAAGAATAAAACATGGTCGAGGTCAGGATTAAATGTAAACATTACTGTACTGCTCATGGGTCAGGCTGCCCAATAAAAACATGGAAACCAATGAAATCACATAACTTCTAACCCCACGAGTATCCAGTTAAGTTTTGTAGATGTTGACATATTTTCTTGTGAGACTGCGCAGAAATCTCAGCATCAAGACTCTGACCAGCCTTCTTGAGCCATTTCTGAGCTACAACTGTGACCATACCTGGGCCAGCTTATTCCCCCTTCTCTGCTAGAACTGAACCCTTACATGACCACACCTTTTGTGGTCGCCTGAGATTGCTATCATGTGTATAGCAGATTTCAGTTTTCCATTTGAGAAAGCAGCTCAATTCAGCCTTGAGTGCTTGATTTGTGTGTGTGTGTGTGTGTGCGTGTGTAGTGTAAGACATCGGCAAACCCTCAAGTGTTTCCCAAGCAGCTCTCTTTCCTCTTCCTTGTCATCTGCTTGGGAACACGTAAGCTTTCCCTGCATCCTGCTATAACCATCATGAGGGCCATATCCACATTTCATGCTTTTTAAGTGCAGCCTGGCCCTTCTGCAGCCCTGCCCAACCCAGATACAAAGACAAACTGACAATTTAGTGCTCTCATCAGATTACAACACAATGTTTCTTTCCAGGCTTCTTCTTCTTTTTTTTTTTTTTGCATGTGTACTTTTTAATGTTGGCAGGACAGGATGAGCCTGGCGTTTCAAACATGTGTACAGTACAACCATGACTGGTTTGATTTTCTAACACTGTCTAAAACTTGTCAAATAAGTAAATTATCAGCTATAATTCTTGTTTTGTCTATATCTGTTATGTCATTACTTCTTTACTTAAACTTAAACGCCATTCAACCAAGACCAAAGTGTACCTGCTAAAAGTGTGAGCGGACTCTAAGCACAGAAGTTTGATATGCGAAGAGCAGTCATCTGGCCGGAGCCGATGATTTGTGAATCTTACTGCTCCTGCCGATGACTGCCGAGTCACACGAGCATAACGATACAAGCTTTATGTTATCTCAGCTTCACAGAGACCAGCTAGATGTCTTTTCTGGCTCGGCTTCAGATTTACACGTTATAAAACATATAGTTATGACACACACACATGCCTGCTTCCATACACATCTTGAATGCACTGTATAAAAACACGCATGTAGAGTCTGGCATGCCTTGTTATATTTTACGTTCCATCACAGGCCTTGAACTGGAACCCTGCTGAAAGAGTTTCCACTGCACACATGTGAGTTCAGTCACACACACGCACACACCTCTGGACATGTACATACAATGGCTAATACATACACATTCACATATCTTGCTTAGTACACACAGCCAGTGTTCAGCATACAAGACTTAACGACATTCACATTCACCCAGACAAGGTACATATATTGTATACTGTATATCTGACAATGATTCGCTGTTATGTAACATGAGGTACATGAAGTCTATTACTGCTATACGGGGATTGTCTTGTCATACTCCGGGGCCAGAATGACTCTTTTATCCCAGACACAAGGAAAACTAATATGCATAATCTGAGACAATATGTCGGTGGCAAACCTTTGACACACACATGAATTTTAATGATTTGCTAACTGATTAATGCACTTTTATCACTTTTTAAGCTTTGTTTAAAGTGGATAAAATTGTCGATTTCAGAGCATTATTATCCCTCACTGAAATGTATTTAAAATAGTGAAAGCCTCTTCTAATTAGGACAATCCTTTTTCATTTAAAAGATTTATCGAGCTGCATGCCATAGGCTGAGAATATGCTTCATTTTAAAATGCCATGATCATCATAACACATATTTTGTGTATAGTGTTGTTTGAGCATGTCCTCAAAAAATAAAATTTTCAAGTTTCAATATGCAAGTAACCAGTAGGGGCAGTGTAGGAACCAGGCTGACCAGATGAAAGGTTGTAGGGTTAACAGAGGTAGAAATGACAGAACGTCAATAAGACAACTCAGGCTTTACTTGGTTTTGAGGCTTTGTGTCCTTTGTAAAACCAGAACTTATGAATTTCTGCGGCAAATCAGCCCTCGAAGATCAACCCAAAAAACAACACATCAAGTGGAACTGGGAGAAATGGCATCAGAAGAGAACAGATGACACTTAATTATTGGGTGGTGAATTTGCAATGGCATGGATAGGATCACCCCCCACAGGAAGCACTGAGGACATTTTGGGAAAAGAAGTAAAAGATTTACATATCTTTGGATGGATAGCGAACAGAAAAACAGCAACGATCCAAATAAATCAGAGTTGATATTCCTTGTGTGACAGTTGAGGCCCTGTCACTATGCCCCTGATCGATTTGTGCTTGCACACAGGGAAATCCCTTTGGTTAACCAGTCAACATGCATGACTCAGTTTACTCAGACAACCTGTTATTCTATGATATTCAAAGAAAAACAGGAGACGGGGGGACCAGGAATGAGGGGACCATAATATCACAGCAGAGATTTGGATACATGGACTTAAACAGCACATTACGCATAATGTGGAAGCACATTAGGCATCATTCTCCGACACACCTGACTTAAATGAATGGCTCGTTACCAGGCCTTCAGAACTGAATGCATGAAAGAGGTCAGTCATTTGATCCAGGTGTGCTGGAGAAGGAACGCATCTAAAAGTTGCAGGAGAGATCTTGAGGACCAGACCTGGGCACCCTGGTTAAGAACTTTGATAGACTGTTAATGAATGTGTTGCTGTGACATTATTAAATAAATGCATATTACTTCAATTTTCAGGAGAGACTCCAAAGTTTAAGATGATGATCCTTTTTTTTCTCAATTCCTTCTCTGCATAAGCCTTGGCACCTTTTTGGTCCTCACTTCTGTCCAGCTGGTGGCAGAAATGTGAGTTACGTGCCAATCGGTAACAAAAACCTAAGGGGGAACCAACTAAAACATCTAAATGCATCCTCCAAACACACCTATGACACATGCATTATAGTCTACTGAAAATGGCAGCTGCTTATCAGAGCTCTGAGCTCTTGGACATACCTCTGCTGCACCAGGAAGGAGAGACTGAACCCCAGGTAAATTAAAAAAAAAGAAACAAATATAATTTGAGCTTTGAGCTAAACGTTCATGGTTCCAGAGGAAAAGGAGGCAAAAACTAAAGGGTACAAAGCTTTTTGACCAAAAGTAAAGCTCCTTTTAGACTTTGCAGAAACATACAGTATTGCTTCCTTGCAGACTTTTTACAGTTACATTCAGATATGGGGAAATGTTCTGGATAAGTTGATGGGTAGGACGTCTTTGTGTTATGATTTTGTGCTCTCATGACATGAGCGCTAGCCGGTAAATGTCCGCTACAGCTCCAGGGTAAGCAAGCAGAATATTTGTTTGAATACAAACGGTATAAAAGACAAGCATTAGCCTACAGCTTTCCAGGTTGAAAGAGGTCTTTAAATTGAATTTCATATTTTTCCTCTGGATATTAACACACACATATCCACCAAGCAGGAGTTGGCTTTTGGCTCAATTGTGTTCATCAGTGATTTTTGAATAGCTGCATGTTTCCATCAGCTTACAGTAAGTTATGTTTTGTGCTCATTAATCTGCAAATATTG
>JBBDHI010000006.1:21796849-21808536 GCA_037177115.1 Craterocephalus stercusmuscarum
GTGTGTGTATGTGTGTGTGTGTAGTGTACTGTAGGGACATAATGAAATGAAGAGGCTGGCTTTTGCGGTTGCCCATGTGTGGAACCCCCCCCCCGCCCCCTGTCCCTTGTGTTTATGGGTCTTGTTAGCACAGGCTTGCCTTTCAATCTTCGTTACTGGCGTAAAATTCGATGTGTCGTACTTCCAGCTCACAGCAAGTGAACCGTGTATGAACGAATTAGTAATCTACACAAAGTGCTTAATCAAATCAGCAGCTGCAGCTGGAATAAATATTGTAGAACGTCTTGGGATATTTGCTGGAAGAGGGTAAGGGTTTGCTCAAAGATGCATACGTGGATATCATACCCGGCTGCCACTTAGACCAGTGTGTGGCACTGTGTCATGATGACCTAAATTTGGCTCGGACTACTGACAGAATATTCATTTTGCTTCACCAAATGCTGCTTCAAATATAAAACAAAGCGAAAAAGAGTAGACATACGTAAATGAAAACCAAATGCAATGATTGGCCAATCTCATAAACTCATATTTTATTCTGAAAAGAATATAAAAAGCACATCAAATGGCGAGACATTTTTACAACATAATGAAAAATATTAGCTGATCTTGAATTTTATAGGCCATGTTTACCGCTGTGTAGCATCTCGTCTCTTTTTAACAACAGCTCTTAAATTTTTGAGGACTAAGGAGACCACTGGGAATCTAGCTACTCAGCAGTTCTGGATCATCATTGTTTTATTTTCTGTGTTATGCCAAGCCAAATGTTTATATTTGATGACATGTTCTGAAAAGCAGGTCAGCCCAACACCTGGACTCTTCTTTTACAAAGTCATGCTGCTGTAATGGATGCACTATGTCCTCCAGCATTGTGTTGCTGAAATATGCAAGGCCTTCTCTGGCAATGATTTTGTCTGGATAAGGGCTTATGCTGTGCTAAACCTGTATACCTTCAGTCTTCATAGATGTAGATGTTACCAGCTCCACAGATACTATTGTAGTCTCATACCATCTTAATGTTCGTACAGAAATGTCTGAATATCACAGGAGACCATTATTGATTATTTTGGTGATGCTCCTTAAATGCACGGATATGTCTCCAGATTCTCTGAATCTTGTGATGATGTTATACATGGTGGATTGTGGAATATTCAGTCTGTTTAGGAACATCAATGTAAAATTGCTTTGTCAATTCAGTGATCCCCTAGATCTGTGAGTAGCATAGAGGAGTAAGTAGAGGAGTAACTCGTGCGGGGGAATGTAGTGTAATTTAATGGTAGGGAGGACGCTCTGTTAGCCTACAGTGTTTAAGCGAACCAGTTATTTCATTAATCTAGGGTAACGTTTGCTGTTCATCATCAATATCTTTATTAGAATCTCTATTCAGTTTGTAAAATCTAAAGCAGCTTATCAGCAGCTACCTTTGCTCTCTCCAGACTCCATGTAATCAGCTCTTTGGATGCTTTCAAAGTTGCCTGTTGGCTTAACGATGAAAGTTTAATCAGGCTCCGCCCTTCTCCCTGTCAACACACACTGAGCAGAGCAGATGTCTGACAGCAGAGTGGCTCACTGCCGCTGTGCCTCTGGATGCGGTAACACAGGGTCAGTTTAGAAATTTCGACATCCTTGTAAAACAATTTTTAAAGTGTTTTACCAACCCCGTGTCAACGTAGGGGACACGCTGCAATAAACAACCTGAACCTTGCCCATGTTTACGTGTGAGAGACTCTGCATCTCTATGGTGCTCTTCTCAATTCATGTTGCAGACTGTTGCCTGTCAGCTAAATGTCGCTTCAGCTGTTTTTTTTTTTTTTACCACTTACTTTTCCAGCCTTTTACTGCCCTCATCCCAACTGTTTTGAGACACGCTGCTGCTAATAAAATGGAAATGGGTTAAAGATTTTCATAGAAATAGTAATAGTGTCTGGATGTTGACTGTTTACTTCTCTTTATGCAAATAAAATAGTGGTTTATAAGGTTTGCAAATCATTGCATTATATTTTTATTTATATTTTACACATGATCTCAACCTCTGTGGAATTGGAGTTGCATGTCTTCAGCTATTACGGTAGTTTGCTTATATGTGAAACTGTAAGAAACTGTAACACCTCCTAATAAAACACAATGCACGGATAGTTGACAATTAGGGAATTCCCTCACACGCACAATCAGAGATGGCAGCTTTTATATTAAGTACAAGTTTCAGAGTAGAAAAAAAGTCACAGCATAAAGATTTAATGATCCTGTGGAACATGAACTTCAAAAGAAAAACCCCAGTTCAGAACAAATCTGTGATTTCCATTTAAAAAGACTTTTGGACGCATGAACTTTCTCAGTTTGAGCCTATGGGCCGTGTCCCTCTGTGTGTTTACACTCACATGGAAATGAATTCCCAGATTAATTGAAAAAATGCGATTGTGAGACTCCACAAATATGGAAACTGATACAAGAAGCAGAGGCCAAATGATAATTAGTTGAGATGTAGTCAGGGATAAAGGATGAGGCAGAACGCTGCTGAGCAGGCCTTCCTCCAAAATGATGCAACTTCCTATCAGAAATATGTGGATCTCTAAATATTTACAAACTACTGTGGAAAGAAAATAGTTCAATCTAGAAAAGACGATTCTTCTGTTGGGGTCTGCATGTGCAAACCTGCAAATCTGAACTTTTAGTGCATGGATGGCTTTCATGTTATATTTTGGATCCTCCAGTCGCTCCCACCTCCTCCAAGTTTGCCTGGTGGTTGTTCATGCATCACCCAGATAGTACAGGCATCCGCCCTCACTGCGCTGCTCTTAAATGATGGATAGCAAAGAGAGGCTCTGCCACTCTCTCAAGTCCAACCCGCCCTCTGGACTTATTAATGACAATAATTAGGAAGAAACCTCCCTGTGAAGCCCGCCAGAGTGATTAGTGCTTTAATGATGGAATGGGAGGTACTGAGCGCACACAGAATTGATTTACGTATTCACCCTGACCTTTGGAATCCAATTTACGCATCCACAGGCAAAGGAAGAGTAGGTAAGAGATGAAGGAGAGTGACAAGGATAGATGGAGAGTGAAAGAAGAGCTGCTTGGCACTTGAAGTGTAACTGTAGTTTTTATGGGAACTGGATCAAGGGGGATCTTTTTCAGTACTTCTGAAGTTTCTGCACCAAGCTTATTTTCTCTTTCTGGTTTTTAAATGACATGATGTAACAACCTGTACACAGATGCATGTTTCTTAAAATTGATGTTTTTTTTCTTTGACAAATATTTTGCAGGATCGAAGCCTTTCACGTGCAAGATCTGCAATTTTGCAACAGCCCAGCTGGGAGACGCCAGGAACCACGTGAAGAGACATCTCGGCATGCGGGAGTACAAATGCGACATATGTGGGTGAGTTACAAGGGCCCGTGTTTTTTTTGTTCTGTTTAAGATGGTTGCAAACAGTTTCTTTAAAAGCGTGATCGGAGTTTGATTAACAAAATGCAATGATCAAGGAATCCAGTGAAGAATTTGCTTCCACAAGTTTGGAAATGAAAGGTTCTGTTAGCTCGAGAGCTGAACAGTTACTTTCTATCCTTCACTGAAAGACAGCCCAGGATCAATGAGGGGAGTTTAGGATGAACAAGCCTGAAGACACAGTGTCTCATATTTATGGGATGTTTTAGATAGAAGTGTTTCAGAACAGCTTTATTAGTTGTAGATGAGATGAAATTGAGGAGGAAAGCCAGCCGTGACAGCCGGTGTTGGTGGTATTTCTCCTTTCAGGACTGTGCTGCTAATTATCTTTAGCACAGCCCACTTTAAATTGCATTTGTTTCAAGCTAATTCGGAATTCAAGTCAATTTAACCTTGTCTGACCACAACAGGGCAAGTCCGATAAGTTTGCTGCTAACAAGATACAGATGCCTTCAGCTTCAGCGCACTGTCTGAAGGAGCTTTGATCCCACAGAATTTCATTAGCTGAAACACCGAACACAATTCTTAGGAATTAGGATCTACCGTACCGTGTAAAGGCCTTGAGCCAGCCGTCCTTTCTTTTTTGGAAGGAAAACAGGAGAGAGATTTTCCCAAATGCAAGCCTGTTTTTATCCAGGCTACTTAAAGAACATTTCAGAGCTCTTCTCTGGATGTTGGCCGCCTTTTGCTTACCTCTCTGTCAAGATGATGCTTCAGTGATGGTGTGGTCAGGCTCTGGGGAGGATTAATCACTCCATAAAACCTGTTGCCACTGATTTTCACTCCAGTTCTTGTGTCATTTGGCGTAGCCCAGCCTTTTCTTGCTGTTTCCCGTCCTAAAGAATTGCTTCTTGACAGCCATCCTCCCATGGAGACCATTTCTGATGAGGCTTTAGCTAAAAGCCTCTCTCAGGTCCTGCTTTTGCAAGAGGTTTTTCTCTTAATATCACCTACAGATAATCTTAATTTGTTGTAGATTTTTGAGGACTTTTTTAAGGCATTAGACATATTTTTCTGTCCTGCATTTTTTCACTTTCTTAAGAATTTTTAAGGACACATTGTACATCCTACTGAGATATAACTGAATTTTAGCTAATAACTCACATTGTATTGCAAGAATACTATGTTATGTCTCTCAAACTGATATGTTCGGCTTTCTTTGTAGATGCAGCTACAGAAATTGAATCTGATGAGTTAACACCTTCACTTGTCTGTTCTAGACAGAATACTTGTTCATCCCCTCAGTTAGTTGCCATTCTCATACTTGGGTATTTACAGGTCTGTTTTAGGTGGTAAAACAAAAAGCATTCATCTGAAAATGAGCAGGTACTAAATGAAAATGGATGAAAAAGCAACTCATTTCCAAAGAAAAAACTTAGACCAAAGAAACCCTGTAAACTGCAGTACTTTAAAAGATAGTCCGGCTACTTGGTATCCAGATATAACATAATGATTAAGACTAATATTTATTGAGAGAACAAAACAAATAAATAACCCCAGAACGCAGAATGCTTGGTTGGCCTTTTGTAAAAAGGCCAAATAAATTGCTTCTGTTCAGCTGTTCTTCAATCATAAGTACGTTTATTTTGCTCTTCTCGTCCTTTCAGCTGTGCAAATACTCCTAATTGGAAGTTTATGTAGCCAGCCATGGGGCTATAAATACCCGGTAGTGCAGGAGTACAGTTATCGCTCTACCTTGTACCCCCTACACGTTGACCATATGTTGTGTTCAGCTCATCTCGTTCCCTCGGTGGACCTCCTCATTGCCTCACCATATTCAAATAAACGTGTTAAGCTGTTTAACATGCAGTCAGGGAATACATAGAATTTTGGATTTTTTCAGCGTTTTTTTCTTTTTTGCTCCTGCAGGTGCACGTTCCTGACAATGAAGACGTATATCTTGCCATCAGATTATCCCTCTGTGTGATTTCTGTGTAAACTGTTGCGTTTATTTCAGTCACCAGCAGATTTAGTTCTTCCAAAGCCTCGCCGAGCGCACATGTTTGTTTGCTCCCGCTGATGTTCGCAAACACATTTACAGCAGGAGCAAACAAGCTTTGCTTTAAACTCGGCTTCTCCTTTAATGAGAGGAAAAGCTCATGTTTCACAAGCCCTCCAGCTGAAAACCCCCTTCTCCCAAGTGCTGCAAATATGTTTGGGGGGCGCCTTTGACTCGCGCGCGCATACCATCAGAACAGCTCTCCAATATGCTTTTAAATGGGACTACTAAATACAGCCCCCGGTTTCACAAATCATGCAGATGTAGGAGCTGTGCGCTGCCAGAGCCAGCCACCACTGACAAATCGGCCCTGTGTGTGCTTTCAGGACTGAGTGATCACCAGGCCATCCCTCCATTTGAGTAAAGAGCAGCAAACACAAAGAGACCCCCAGAAACACCCTCATTAAGGCCAGAGCCATGCATACACATAAGCTGCTCCCCTTCCCAAACTTTTCACGTTTGATGCGTCCTTAATCAGAATCTAAAGCCTGTTCCTAATGGATGAGCGTGCTTCAGGTATAATGTGTAATGTTATTACCTGTTTTGTTTTGGGGTGACCTAGAAAAGTGAGATCATAGTACGATTAAGCTCCGCGTTCTCCTGTGGATACTGATGATGGGGCAACATTTTACTTAACCAGAATGATGATTGAAGTTATTTTTAGAAACAATCTTTGTAATGTTCTTTTCTCTTTTTCTTTATTTTTGTTTATAAAGCAGTAGTTTGGTGTCATCAGTCTCATCCATGCGTACAGACTCTTCGGCCTCCATGTGGCTCAGAGTTTTTGGGTTCAGTTTATACCCAATGCTTGTGTTCCTTCCCCCCCTTTCTTTTATTTTCTAACAGAACAAACAAAAAAACCTAACAAAAAACAGATCTCTCCTTGCTGCCATCGATCGCTACGTTCTCCTTGTTAAACATTCAGACTAGGAGATTACCTCGCCTCTGACTGTGAGTGGATGGATGTGCCGCGCCTTGCCTGTCCACCCCACTTTACTCTCTTTTCAGCAGCCGAGGGAGGGAGGTGGGGGAGTTGTTGATAGTTAAAGATCATATTGTTTTGGCATTTAATTAACAAATGCAAATGAAAGGCGAGGACAGATTAGAACCCTTGACCACGCTGCCAGTCAAACATGAGCGTGCTGGTCAGTCGTTCCCTGGTCGCTCCTTCCTCTTTAAAGACTTTCTGCTCGTGTCTCACCATTCCCTTTACTTTCTCCATCTGTTTATCAGCACTTCTACAGATCCACCTGCTCATCTTTGTCCTTATTTGAGAAAAGACTTATTTGTCTTAATTTGCCTATGAAGCAGCCTTGAAGTGTAAAAACGGCACATAAACACAAATTGGCTGTTAGCATGCGAGATAAGATTTCTCATATATAATTGGTTAAAAAAAAATAGATGTTTTTAAAAAAAAAGAGAAAAAAAAGGGCACGTTCTTGCATTTCTTCGTGATGTGTTTTGTCCACAGTGGGGCTTGCCTGCTTAATGAGCCTCCTCTTCCTCTCCTCCATCATCTCGCAGAAAGGCGGTGGATTCAGCATTTCCAGCCTCCCGCTTGCTTGTCCTCCCCAAAGATCCAGCGGATGTCCAGTGCTGTTGTAGGTGTTTAATTATGGATAAACAGTCTAAATGCTTTGAGGCATTGGTTTAATATCTCAGCTTTGGCCTTAGAAGTATTAACTCTACCGTGGATGCGGATTGTTCTCTTGTGGACGGGCGTTTTTATGATTATGGGTCATGAGCTGCCCCTTCCAAATGTCACTTGAGAAATTCAAACAAAGCTGCACAACAAAGTTTCCCGACTCTCAAAGTTTGTCTTCTCGGTGGAGACGGCTGCATTGCGTTTCTTTCCTCCCTCCCTTTAGTTTGCTTGACTTGGTGTCGGAAAGAGTATATATAGTCATGAGTTCATGTTGGGTGTTGTGTGTGTGTGTGTGATTTGACTGTTAACAGGATGGGGCTGGCTCATGTCAGGGTTTTTATGTCCCCCCCTGTCTTGTGAGATTGTCTGGCCTGCTCCCAGAATAGCCCATCAGTTCCGCCCTGCGTGGCTCATCCGCTGTAATGTGCCTTAATGCCCGGGCCTGTATGAGTAGCGTGAGGCCTGGCAGTGACAGTGGAGCAGCATCTTAGCTTGCTGCTTATCCAGAGAAAGCCGTCACTTAACTCAGCCCCTCTATTGTCTATCCACACCCCTCTCCTTCTCCCTTGACGCGATTCTCTATAATCCTCAAACAGATTCTGGTTAGAACTCCCTGAGAACTATTTTTATGTTTTTCTTCCCCCCCCCCCTTCCTTGCTCCCATTTAAACATTAATGGTTGTTGCAGATGAAGAGAGGGATCCCTGTGAGGATGATTATAATGTCACTCCACTGATCTCCCGCCGCCCCGAAATAATTGTACATCATCGCTTCATAACGTGTCAGAGGGACACATTGGTGGCGTGCAATTAAAACCGCAGAATATAATACACCAAATTACTGCCTGTCAGGCCTATGAACAACACACTCGGTATTTGAGTTACACTTAATCATCATGTACATTAGCGATTTTGCTAAGATCCCTTCACCCCCACCCCCTCCGCTCATACAGTAGAGCTGTGAAACAAGCTGCTCCTTGCAGGCTGCTCGGGGATTGTGTTGTATGATAGCACAGCTCGGAGATTGCAGTGCGTCTATGTAGCACTTAGCCTCTTTGAAAACTCAATGTGCCCTAGATGACGTTTAACGGAGAGCGAGCGAGCATAAATGTTGACAGGAATTCTGAATCATTAGCATAAAACTGAGCATCTTTGTCGTTTTCATCATTATTGTTGTTGACTGTACGGTGTTTGGTTAGGAAAAATGAGAAATATCAAGTACAGTCAATTAAAAGGGGACGTTAGGAAAAAGAAAGCGGCTTTGCTGTGCTGGGGGGATCTTCATGGGTGTGTGACGTCACTGCCAGCTGATAAACAAAACAAACTAAATTTAACGACTAATAGTTTTAACCCAATTTTCAGTGAATTTTAGGTCTGACGTGTATTTCTACAACCATTTCTATGCTTTTTCTCCACCCGACTTCAGGTTCAAATCATTCTGCCTTCTCTGTAAAACTGAAATGATAGGTTGAAATTATTTTTGTAAATAAACTGTCTTTAGCAGGTACATAGTCTACCTCACTTCAGAAAGAATTGATATAGTGATCCTCTAACAGGTCTGTGTCAAATGTTTTTTGTTCCAAATAGGAAATCTGACTCCTTTCATGTGTGTATTAGTTCTCTCCAGATTGTCTGTCAGATTCGGAATTTCCAACATCACATTTGTAATTGAATGCACCGTCAGTGACTCCACCTTTTTTAAAAAACAAACAAACAAAAAAAAAACAAACAAAAGTTGTAGCCAGTATAAACAAGAATACCAAACATTAGCGTTTAAATAAAACCTAAACAGAACACACAGGAATGAAGCTGCTGTAAAGTTTGCTGTTTTTAGATCTGATATGTGATGGAAAAATTCCTATCTACATTTAGTCCTAAGTATTAACCAGTCAGGGTTGCTGCCTGTGCTAGTGTTAGCTTCGGCTGCTTGAAATGGGTCATATAAATGCTGTTGTTTCTTTCTGTTGTATTTTGATCAAAGCATGTCAGACACATTTCACTAAGACCTCATGAACTTGTTTAACAAAGAGTAGAATACGTCTCCTTTATGGCTCATGATCTTTTTCTGCGCTGAAAGTATCTCAGAGATGTTGAAGCGATTGTGACCTTTAAGTTGGAATCCTGAAAGTCTACATGGGGGACTAAGAACTAGTCTAAAGTTCTGTATGTATTCATGTATACTTACTAGATCCATCGCTCATCATTTTTAGTGGTCCGACACAGCGCCTGGTACTTACTCCCATCAGGAAGATGTATTAGTGTTTACTGCCTTGGAGTCTGAGTCTAAGAACATGGTCCTTGTCAGTCAGTGGGGACCCCTTCACCAAAATAAACACATTCTGCTCTAATGCATTTAACTAAATTTAGTGTGCCATTATCGGAAATGAAATAAGTAACGCTAAAGGTCATTTGGAAAATAATGCAGCAAGGCTGGTCTGGAAAGGTTAAGTATGTGACGGAGCTGCTCTGATGATAACGAGGGCTGCGTATGGCTCGGAGAGCTCTGGGTTCTGGTTTGACTTGGCGCTCTGCGATCGCTCTTTATGACCGAGACAGCTTTACAGCCCGTTACCCCCTCCATAACACGATAAAGCGCAGCATAATGGATTGGATGTGTTTAGTAGCCTTGGGCTGATGTTTGTAAAATTAATGTTTTTTGCAATAGAAACACACTCTGACACAGGCAGGCTTGCACACGCAGAGAAAGGCAAAAGAGAAGGGATAGAAATTCAGACAGCATGGATGTATCGATACAAATCCACCCTCCAGTGCAGTATTTACACTTTTTATCCTCCATCTTAAAGGTTTACCAGTCAAAATTCATTCAGTCATGAGGATTGTCTCCTTCCTGCAGGTAAGCTCTCAGCTGAAAACATGACACCAAATATATGACTTCATAAGTAAGGTTTGTACTTTTAGGACTAATAATGAACAGGGGAAACAATAGATGTTATTAAATTTGCGGTTTAAAGTACTTGAGGGATATAAAGTGTGTTTGTTCTGTCAGTCTCACTTTGGTGAAAGGGTGCTTTTGAAGAATTTGAATTGGACCCCACTCAGCATCTCTGAGCTCCAGAGACAAAAAGAGAAATCTCTGTCAGCATATCAGTCCCATTAGGTTTTAATAACAATCTCATATCCTTTCCCTGGGCCCACAACAGAAGCCTCAGGGCTCCATAATCAAACCATTTCCCTTTAATCAGAGACAAAGCAAAACAAACACTCGGCCCAGACATTAAAAGGCAAGACCAGTAGTTTAAGTAGGGAGCCGACACAGCACATACGCTTCTAATGATGAATTATACAACTATTCAGGACTGTCTAGTCAAGAGGCTATTGTCTGAGCTATGCATCATATTACCAACTTCCTCCTGGAAATGTAAACTTCTTTTGGCCTCAAACATGAGTCTCCCAACCAGGACAAAAGAAGTGCAAACTTTGTGCGATGAAGTAGTTGAATAATTCAGAAAAAGAAATGTTGCTGAACTCATCCGTTTTATGGAGCTCATGGCGGCGGCGTAGGTATATCGTAGGAAGAAAGGAAAATAAAGAGAGGGAAGTTAATGAGTGATTAACAACAGCAATTAAAAGCTGAAGAGGAAGGCAGATGAAAAAAGGTGTGTAATTAAAATATCAGTCCTCCTATTGTCCCGAGTGCGGGTGTCATCCATTGTGCTCTTATTAAAAAGCTGGGCGGAGGAGGGTGGGAGGGAGCGAACGGCAAACCCAAAGTGTCTGGTAATCTGCCCGTGGATGGAGCTGGAAAAGGCTGTAACTCATGTTTAAGTGTTGGGGCCGTGTCATTGCGGGTTCACAGTCATGCATTTCTGTGTTGACACCCATCGGGGCAGGGGATATTTGGCAGTCAGGAGTAATTTAACTTAATTAATGGGATGCATATTTGATGGAGGAATAAAATATCCCGGCTCAGCAAAGTGGAAAAGGGGAAAGATTTAGTGGGAGTTAAAGGTGGAGGGGAGAGTAATTTGTGCTTTCAGTTACCGGCTGCTTGAGAGACGGAGAGGGAGAGAGAGTGCGTCAAGGCTGATGAAGATGGCAGCAGGGGGAAGAGGAGGAAGTGGAGGGGAGGATGAGAGATGGATGGTTGACACAAAGCCGAGCTGATGTGTAGAGGGGAATGGGCTGTCCCTCCATTGAGAGGGCCATCAGGCTGACAACGCTTGATTTAATTGATACCCGAACGGAGCTCTTTCTCAGCGCAAACAGACACATTACGCTGGTTTGCAAACTTGTGGCGGGAGCTGCCGACTGCCAACGGCCTTTTTAATATTCATGAGAGAGCTTTTAAGAGCGTTCGGCAGCGGTCCCCTCCCTCTGCTGTCGCTGCCGCCTGCTTTCCAACTTGTCTCTGCGACCAACTCGCACCCACTTTGCCTTCCACTCACACGGCAGACGTGCAACACGCCGGCTCTCCCAGACAAACCCGTGTCCTGACGAAAAGCTGTCACCCTGCTCTTAATCTCCCCCGGCACTTTTTAATTGACTTCCTGTAGGTATAGATTACTTTCATGCTGAGCCTGCCACCGAGATGTTTGATACCGTCCCGGAGACTGGCATCTGGGATGCTTGTAGCTCACCGCAGA